>CM036342.1:9149871-9749871 GCA_020615435.1 Telenomus remus | reverse complement strand
TGATACGCTCTCTTCTGATAATTACTCTTGTTTCTTAAAATCGTATCGAAAAGACCTTCTTTCTCTTGCGGAACACCTGTTTGGCCGTAATGATACAACGTTTTCACTCAATTCGCTTTTCAACAAGACAAAAAACAAAAAAAAACGAAAAAAAAATAATAAAATACCATTTTCTTCTTCTCTACCTTTGAGTGCTGTGAGGATGCGATGAGATTGCCAAGAATCCTCCATATACAGCATGGCAAGAAGAAATTCTGTGTGATGCCTAAGCTCGTTCGTGTATGCATAGCCAATGTGCCAAAGCAATTCAGTCAAGACGGTACGCGACAGGTGTGGATTTTCCCAGCAGCAGTACTGCAAAAGTATCACAGTCTCCTCCGTGATGTTTGAGTCTTCCAACAGCTTCTTGACGTAACTATTTAAATCAAAAATTTATATTTAAAATATTTTAAAACAAGTTGTTGCATCAATATTTATTTCATAGACAACATGTTTACCCATGTTTAACAAAAAGAAGTTCTGCAGCTTGCTGTTGGATGGGCATGATGTACTCGTTATGACACAACAAGTCTCCGTAAGGATTCGTCAAAGGTGTCGTGTTTTGACTTGATTGACACTTTGATGACACGTCACAACAACGTACCAACATACTCACAACTTGGTGCAATTTTGTGAGTTCAAGGTATTGATACTTGATCGAAGTGCCATCGTCAACGGCGAGTTGCATGAAAATCGCAGGCACTTTGTGCTATAAATATTGTTTTTATTAATTTTCTGTTGTTTATTATTTGACCTACGAATATAAAAACACATTTTGGATTTACCTTTAGTAAATGAGCTTTTTCAGGAAGACCCATCGAGGCGTACATGTAAAACACTGTGAAATAGTACTGTAAATGTCTACTGTGGTCCAAAATGTCATGCTGTATCGACAAAAGCGCTTGCACCAGATTATCTGCTAAATTAGTCACCGATGTGTCTAAATAAACTGCTATAAAAAAAAACAATTTGTCATTTCGAAGTTATAATACATATAACAATATTATATATATATATATATATATATATATATAATTAATTTGTATAATAGTTATAAACGTACATAATGGACCCACACCTGGTCCATGAGGACTGTCATTTCGAAGCGAATAATTCATGAGCGTGACAAGAGTTTTTATAAATGCACTTCGAACTTCCGCACTTGGACAACTAAGAATGTATTCAACAAGTCTGCGAACAAAAACTAAATGAATAAGTATTCAACAAGTCTAAACAATTTGAAAATTAAAAATTAAAATCTGACCTGTGCTGATGATTGAAGATGACGTTATTAGCGAACCACTGACGGACTTGTTTGCTAGCACGCAAGCAGTGGGTAAGGAGATCGTGCCAATCCATAGCGACCCCTCGCAAAGTTTTTTTCGTACGAAAACCTGTGTAAAAGAGGAAACGAGAGAGCAACTGGACGGATAACATAGCCAATTCCTCGGTATCCGGATTCTGCAGCTACAAGTTAATGTTTCAATTAAAATAAGAATAAATCAAATGACCTATTGCAAACAAAATAAGAGACATTTATTGTGTTATTTAGAATACAATCTTACTCGTTTTTCAAAACTAGTGCTGAAGTTCCAAGAAAGCAGCTACGAAATAAATTCATTTCATTAGAGATACTTTGCATGTAAGCGAATTGTGTTTTTTTGATAAGAAAAATTTACCCAAGCTTGCATGCTGTTGGTGATGCTACTAATCACAAGTTTTTTGATGAACTGAAAGTACTCCGCGTTGAACTGATTTCGGTTATGCATGAACTTGATGTTCTGCTTTCGAACGCTCTGCTCGATTGCCCGGGGCATTTTTGTTACACCCAGTTTAGTATCTAATAAATGAAACAGCATTTTGAACAACAAGTCTAATGAAACATCAACTTGATATCACAATCGTAAATACTAACACAATGACAATTCATTGACGCTATTAGCAAGATTATTGTGTTCAACGTCAAGTCGAGTGTAAAACAACATGTACGCATTCCACCAGCGTTTTTGTCGTCGGTAGCTCATGCGTTTCAACATGTGATCAAAAACTTCGCCCATATAGTCACCGCCGAAACATTGCGATTTCATTTCCTCGTCCTCCTCCATCTTGCATTCCGTGACATCACCGTCGTCAAATTTGTACCACTTTGCTGAACCATCACTTTGCCTGTAACGTTTAATTTGATTTTGATTATTTTTATAAAAGATTGCTCGAAAAAGGGCAATATTGTGTGTACCTGTGTAAAATGTAAGAATAATAATGACCACCACTAGCTTGACCACTGTGGACAACAATGCCACTGAGTTGATACTTTGTACACGTATCGCTATTCGCTTCCATGTAATCGCAGTCTATTATTTCTCCCTCCAATTTTGCCAGTCCCGAGACGGTGTAAGGTTCCATGTCAAGATCCCTTGGAAACTCAAAGTAATCATTGAACTTGATCGCACAAACTCGCTCAAAGTCATACTCAAATCTCTTCAGCTGAATTGCTAGAATAGGTGGCAGCTTCTTCACACACAGTCTCTTCACCGTGACAACCTAACGAAGAAACACAAACATAGTTTTATCAAATAAGATTCCGTTTCGCTTAATTGATTAATTATGTTGCACTACACAACAGTGACTTACTTTTTCATTGCATTTGTCACAGTGATAAGCATCAGCGCCTTCAAGAAGTTCTCCCTTGACGTATTGCTCTAACGATTCCAACAAATTACTATGGTTTCGGATGTCGACACTTATGACACTAAAAGGCTCTTCTTTGGAATACCTGTTCAGAAGACATCTCAATAAATATATGAATCGTTGATACTAACAAAAGAATGCAACAAAAAATATCTTTATTACTGACCTATGTGGGCAACCTTTACAAATTTTTTGATCGCTGTACGAACCACCAAGGATTTTGCCCATTATTTGTTCATGACCGAGAGCTTTCAGAGCCTCGTCCAAACTCTCAACCAAACTCATGAAAAACTCCACTGCATCTTGCTGTTCTCGTAAATTAACAGGCTCGCCTTGAAGTCTAAAATGATAAAAAAAGAATCAATGGATAAAAAATGACATAGTTATTGCTTAAAGTATCATCAACGATTCAATTAAAGCGTACTTGAAATGTTTCCACAATCCACGAGGAATGTAATACTGCAACTTGCTGTAAGCCAGATGACCAAATATCGCCTGCACCTGCTTCAGGATACCAATATTATATTCCTTCCTAGACTCATCTGCTGTGCACTTTTCTTCGTTTGTGTCATTATCACTGGCCTCAATGGTCTGCTCGGTGTCAGTGCGCTCTTCGCCTGAAAAGTCTTCGTTGAGGTCCGTTGCAGCGCCATCAGCTGCGAGGAGACCTACCCTGATGCTCTCGACCATGTACAACTGTTGCAATACCGAGTTCATGTAGCAGGTAGCGCCAGCGTTTTTCAAACCGACGAATCCCTTGATCGGCCGAGGCCCTACAGGAGGCAGATAATCCCATTCGACAAGCGGCTCGTCATGTTTCGAGTAAAACATTTCGGTGAGCATTGTGACTAGAAGCTTCATGTTGGGAACACAATCGTAACACAAAGCCGTGAGCAAACATAGAGCGGCGTTGGTTGTTTGCGGTGTAGTGCAAACTGCAGATGGCTGCGATACACTCAGCTCGCTGCAATTGCGCAGCTGAAGCATCAGTCGAGATGCCGAGAATACAAAGTCATCAACGAGCTCTTTAATCAGGTTTACACCTCGCGACTCGTCCGATCCGAGTTCATATTTCTTTTGACTTGGCATTAACGACACCAGTTCTCTTGTGAGGTCTAAATGGCCCTCCAGTACAGCCTCGTCCACCTGAGTATCACCGGTTTCGCGCACTTTATCGCGCACCTTCTTCAGCCATGCGATCTCTATGCTCAGAAGGTTTTCTGCATTTGTCACCGGACACCCACCGTCGTGCGCTCTGTTTATCAGTTTGCACAGCAGCTACAAATTAATCTCAATGATTAGCGATTCAAATAATAAATAAAGCATAGATTTTGAAATGTCAATTGGCTATACTCACATGAAAATACTCGTTGCTTTGCTTTGCATTCTCCATTACCGTCGTATTGATTACTTCAAAGAGCAAATTGATAGAAAATTGTAAAGTTTGCTGATTGTTGCTACTCCATGCAAATAGCGCTAAAAAGTAGTCAACTGCCGCTGCTCTCACCGACCTTGACATATTCAAAAGTACAAGATCAATGAGAAACGTCTGCCACGATTGGTCATGCATTAGTGTTTCTAACGCTGAAGGGTTCAAGATGAGAGCGATTGTCAGGACTTCCAGTGCTTCTTTACAAACTAAAAACCAACATAAAATGTAATCGATCAAGTTTTAAAATGAATAATCAGTGTACAACTTGAAATAATCTTTTTCACCTAGCACATCGTTATTATCAGGACACTTTTGTTCCTTTTGATTGACTTCATGTATCGAATGGAGCACTTCGGCTGACGCATTGACATTGTCAAAATTGCCTGTAGAAGCGGCCCAAGCTAGCTTAATAATTGCGCGGATGGTGTTTATATCCGGCAGCTCCCAAGACAAAGCCAGCATGAATAACGCACGACATCTGTCCGATTCGGCGCCACCCGACAGAATGTGATTGGCTAATTGTTGCGCTAACTTTGTAGCCATGAACTTGGTATAATGATTTGGCACGCTAAACATTGTTTGCTCGAGTGCTTTGATTAGCGCGCGATTTTTTTGTGCGTGCCCGTCGTTGTTCTCCTGTTGAGTATGGTATTCCTCCATCATGCATATCATCACGTTTCCAATAACTGTGAGCAACAACTTGCAAAGTTTGAGAACGATGAGGTAAGCCGAACGCTTTGTCGTCTCATCCGCGTTTGGCAGGAATTTGTTTTTCGTCAACATCTCGAGAATCACGTCCGCTTCTCCGCTTTTTATAAAATTGTACTGAAACTCAAACTCCATCGATTCCTCCACTACGGTCTCTATTGTGGGCAACAAAAGCGTGTGCAGTACCTACACAAACAATCCACCATTGTACAAATTGCATTCAACCTCGAATCCAAATATCAAAATTAAACATTTGGTTTTTTAAGTCACCTCTAAATTATATAACACTTGACTGGGACTAGCCAGAAAAAATAATGACTCCACGGAAATGTTCTGATCGCCAACAGCGTTTTGACTTGATTCGTCTTCCTTGTACCGACTAAACAGCCACTGCAGAGATTGAACCGTGGTAACGTCTGGTGGTATGAGTTGCAATAAATGACGAGCTCCATCTCGTAATTGAGCATGCTGCAATGCACAACCTAGGTCGGCCAGTTGAAAGAAAAAGTTTGTGTAAATCGGCACTTGCGACATCACCTGATAAAAAAACACACACACAATTTAAACGATTAATTTCATAATTATTTTAATTAACATTTGGCCAGCCATTTGAATTGATGCGCACCACGCCAGGTAGACTGTTTTCAGCTTCCAAATTTAGAGCATCGTACGGATGGTGCGGAGAACTTGTTGAACTGTCTGAACTGCTGTCAGGTGAACTTGGCAGATTTGTCACTACCTGACAAAACTTTGCGGTTATAAGCTGTTGAAAAAAAAATAATACATAAATTCGTATGAAAAGATTTTAAAGCAACTAAGAGATTATTTTCAAGAGTGTACCGGTTTTTCTCTCAATGAAATTTGTGACAAAAGTTTGCGATCATCCGTATGATCTATCGTTTCGCCATTAACAAACAGTTCGAGTTTGAAGTTTGAGGTACTGCAGTTGAGTCGACGGAAAATGAGTCTCCTGAGAGAAGCTAAGGTGTCGTTGCTATGGGTATGAATAGTTACTTCGGTGTCATTGGCATATCGATTTGGACAAACAATGCGAATCGCGAATACCAAATGCTTGCCACGAGCCGCTCTAAAACAAACAAACAAACAAAAAACAAAATAAAATGTGTAATAATGTAATAAAATCACAACTTCCTGTGAAGAGATAAAAGGACATGTAGAATACCTGTGTAGTGGCAGAATTTTTCTTTCGGCTGGAAAAGCACTGTCGCATTCACTGATGTATTCCTGTAATACTTTCATTACTCGACATGCCTTCGTTGCTTCAATTTTAACGTTATTCACTATCTGATCATCTGGCGTTTCTTTGCTCTCATTGTACACTTGTTTAAGAACAGTCAACGTATCAAAATGCGCTTTCAATCTGTCCATACACTCAGCAATGTACGTTCTGTGAAAATCTAAGACAGACTGCTGCAACCGTGGTCCAAGATTCGTGCTGACTTCTTTCATTATTTCTATTCCACGATTCGCAATTTCCTCGGGGCTATTGGTGACAACCTGAAAAAATAACCAATAATAGTATGTGTTTCCTTGAAGAATCGATCAACGATATTAATATATTGAAATCAAAAACTCACTCTCCATAGATAGTCCATTCCAATTAAATCCTGGTCGTCCATCTGATACGTTCTTCGTTTAGTCTTTAACTTGCCTACTTTAGAATTAACCTCTTTAAAAAATCTCTCGTAACATTTGATACCGCTTTCTGTCAACAAGGTGGGATCAAGTAACAATATATTGTTTTCAAAAAAATCTTTGTTAATCGCTGGATCCAAATCTGGCTCCTCGCCCATGAGTTTTGAGAACCATTTAAAACAAGCCTCACGATCAGAAACGAACACTGCATGTTCAGCGAGACACTGCCAGATTTGCTTGGCTTGTTCCGCACAAAGCCACAGTTGTCCGTCCTGCAAATTATTCAAATTATTAGAGTCAACTCATTTTGCAAACGTACAAACGCGTCGAATTGACAATTTACCTTGAGCAAGAATCTGAGAAAATTGAGACGTTCTTGCACCTGAGCGATGTGATTGTAACGACCATCATACATGTAAGTTGTTGCATCCAAATCGGGATGCTTTTCCACCAGAGCTCTAACTTTATCCATATAGCTTGTTAAACTATTCGTCACGAGTATTACAACTGTGTGATCATTTTGTAATCTTTCTATTACTTCTTGTCTATAAATTAAAAGAATAAACATAAATATTTCCGTTATTATTAATAATATTGATTGTTGTTATTATTATTATTATTATTATTATTATTATTATTATCATTATTATTATTATTATTGTTATTATTATTATTATTCGTGTACCTATAACATGTGTGATGACCTCGTTGACTATGGCCCATGTTTGGATTGGATTCATAGAGACAACATATTTCACGGATTTGTTTCAAAGCTGGAAGTGCCCACTTGTCGTCATTCTTCAGCTCTTCGACGCACTTGTCTAGCCAAACGGTTTTTTGTGCGTCTCGCTCTTGAGAGCACGAGTAATCGAGTATTTTAATATGAGCATTTAATGCCTGATCCATTATTTCAGTAGGAACTTCATCAGAATGAGCCAAATTCCAAAACAACATCAAGACCTGAATCAATTGCAAGTTTTTTTATTTCATTAACACGCCCTTTGAAACTCTGGTCTAACATTGACAGTGATAATAGACGAAAAATTACTTTGTGTGCCATCACGCCATCTTTATCGTCCTCAGCGAGTCTGCGAATGAGTTCCAACAGTTTTTCTTGTTGTTTCTTATTGGCAGTCTTCCAGCTTGCCTGAAAACACAAACGCAATGTTAACTAAAATAACCAAGATGTGCGAAAATTGTATCAAGCTAGTGATCAAGTCTACCTGAAAGCATTCGAACAGATGATCCAGCTGTTCCGGGCTAAAATCCCAGGCAAGCTTAGCGAGCAGGTCATGTACATTTTTGACGATTGCCTCGTGTTTGCCAGCTTGCGCTGCCCAAACTGCGTCTAAATCCTCGAGCGTGAGCGCACGTTCCTTTATAATAAACCGTAAAATTCTTTCAAGCTTCTCAACGTATTGCGGCTGATGTAATGAATCTCGTAATACAATTTCCAATACTCCGTTATCTTTAATCCACTTCTGCAACGAAAATAAATCACGAATGAAATTCTTTTGTACAAATTTAGATGAAAATCGTTTGAGGTCACTTTGAATTGATGCTGACCGCCATACGCTGAGCCGTTAGCCATTCTTCCTCGTCCAAACCTGGATTGCGATGTGGATAGTACGTTACGGTCGCAATCACTTTGTTGACTTCATTCAAGGCGTTCATCTTGCCATTGAATGAGGAAATTTGCAGCAGCCTCAAAATCATTTTTAGTCTTAAAATTTCCAAGTTCTTGATCATCTCTTCGCTATTAGGTAGCCGTGACACCAAACACTTGAGTGCACGGATGATAGACGATATTGCGTCGTTTTTTGATTCGTTTTTTGCCTCTTTCTTTAATTCTTCGTCTGTTAAATTATCTAAAATACCAGGCACCATTTCCTACGACAAACAAATAACCAAACTTGAACCTTATTCGTCTCACACACAAAACATTTTTTGATATCACAACTTACCACAATCGGCATCAGGTATACCGTAATAGTGTTAACAGTTAGCAGTTCGTAACACAGTCCAAACGGTTTAATCAGCGCATAAATCACCGGCACTGTTAAATTGCGCCCACTTTGAAATCTTGCAAGCAGCTTGTGAAAACCTTTTAGATTGCCGAATCTGTAACAAACATATTGTACGTTTCTGCGCAGCATATTTTATATTAATTATTTATTTGTATTACTTGTTAATAAGATCAACAAGCCATCCGCGAGGATTTCTATCCGGTGGTCTAGCATAAATCTCAATACCGCAATCTTTTTCCGGGTTCACAGTTTCCGAGAGTCTTGTGGCATTAAATGTGTGAAATCTAAAGTAAGAAAATACACTCAAGTTAAAAATGTTTTTATGCAAAAAAAGTCTATAAATTGCTACTAATTGTATACACACTTGTTATTTGGATTGAAAACCATTGCAAGCAAGTCAAGTAGTGGGAACCAATCGTCATCGAGCTTGAGGACGCAAAGTTCAACGAGCCGTTCGCAGTTGGTGTTTATGCATTGGTGTATGTTTGTTCTCCAACTGTTGACTGCCTCGTCGGTTAAAATTTTGGTAAAAGAAATGGTTAAACCCTCACGATAGAATCGCTGACAAGCCTCGCTTTTATTATCAATTCCTAATAACAAAATCAACAATGAAAAAATCGTTATTTTGTATTCACAAGATGGAAAGGTTGTTTTGATCGGAATGCAAACCTTTGTAGCACATTTCAATACTGGCTTTGAGTAGGCACTCTAATTCTTGGCCGGGTAAAACCGGTACAATCCATCGCGCATTCGATATCTTCTCGTCCAACCTAGCAAGCTTCAAGAGCGGAAATTTTGGATCTTTGTTGCGCTGCATTTTCTCCTCGCCGGACGATGTTGCATCCTCGGCGCTCTCCGTCTGCACCACGTTCTCCGACAACTGCAGACTCGACATCGTATCTGTCAGCTGTTGCGACCCGGCTGGACTGTGCATCTATAACACAACAACACATTATTCAACTTCAATGGCAACCTTTCCGCTGTGCATTTAAAATGTAAAATTTGACATTTCATAGTGCCGAAACTCACGACCGCATTGCTTATTTATTAATAGCACCCAAAACTTGTACAACTCGAAGCTGACAATCTCGTCACAATGATATTCTATTTTTCTTCTATCTATCTCAAGCGATATTAAATTTTTACGCTTGATTTACTAAATCATAAGTTACTTTTATTCGCGAAACATAAACACAATGTGACAGAAAAAAAAATCTTTATCGAAGTAAAGGTTGAACTTTTTTAACCACTTGTTGTTTTTTGTTGTCATGAACTTGACAGCGAGTGTTGTGTGTTATCTAACGAAAAAAAGATAGGTAATAAATAATTGGATTGCGACCTGAGTGTTTTGCTGGCTTTCGGGAAGGTCGATGCCGACTCCCTGGCCGGTGGTAGAAATTGTCATTGTTTTGTCAGGTGGGCTGCTGCTGGTTCAGAATTCGCGATGAAGACGAGGGGGGTGCGAGCGCCACCGAGCATCCAGACCATTCACAGGCATTAAATACACAATTGTTAAAGGCCTCGTTTCGACTAACCCTAACACCTATGGTATCTGCAAAATGATACAAACAAACACTCAGTCTGACAAACGGAAACAAGTTGCAATCAGCAAACAGTCAGAGACAAGGCAAGCGACAGCGCAAACATTTGTGTGCCCGGCAGTGTGTTTTAGCACAATCTTTGCGACGCTCTGTGCCTCGTAATTGGATTAGGGCTTTGGCAGACAATTGTCGCAGCGACAATCGCAGAGTCGCGACTTCGACTACGCCGATAACCTACGGCTCAGCCGTTAAACTGACAATGTAGACAACGACAACGACGACGACGTGCACGTCGGCGGCCAGCACCAGGCCGGCCCGTCGAGCAATCCTCGGACAAAATGGCGACGACAATTCGCACCGAGCAGTGCTTTTTTTGCACACTCGAGCCTACGCGCCACGCCGCCTCTCCAATCACCCAGCGTTCTCTGCGAATGCACTGCTGTCTCGACCCTTCGCTCACAACTTTGCACACACCTTTACATAGTAACTTGAGGGTACAAAATTTTCTTGCAGCTTTTGACGTGACGTTACGGAACTTCACTGCGAGTCAAAGCAGTTGTAAACATGCCACAGAGAGCGCCACCGTCGCACTTACACACAAACCCGAAAGCACACACACGCGCGCACACACTACAAACTCTAGGCGGTGTTGCCAAATTTATTACGCCGCGCTGCGCCGCGCGCCGACAACTTAACCTTAAGACTCCTTTCCAATCGCGGTTATTGATTTTTATTCTTGCTATTTTTTGTTATTTCGTTGTTTGTAACTAAGTTGATGAATGATGTAAATGGACAAGCAAAAATAAATCAATGTTGTAGAATTTAAAACTCTTAATTAAACTGTTAATACAATAAAATTGGATGTTTGGTATTTTGCGGTGTGATTGAAAATCGACCTCAAGGTTCTGTCTCTGTCTTACTTCTCTGGCTATTTCGTTTTTGTTCCAACGCTGAAGAGAAATAACTTTAGATTCTTTCTTTTGAGGTTATCCTTGTACAGCAAACATGGGTATGTCGCTTTAATTGTATAATGTTGATTAGAATAGTTTTTTGCATATAAAATATAGTTTGTTTGAGTGTTTATTCTTATTGATTCGTTTTATGTATTCAAACAGTTGATTGAAATCAAAGGCGTGATGTAAATTGTATAATTTGCTATTAACAGGCTGTCACGCACGTGGTTCATTTTACTATTAGCTTTTAATAGAGAAAAATAAAATTATAAACACTGCCAGTATTTGTTTGAATATTATCTCGAATATTAATAACATTAGAAAATAGGCATTTAAACAAACAAATACATAGTTAAAGATGATAGTTAATTGACTTGATGAACAATTTTCAGGTAAACCGCGAGGTCTCCATACCGCGAGAAAACACGTTAACCAACGTCGAGTTCAGCGATGGGCCGACAAAGATTACAAAAAAGCTCATCTTGGTACGAGGTGGAAGGCCAATCCTTTCGGAGGCGCTTCCCACGCCAAGGGAATTGTTTTGGAAAAAGTGTAAATATCAATTTTTATTTTTATTCGTGAGAATGATATTTTTTGATATCGAATAATTGGATGTAATTTTAATACCCATGTTTATAATTTAATCACAGCGGTGTTGAAGCCAAACAGCCAAATTCTGCCATTAGAAAGTGCGTGAGAGTACAGCTGATCAAAAACGGCAAGAAGATAACAGCGTTCGTTCCCCGGGACGGTTGCTTAAACTCCATCGAAGAAAATGACGAAGTTTTGGTTGCTGGTTTCGGTCGTAAGGGTCATGCCGTTGGTGATATTCCTGGGGTACGATTTAAGGTCGTCAAAGTAGCAAATGTGTCTCTATTGGCTCTTTACAAAGAGAAGAAAGAACGCCCAAGATCTTAGATATCATTTTTTATACATAAAAGAAGAAAAATAAAGGTATAAAAAATTATAATTATGTTTGATTTTTTTTAATCTATCGAATTTTCATTCTGATAAGACACCATTACTGAATATTAACAATTGCATGCAAAATGCATCATGTCCGATATTATTTTTAAATACATCATTTTTATTTGACTAGCACAGAATAACAATGTTGTTTCGTATCACTGGTATTAAAATTACATATACTATTAAAAACTATTCTCTCAAACGGTGTTGAGGTTGTGCAAATCGATCCATCATCTGGTCATTGTGATTATCTGAAAATAAATTCAAACGCACTTATTAAAATGTATATTACACACATTTTAGTCAACTTAATTTACAATAGAATATTTACATGAAAATGACCTTCTCTGTCTTTTATTTGGAGTTTGGTCTTTTTGACAATCCGGCCGATTCCTTTTCTTCTCATCGGACGAACAAAGTTTAACCCACTTGTCTAAAATTAAAATTCATGTTTCAGTATTTTTTAAAATTGAATTATGAAAAGCATTATCCAAAGTAAAAAAAAAAAACAAATTTAACTAACTTATCAGCAATTCTGCTGTGTAATATTTCGGTTTGCTTAAATCCAATGCTTTCAATTCCTCTTGCGAATCTACAACAAAAATTGTAATATCATTTCATTTCCCTTGTAAAAACTGAACTAGAAATGTTAATTCCACTATGTGCTTACTTGATTCACTTTCTGAATAATTCTGACGAACAGAAATGATTGCGTTTTCGACTTGTAAATTATCGTTAAGCATCCGCAGCATTTCTTCATGTCGAAGAGCAAACGTTATTGGCAACATAGAATCCACTTCTTATGATTCAATTTTTCATTAACAACAAGTTATAACGTTCTTTTGTATTAATTCTTAGATCATCGTAACTAAAATTTGACACATCCGAACTGTTCGAGTGTTGCTCCGCCACTGGCCGCATAAGCGTTATAAAAAAAGCTTTGAACCATTCTTGGAAATCGTTCATTTTCTTCTCACTCGTCTTTTATTCAATTTTTATTCACAGTAAATTCGAGTCCGAAATAAACATGATTCATATCATGTTTGAATTCATCCCATATAAAAAGCTATATAAAACAATTATTTCCGAACAATAAAAACCACACCTATTCTTTTTAAATATAAAAAACTTTTGTTAATTTTATAAATTTTTCTAAAATGTATTATTTATTTATAAAAACTTAACATCTATGTTAACGTCTAACATATTTGTATGTACATAATATTTACAATTTTAATTCTGTCTATTGATTATAAAATTCTGAGATCAATGTTTAAATTTGAGTGATATATCTCATAAACATGCGTTTATAACGCGTAAAATGCATTCATAAAAATTGCACTGCCCAGTGCGAAATTTAGCATTTCATTTAACATATTTGAGCACCGAGATGAGACTTCGCGGGATATTCAAATTGTCGTCTTTGATTTGTAACAGAGGATTGACTTTGATTCTTCTTTCATTAAGAGTGAAAGACTTCGATTTGGGATTGATTTGACGAGTGGCAAACGCGACGTATACGAGCATCGTAACATGGTCGTTGTCCCGCAACAGGGTCAATTTTTTAGTCAACCCTAAGAGAATGTTGTAGATGTCCATATTGCGTATGTTTGTCATCGACCTGAATGGCATCCAAATTCGGCCATAGGGAAGCGACTTTGCACAAACAAGGAATCCCATGTAATCGCATTGCCTTGCACATTTTTTCAAGTAATCCCAGATAACACCATACGCTTTGCACAGCTTATTTTTTAACTCAGTGGTTGACGTAGACGTTGTCACGGGAAATCTGATCCGTAGGCTTCTCAATTTGTACTTGTAAATACTTGCTTCTTTGTGTTGCTCTCTTATTAGATCAGACAAGGCTGGCAATTTCCTGTCGCCGGATCCACCAGCTGAAATTTCACCAATTAACACATTAGGCCCAAGGATTTATCTTTATTACATTTTCTCATTCTAATGTGTTCGTACCTGGGCTTGTTGGTAGAGAGAATTTACGTTTTTTGCTATCAGTTATTTTCTCATTCTTGCGCACTTCTGGCACTTTGAACGGAAAATCAGTCTCGTTATGTTTCTTATCCTCTTCCATTTTTTCGACATATTTATTGCATCCTACAATGAACAAATAAATTACTCTTATAATAAATTCAAAAGACAAATAATTTCAAAATTCAAAATAGTCAAAAATGTAACACATATTAGATTCAAACAAATTTCAGTTTGCTATTATTTGATATAATTGATATGTAATTACTTGGAGTATTACGGACTGGAGAGTGGGTACCGCAAATAGCCACCATTGCCCCCTTTACAGATGGAACTCACTAAAATAAGAATAATAATGAATGAAACGATATTAACAACAATCATAATAAAATTAGTAATCAAATCCGTTGAAACAGGTAATTCAGAATGAAGCACTACTTTTAGTTTTAAACAAATAAAATAATCCGTAATATAATAAAATAAACGAATTGCAATATTATTTATAACAATTTTATTCATCGATAATTGTATTGTTAAAATGTTTTAGATTCCAAAAATAACGCACTTTGTTTGTTAAACGAAATATTATAAACACTGGAACAATATATTGCTTTGCTCTCGCGCTGTCTGCTTTTGAAGTTTGACTTCAATTTGACTTCCGTTAATACATAATTTAATAATCAACAATAAAAAATCTGAATAAAAAAATGATGTAAAAATAAAAATCACACCTTATTAAAAATCACTTTTAAGTTATACCCTGAGTTGGAACAAGTATTTATAATTGTTTATTTTGAAGTACCGATATAGGGTTATTTCTATACTAAAATTTACCGTAAACCGATGTGACATTTTCGTTGTACGACTCCGAAAACAGAATATAGTATTACACAAAATATTTATTTATTTATTCTATAATTTTAAACCTTAAACAAAATACGATCTTATTTTTGGTGTTTTACATGACTAATTGTAATTTGTATTTACCTTAATTATTTATTAAAACGTATAATTTTTGGTTAGTTTGTTTTGGCCGTCGAAGCGTCAGTCACTGGGGAATTAAATGGGAAAAGCCACGTTGGACGAAAATCATGCCGGGAAAACATACTTTCTCTATTTTGGACAATCAGGGCCGTACCCTCTTTTTTGTAGGCCATAGAAACTGTTATTCTTTCTATTTTTTCTAAATTTCTAAATTCACACTTATTAATTTTTTATAAGATACTCGATTCAAAAAATGGTTCAAACTCAATTGTTTTAAACAATTTATTTTTAATAAATCTATCATACAAATAATTATTATTTTTACAAAATATAAATCTAGTTTTTTATAATATTCAACTTGTATTCAACCGAATCTTGCAGAGTATCACATATCTTGTATCATATTCTATCATTCATCGAATGATTTCGATATTTCCTGAAACATTGAATTAAAATATAAGATTGTTATTATTAATAAATTATTAATGTTCAAGTGAACATTGAATTAATATCGAAATAATTACGAATCAATGAAATGAAGAGTTTACAATATTCAATATTTTATCAATATATTAATGCTTTTGAAATATTTATTTTAAATTTTACTTACTCTCCGAATAATTGACTTTTTACATTTAAAATTTTATTTCTGTCCACTGCAAAGTGAAGCCCATTTTTCTGCAGAAAAAAAATAAAATGAACAATAAGCGACACCGCAAGGTAATATATATTATATATATTTCTTCATGAGTTCTTGTTTCAATTTGATTTTATTTATTTACTCACTAGAAAATGATTGTTTTTCAAATAATAATGCTAAATAATCAACAAAAACTCACTTTTCAAATCATCTCCAGTGTAAAATTGGTTATATCTACTGGCTGAATTAGGTCTGTCTATAATAATATAAAAAATTATATGGCGTATATATAATTATTTTATATTTACGTAAAGCGAAGGGAAAAATTAAACACAAATCTTACCAGTTTGGCGAAACTGATCGTTGGTTTGATTTCGCAGGTCTTGTAATAATTTTCTGTGTCTTTGAATGGCCGAATTTGACAGTGACATGTCTGCGCGGTTGAGTGTAATTCGGCAAATTGATTTGTAAATCGCACATATGTAGACCTGTTACTAGCGCATAGTCGGGTCTGAACCACTTCTAACACTAGCACTAAGTCCGAATTTTGACAGGACCGCTTGAACGTTAAAGGTACTGTTACAAAAGAGCACACCTCTCATGCCAATGCTTTCTCTTTTTCTCGCCGCCAGCTGACTTTTTTTACCTCCGCTTTTTATCCTCACCGCTCAAGGAAAATGACCACACTTTCTTTCTTGCTAATTTTTATACCCTCTCTCCTCTCAAAGCGGTTTGATCTAATTTTTAATCTAAATCTTTGAAAATCTTATTTCCCTTTCCAGCTTCAAAACTGACGATCTTCGTAATAATACAAGTTACCTCTGTTCAGAGAGTCGGGCTGTCGGGCACACAGATGGAAATGTTTTGTTGTTAGCGACAATTTGGCGCCTGCAACTCCCTTTTATTTGTCTGTCCTTTCATTCAAGCGAACAAAACGGACGGTCAGAGTATACCTATGCTATTTAAACATTTGATAAGCATATTTTCTAGTCGCACATTATAATATATTTTAGACGGCGCCTCGTTCCTTTTCTTCATCTGCTCTTTTCACGCTCCATTCAGACTTCGGTCTTTGTGTAAGCCCAATGTAAACACAAAAAAAGTCATTCAGTGAAAGATCGCCTTCGCCGGTTTCATTGATCATATTTTTTCAGTGTAAATGTAAAAATTCATTTATTATTTTAACAATTCAGTTGCACTGATTATCACAGTTGTAAAAGCTTTTTACATCATTTCTTATTGTTGCTATGTGAAAGAAAAAAAAATTGTTTTGTTGTATGATATGAGAAAATTAAAATTGTTTTCTGTATCAAAGAGCAGATGACAATGTTTGTGATTGAAATTAAAGATCATCGTATTCGCCTTGGATTCGTTTGTTTTTCGGATCAAAAGGACTATGAAGATAAGCCGCTGCGGGATACTTTTTGCCCATTATCTCAATCTCGTATTCTCCAGATTGCAAAAATTCTTTCGTTACATTATTTCCATTCGGGTGTCTGATATAACTGAATAAAAATAATAACCATCAATTATACGTCAATCATAAATTATTACTTGCTGTTTCGTACTTATTGGAAATTATCATTATTTTATTGAAAAAAAAAGAAAAAAGAAAAAAGTACTTACGCTCTTCCAATACTGCGTCCGCTAACATGTGCATAGTCTCCTCTTCTAATATAGCCAACAATTTCACCATTCCTATAAACTGTTTCCAAACCCCATAGCGGAACTTGCCTAAAAACAAAGTTATTTCTTGGTTATTTTCTATTTTATTATTCCAATTGCTGTCATTTGTCTCTATTTTAAAATTAATTTTCCTTTTGCTCTCACGTACGCTTCTAATTCCAAATGGACCAGTTTCTTTTTGATCCCATTTTGCAAACAATCGTTTACAACATCACTTCCTATATACTCTGTATTTTTTCTGCACGCGAATCCTAGTCCGGCTTCTATCGGGTTATCATCAGCCCTCAAATCCATGTCCCATAAGTGGTAGCCTAAAATGCATTAATTTTTCATTCGAAGATGTACCTCTGATTGATTATTATTATCATTTTCTACATACCCTTTTCAGCGCTAAGACTGTACAATGCTCTGTACCCAGCATGTTTGAAGTTGTAACTTTTTCCACTATCAAGGAGCATATTATAAACAGTCATACAGTGCTCAGCTGGGATATGCAATTCGTATCCCAATTCTCCTACGAAAGTGAGTCGAAAAACGCGAACAGTGCAGCCTTTTAATTTCACTAAACGTGACGTAGAAAATGGGAATGCTTCGTTTGACAGATCATCGTTTATCAACGATTGTAAAATTTTTCGGCTGGAAATGTCAATATATAGTTAACATATATACAATGATTGTGAGATGAAAAATGAAAAAACGAATAAAGTACCTATTGGGGCCTTGAATGGACAAAATTCCAATTTGATCGGTGGCCTTGTGCAGACTGACATCGTAATTGTTATGAGCGATGACTTGTTTGATATGGCACCAAGTGTGGTAGGCCGAGCCTCCTCCAGCGACTGAAAGAAACGCAACGTGAAGAAGAGTAACTGCGAGGAGCTTGAGTTGACGAACTCGATCATGTTACCTCACCGACGTATAAGGCGTTTCCTTTGAAGATCGGATCGACGACTCCACTTGAACCGGCATCTATCGTAGTGACGGTGCAGTCCGCTTCGACACAACCGCGTTTGTTTAGCATAGCCGTATAGACGGTCCTGCCGAGAGGGCGTTTCGTATCTGATACAAACAGCTGGTTCGCGGCTTTTTCAACCTCTGGCCCACACAGGTAGAATTTGCCAAAGTAGGACAGGTCGAAGAGCGCCGCGTTGTTCCGGCAGGCCAGTACTTCTTCTCTTATCTGTTCATTTTCCAATCAAATTTGACATTTTTGCACCAATCTTTTATATCTTTCATATATCTTTTACGTATTTTTATCTTACAATATTTTGATGTTCTGGAAAATCAAAAGTGTACTCCTTTTTGAGTATTTCAGTATATAAATCTTGTTCGTTTTTGCTGGAACCATAGCTTCCTTGATAATCATAGGGCAAAACTTGTACAGTTCCTTCTGGAAGGTACCAGCCGGGTCTTTCCCACCCTTGACGTTCTTCCATCACTGCACCTTGATTGATCAAAGCCTGATACAAATTGTAACACGTTAGACACTGCATCATTTACTTTTTTGACTCGTTTTTTGAATACAAATAAAGTAAAAAGTTTACATCGTGGAAAGGCGAGAGTTTAAAATTTCTGCCACTGAGAGGCTGGTCATTTGGAAAAACTATACTATAATTTTTAGCATAAGCTTCGTGAGATCTTTCGTTGGCCCAGATAGCATCTTTGGTTAGTTCAGATGTAAATCTAAAAAATCAAAATAAAATTTTGTTGAAATGAAAATAAAGTTTAAAGGCATTTCACCAATTTGAATACCTGCGAATATCATAACGGAACATGTGTTTGTCAGGTCTACCGTCTATGACCCATTTAGCGATTTGTTCGCCACAGCCTCCTCCTAACATCATTCCTGCGCTATTGTATCCACATGAGTAAAAAAATCCGTTACATCGTGGATCTTCTCCTACCAAAAAAATTGCGTATGCCATAAACAAAATGATTAATAATAATCTTTTTTTTAAGTATTTACCCATTATTGGTTTATGGTCAGGTGTAAAACTTTCTGGTCCACAAACCGTCGATTTAATTCCAGCAGTACTTAATCTTGGAGCAAGTTCTGCAGTGGCTGTAAAATTAGATTCAAACACATTCCAGTCAAGTTCGTAAAGTTTGAATGAAAAATCATCAGGAACCTAATAAGGGATCAAACAGTACTACAATTTGCAAAACTTGAATCTATAAAGTGAGAAAAAATGAAATAAATAAAATAAGATTACATTTTTCAAAACTATGGGATTTCGTTCGTATCCTCCTAGACTCATGGAATCGCCATGAGCCTTCAAATAGATAGTGCCATCATGGTCTCGTATGTTCGGACATCCCTGTACACCATCAATAGTTTCTGTTACTATATAAGCATGCTTCATTGGTACCAGCGGTATATCCAAGCCAATCATCTTTGCTATATTTTTCGACCAAACACCTGACGCATTAATAATGCGATTTGTTTTAATCGTTCCTAATGGCGTCACGACTCCGCTCACTTGTTGTTTAGTCCCATAATTGCTTTTTGTTGTTATAATTTTTGTCACTGGACAGTCTTCATAAATCTGGACGTATGAAATAAACAATTAAATTCAATCCATTTCTGGCCGTTATTTCAACGTTATTATTCGTGAAAAGTACTTTGGTACTTTGTATTGAACGAAACATGTTTACAAACAATGTTACACTATTAGTTTTTAAAAAGTTGGGAATCGCGACAAGCATTTTTATTGAAGACAATAATAGAAAAATGTACTTTTGCTCCATCTTTTTTAGCGGTTTTTGCCAAGGATGTAATGAATGAAGTTGGATCAACAGTTCCATCCCCTGGAGTATACATTGCACCTGTAACAGTACCTTCATCCATCAGGGGAAACAATTCTCGAGTCTCACTTGGAGAAATCATATGCGATTCTATGCCGAATGCTTTGCCAATCGTGACTAATCTTTTGTACTCATCTAATCTTATCTAGAATTAAAACAACTCGAGTTGAATATTTTTCATTACCACCACTCGAACTCTGTGAATGAGACGTTGTTTTCAAATCGAAAATATGAAACAATTTTAGAAAAATACATTTCTTATTAGGTACTTATTCAAAGTAGTGTTATAATCTTATATTTACTTCAGATCTTGCAATGTAAAGGCCGCCGTTATTTCTCCAACCAGGATTCTCGCCAGTTTCCTCTTCTAGTCTCGCGAAAGTTTTCAAAGTGCCGTTTAATAATTCTATCTCCACGTCGTTTGGACGCAAATTCCAAATTAGACCTGCGCTGTGCCATGTCGTACCAGAAGTCAATTTTGATTTTTCTATAAGAACCGCTTTTGCTCCCAGTTTAGTCAAATAATAAAGAGCGTTACATCCTGCGCTGCCGCCGCCTACAAATTTTGATATTTTAAGTGATATTATAATGCCTCAATTCAATGAGTTTGAATATAATTATTATATATGCAATCACCTATTATAACAACATCTGCATGTTCTGGAAATTGTGTTGATGTCGCATAAGATTTCAGCAACGAATTCTCGCCAAATAAAATTTTTCGGCAAGGATCTGTCACCTAAAAGTTTTTCACTTTGAACAATTTCGAATTTACCAAATTTTTTCTTTTGCAAAAAATTATCATCATCATTCATTTATTCTTCATTTTTTTCAATTACTTTGCAAAATAAAACTTATTATTATTAATCTTGGGTCATAATTAAGAATTAATTTGTCGTTTGTTATTATATCTCCCTCCCTACTCTCAGGTCAATACGTTTTAATGAAACACTGCGCTACAGCCTCATGCAGCAACTTGATCACTTGTCTGGTCATTGGCCGAAGACAATCAAGCGAAGATGAATGAAAAAACTCAACAACAGCACTCAGAAAAATTTCATTAAATTTTACAAAAAAATGGCCTAGTAATAGTAATTTTAGGAACTGTTTTTTAAGAGATAAATAAATTGTAAATCTATTTTAAATTATAAAGCTAATTCTTATATTGTCAAAAAAATTATACAGTATAAATTGCCATGATCAATTTGAAAACGTTAGAAAATTTAATTTAATACCAATTGAGTAAAGTTTTTGAATTACACATTTTGCAATAAAGTTTATTTTTTAACTAATATTTAAATTTATTGTTCGACATTTTGGGACTGGTTTGATTGTATTAGAATTGTTCACTTACCTTTAACTTTGCAAGATTTCGAAGCATGGTTTATTAATTTAATCTGAGCTGGAATGTTTAAAGCAGCAAACAACAACAATTGATGCGTTTGTAAGCTCTTACCACTGACAACTGATTTTTAAAACACACATTATCAACCGCGTCTCGCGGGATATTACAGTTGAACAAGAGATTAAGCTGTAGATAATTGAGCCAGCGCTCTTATACAACAAAATCGAGCACTTGGAGGGATTGTAAAAAATTGTTCCAAACAAATAAAAATTGCGAAGCATCTAATTCACGGATTGAATCGAGTGTTCAAAATAATTCGAGTAAATGGCGATTGAGATAAAAGCGATAAAGAGAAACAATATTTTTGATTAGAGCTGAACTGTATCTTAGGTCGATTTCAAATTATCAGGAGTCAGAGCTCCTCCTATTTTAATAACTTCTTATCAAAGTACCAAAAAGAAATAATAATGCGATAGCTAAGAAAGTGTTCTTCGGAAAACAATTTCGCCATTTTTCATTATCTATTTTTTTTTAAATGAATAAACTGCACGTAAAACTTTGTAAAACCATGATATATTTTTTTCTATGTATTATTTATACGTTTATCAATTAAATTCATTACAACTAAATAAAATAGCGCAACAATCATCCGGCACAAATATTTAACGTATGCATACATTAACTTACTTGTTTATTCTATAGTTATTTATACTTGTATAGAATTGTTTTTTTTTTTTCACATTTTGATACAACTTAAAGTTGTATGCAACATCTATCGTTTTCGTAAATTGTGCTTACTATCACAATTATACGTGATAAAGCTGTGTACAACTTTGCGTATCCATTATTCACGACAAATAACAAAATAACTGCACAGATCTTAAGAATATCGCGAGCATTCAAAAGTAAGCGCACCTAGTCTGATGCTGACTCCAACCATGATCCCGTATAATCACATGAAACTTAAAAACATTCGATGCTTTTGAACAACAAAAAATAATTTAAAAAATTTATTCTCCTAACATGATTGCGAATCTAATCGTTGAAGGATTGATTGAAAATTAGTTTCTTCATTTGTCTCTTTTTTTCTTTACAGAGACGTGTGTTCTTCACTGGCGAGACTGTCAGTGTCATCAGTGTCAGCTTGCACTCGTGCATACTCGTCGGTGTCGATGCTCTTGCAGAAATGAATTGCATATTTCAGTTTTTGTCGCAAAACAGCTTTGCTTGAGTACTGAGGCATTTTCAGTAAGAAAAAGCATGTGTAACTCTCAGGTAAAAAGTTGTCCGGGGGTTTGTATTTATCCATCACCTAAAATTTGTGAAAATCATAATTTAACGTTTAATCTATGAGTAATAATATAATATAATATAATATAATATAATATAATATAATATAATATAATATAATATAATATAATATAATATAATATAAGTTATTCATTCTTACCTGTATAACAAAATCTCGTCCGCGGAAGTCTGCGATTGTGCGAGGTAATCGTGTTCGTCCCCACACAAATCGCAAAAAGAGCGAACGTTCTTGGTTTGAAAATTCTTCCATTACCTCCCAAAACCAGTGAATTAGTGGAGCTGTTGCTTCAATACCTGAAACGGAACAACAAATAGAAATCAGACTTTTAACATGACAAACGATTTTGTATTACAAAAATGGCACGCTTTCTTACATTTGTACGTTGCAACAGATTTGAGGAGAGTCAAGGGAATATCCGGGTTTCCACACACCATTGTTTCCAACTCTGCTCCACTGAAAAGTGCCAGAAGAGGCAAGGGTATGACTTTGGACATCCCCTCACGTACCGCTGCGACTTGTTCGTCAAATTCATGCAGTCTATAGTTCAGGGCCAGCCTCACGTATTCATGCCGATTTTTCGGACTAATTTTTGTATATCTGTAATAATATAAATAAAATGATTGTTTAACGAATTAAATTGTATAAATGGTAATATTTAGCCAGCAATATTATTGTTTTGAACTGAACCTGTTAGACAAGGGAACATCGTGCCCTACAGCGGACGGCGTTGAGAAAGGCATCTCTAAAGTCTGGAAAGTTTTCTCATCAGAATTCATATCCCTAATGCACAGCAATCCAGGTACATATCCGCGATCAACTTCATTAAGATCGGCCGGAGTGAGAGCAATGCCAGCTAGCTGTTTCCAGACCGCTTCCGCAAGGTTTAAACTCAAAGGGCTTCCTGTTCTGATAGCTATGCCAATAAGTATTCCTAGAAACTGGAACATGCTCATGTGTAGTTGCGAAGTTGCCATGGGGTTCAGTAGGAAACAATCACGATTAGTGCCATTGTCGTCACGGCCGTTGGGTGTTGGTATAAACAGAGGCAGCGATCCATTCTGTAATTCGTCACACATCTCTGCGATTGACTCGCTGTAACCACCACCACAATCATCCACACTCTCCCCTGAAACAAGTTTCGATATCTGTTAGTTTACAATAATCGATAAGTTAAATATAAAAGATGAAGAAAAGCTGATCATTCTTACCAACAAATTTGACTTTCCAGACTCTGTGAGGAAGAAAAAGGACATCTTGAGTGAGGAGAGGCATCTTCGAGATCATCTGTCCAAACACTGATTTAATTCCATCTGGTCCAGCTAAACCTCCTTTGCTTCTAGCTCTTTTGACCTTTTTCGAACGATAGATAAATGTTGATGAATTATATATAATAGCAAGTAACTTGATTGAAACTTAATTAATTGATTAAAAGCATACTTGTATTCTATTCAGTTCGATGACCGGGCCGTGCTGTCTGTCTCTCACCATGGTCGCCTGCACAACTTTCCTAAACGTTTCTTCTTTGATAGAATAAACCAGCATGGGCGCAAGTTTATTTAGACACAAATCTCCCGTCATGGGAAACATAGCCAAATATGGGCACAATAACTCGGAAAAGTGGTGCAGCAATACAAGTCTGTTGTGCAAAGTAGCAAATGGAAAATCTTTGACTAAGTCATATTCCATGGGTGTTGAAGCAGGCAACCGGCTGTGTGCAGCCTTAGTTGTACTCCAGGCAAGGGTATGAGCACTGCCACAAGCTACCCTTGTAATTTTTTTGCCTTGCAGTTCGTGTACGAGCCGTGGACTTTGGAGGGCACTGGTTGTGCCGTTTCCTAGTTGACCTTCATCATTATCACCCCAAGTAAACACCTCGCCCTTGTCCGAGCAGGCGACACAGTGAAGCGAGCCCGTTGCTATTGATATAATTTTTTTGCCTTGCAATGCAGCTACCTTGCGTGGTCGACGGATGTGATCGTCTGTGCCATGGCCCAACCGATGGTAATCTCCTTTACCCCTGTTTAGATAATTTAAAACCATTCGAATTAATTCATTAATGAGTTTTGCAACACGATGAAGACCGAAATTATATTTTGAAACCAACCAAGTGTAAACAGCGCCAGATCTTGTAAGAGCAACAGAAAACTGACTTCCACATTCAACTTTGATAACACCGAGACCAGCCAGGGATTCTATCTTCATAGGAATTTTGCAGCCATCGCTGCCACCTCGCCCTAACTTTCCATAGTCTCCATCTCCCCAGCTCCATACGTTGTCATCATCGGTCACGCATAATGTTTGTGCATCGCCACTTCCACAAGTTACGTCAATCACCTTGCAACCTTGCAAGGCTGTTATAATTTTTGGTTTCAGCTGGTCGTCGCTATCACCATGACCGAGGCGGCCGTATCGTCCTAAACAAGACAAAAACAATGCAATTTCGAGAGGAACAAGTACTGAAACACATTTGTTTGTATCATTTTATTCTTATACCTTTTCCCCAAGTATAAAGAGCCCCAGTTCTGGAGATGGCCGCACTATGATGTCCACCACAAGCGATGTCAACAATTTCTGTGCCCAATAAAGCCTCTATCAATTTCGGTTGATCGTATGATGCTCGGTCTCCGTGGCCTAACTTTCCATCATCGCCTTCTCCCCAAGAATAAACTTGTCCTTCGGAACCCAAAGCTAAGCAATGTTTTCCTCCCGAGTTTACAGCAACTTTTTTGATGAACACTCGATGAATTGACTCGAGCAGTGTTGGTACCATCACAGAATCATTGCCACCTATCCCAAGTCTTCCCGAAGCTCCGTATCCTATTCAATGAGAACAAAAAACAACGTAAGAAACAACTTGACAATTACATATTGATTGTTTATTTATTAATTCAACCACCTGTAGCGTAAACTTTGCCGTCAGCAGTTACAGCAAATAAAGTCTGTTCGCCTCCGATGAGTTGAACCGGTCTGAGAGCTGACAAACTTTCGCAAGGTGTAGGAATCTTAACCCTTGCGCCTTCCAAGCCTCCAAGTTGGCCCCTATGGTTGTGACCCCAACCATATATAACCCCTGACCCATCCCAAGACAATGTCCAATCTTCAGGTCGTCTGTTGAGCCATTGCAGCAGTTGCTCGTCATGTTCCTGTTTAAAGATAGTATGATCCTCGTGATCTTTGGTGCTTTCCTCAGCATTCGCAGTCATCTCGTTGATTCTTTTTGTCACTTCCAGACAGAAGGCTTTGACCAAGGGCGTTCTATTGATTAGCGATTTGGCAACGCGAGCGGCGAGACAGTACCTTTTGAACCACGACCATTTATGTATCTCCGAGCAACAGTGCATAGTGTCAAGTTCAAGGTCGCACGCAACTGATATAAGAATTTTGAAGAAATCGCTGTGCATCAGCTGTTTGCCCCCTCTCACAGCCGAATCCTCGTATTCGTACTGTTTCAAAAGAGCTTGCGGCAGGGAGCTCATGAGAAATGACAAAACAACATCCGGCCTGATACCAGACTCGTTGTTGTAAACCACCTGTAATTTTTTCAACGCCCAAATTCTTTGATCCGGCGTCAAATTACCAAGTTGACTGCACTGTGCGAGGGCTGCAGCAAGTCTCACAGTTATACTCTTGTCAGAATTAAGCAGACTATTATCCAAAAGACACTGAACGAGAGCAATTGAAGGTAGAGAAAGTATAGCTCTGTCAGATCCCATTTCGTGAGGTTCAAGCACTGCTAGTATCGGGTAAACTGTGAATCGCCATCCCCAACCGTTGACTGAACTGTCGGACGTGAACTTCCAGCGGAGTTCGTCTCCCTGGATACGCACTTCAGCAGCCCAGTCGCTCCACTCTCTGCCAGACTTGACTGCAATTTCGCGTCCAGTAGAGTCAAAAATTGTTAGCGGGTCGTGTTTCGCCTCGGTCGAGCATTGTCTGTCAAACTCAATTCTCAACGCCTTAGCTCCAGGAATTCTCACGTGTCCTATAAGTGTCGTGTCATCGATGTACGGATGTGGAGTTTCCTGAATCACTGGTTCAGGCGGGATGCTGTCATAACTCGAATTAGCGGTATCTTCCAACTCGGTGACACAGAGCTCGAGTAGCATATCATTTATTGCGCGCTTATTTTTTGCCAGGGTCACTAGGACAGAGGCAATGGTCTCCTTTGCGCCGTCGCAAACTCTGTTGGCAACCGCGAGCTTGAGCAGCTCCATCAGCATCCTCGCATCGTCCTCTGTTAGAGCCGCGGTGAAGTCGTCGAGACCTGGTTCGGTTGGAGCGCCCTCTCCCACCACCTGAGCGTTTGACGTCAAAGTCGCAGCAATCACGCTCATCGCGCTTGTAGACATCTTTGACGCTTTGGACGAAAGACTCGCTGAGCTTGACATGGATGGGAAAACAGTGAGAGGACAGTCCTCTGATTCTGGCGTTGCCCGGGGACTCACTAGGTTACCAACATCCGAGGCACACGCTGGAGCCTCTCCTCCTCCCTGTGCTATCTCGCCGATATTTGAATAGGCATTGGCAGCGTGCGAACTAGAGGGTATCGTTTCGGAGCTGGTATCGTGCGACAGTTTGCTTTGGGATGAAAAAGTAGTATGGGACTGCAGCGCCATCACCACAGCTCGCCGCGCTTGGATGATTCGTAGTGCGTTGATGATGTGTTGAAGAGCTTGTTGCTTGGCAACGTTACTTTCTAAAGACAGCACGATGGAAGACAGAGATGGGCGCCAATTTTGATAGGTCGTCGATGATGCTGGATCCTGATTAATGGAGAGCCCGAGACTGGCCTGGCCAAGCGGGTCTTTCGCTGTCGGGAAGGTCACCGGAGCTTTATTAATATTGTAGGACTGGTCGGTAAGCACCCAGGCGATGCTGTGACTCGAACCACAGCCGACTCTGTTCACCTTCATATCCTCAAGGCCTTGCACTAAGGCCGGTTTCCTGTTGACAAAGGTGGTACCGTTACCCTGCTGACCGTGATCGTTGTCGCCCCAAGCGTACACGTGGCCCGTATCAGTGACCGCTAAACAGTGCAAAGCTCCAACCGCAACGTGGATAACTTTCTTTCCTCGCAATCCTTCGACAATTGTGGGTCGTCTCACGTGATCCTCATTGCCGTGGCCCAGTCTGAAGTAGTCCCCTTTTCCCCAGGTCCAAACTTCGCCATACTTTGTGAGAGCCAATGAAAACTGAGCGCCACATTCGACCTGGATGACACCGAGACTGTTAAGCCTGTCGACCGCAAGGGGCACATAACAACCGTCGCTACCACCTCGTCCGAGTTTGCCAAAATCGCCATCGCCCCAGGTGTAAACTCGACCGTCCTCCGTGAGTGCCATGGTCTGAGCGTCTCTGCTACCACAGGCGACCTGAATCACACGCTGACCAACCAGAGCGTCCACCAGTTTTGGTTTGAGCTGGTTCGCGATGTCCCCATGACCAAGCCTGCCGTACTCGCCAAGGCCCCACGTGTAAAGCTCGCCGTTGCTTGAGATCGCTGCCGAGTGGCCAGACCCACAAGCAATGTCACGGATCCGTTTTGATTTGAGTGCTTCTATGAGTCGTGGCTTGTCCAGTGAATTGCTATTTCCATGTCCCAGTTTTCCACCTTCACCTTCACCCCACGAGAAAACTTTACCGTCTTGAGTGAGCGCGAGTGCGTGTTTGCCGCCCGAGTGCACTGCAACTTTTTTGATCACATACTGGCTCAAAAACGGGATCGGCTTGGGCTCTGAGACATTATTATTATCGCCTAAGCCGAGTCTGCCGTTTGTTCCCTCGCCGCAGGCATACAGTTTTCCCTCGTAACTAACTATGAACAAAGTTTTGCTTCCCCCTGCTATATGGATTGGTTTTAATTTTGACAGCACCTCGCTGTAAACCGGCAGTTTAACTTTTGATCCTTTCAGTCCACCAAGTTGGTCTTTATCGTTGAGACCCCAAACGTAAACTGCCGAGTGTTTTTGCAAGTCTCCGGTTCGTTGCTGGGCCGTCATTTGTTCTTGTACAACCTCCCAGTCTGACTCGAGGAACGATACCGATGTCGCTAACTGATTATCATACATTTTTTTATAGCCAACCACATTGAGCGACTGAATGATGCAATCAATGCCACCGTTTCTGCACTGCTTGATCGCTATTTCAATACAATTGTAATACTCTTTGACATTCTGCAGGAGCGTCACAGTAGTGTCCGTTTTTCTCACTGTTATCGTCGCGAGTTCCAGCATATTGCTAAAGGTCTCGCCTCCGCTCACCACAATCAGCGACGGCATATAGCTACAATCGCGAGGGTTCACTGTTATCTTGAGCGAGTGAATCAGAACGCCCTGTCTCATTTCCAGTCTGATCCAGTGTTTACCCTGCGAACCATAACTCTTCCAGTATCGATCCGATCCGTCCACAAGGTGCATCGCCGAGGCATCGTTCGAGGAAACGCTCAGAGTGCGGATGCACTTGTTCCACTCCTCGATCAGCGAGGTATCGGAGAAATCTTGTCTATGGTATCGTCCAGGTTTACCTGCATAGACCGCTGCAGAACCAGGTTCGGCGATACGGTTGAACACGTGCCGATGCGACCGCTTCGTGTAGAAGCAATTTTCACAGAGGTTGTAGTTCTCGCAGAACTTGCACTTGAACCTCGGTCCTGAGATGGGGGACAGGTGACACGAGTTGCAGGATACCGCGTGGTGACATGATGGAACTCGTTCCATTTCTGCTGCACATCCAGCCCAACTGTTCTGTTGTGGAAAATCAATTGACACGTCCTTGCCACCGTTGTGGATGCCCGTGACAACTCCAACGCAGTTGTGATCGATGTAGCCCCACATGTATTTAGGTTCGGTGACAGAAGGCTTTACTCGAACTTTGTCGCCAATTTTTAATGCGGTTGGTCCGGGCAGCGTCGGCGGATGACCAAGCAATTCGATGTGGATGAACCTAACCCAATAGGTGTTGCCCTTTCTCTGCCAAGCCACTTTAACGTTCAAATCATGAAGACCTTCTGGATCGACATTGATCACATGACCAACATCACCATACTCAACTTCTTCGTAAGTTTTGCAGCAACGAACTAGCATGCCCACACTGATGTTGTCACGTACATAGGTTGCGTACTCGTCTACCGATAGAAAGTCCGAACGTTTCATGTAAGTAGGAGTTGTTGAACATGCGTCCACCATTGACGTAGAATCTTCAGCTTCAGCGTCACTCGTCGAGTCATCCGTGTCAGATGAATTGTCTAAACTCGAGTTGGAATCAGACTCGCTGTAGCTAATATCTTGGTGCTCCAGAAGCCATCCCACCAAAGTTTCCGGAGTTATGTTGCTCTCAGCGATGAATAAACTTTTGATTGCTTGCTCGACGTGTTTCTTGTGGAATCCCATCTCAACGAGTTGTGGTACCAAGGGACAGACGGGAGATTTGTTTCGTTTGCTACTGCTACCGCCACCTTTGCAGTACCTGCGTTGGCTTGATGTGAACGAAGTTAACGAACAGTCAGAGGTGGGCGTTACCGGTTCTGAGCCAGCCGGGACGTGTCTTATAGGTTCGTGTTTGAGTTCAGACGCTAAGTATTGGGCAATTGTTAAAGCAGCTTTCTCCAGTTCGTCATACTTGAACATAGGTTTCAAAGGATGGGGTTTCGTGGCTCGTACCAGCAATTCCTGAAGCAGAGTTCTCTTCTTCTCCTCGGTTCGAGTGATGCAACACTTTAACACCTGACGAAGCTTGTGCTGCGACTCAATCAAACTTGTACCGGCATTTAGAGCAGCGAGTTGTTGTTGCTGCATCCTTAAGATTGAGGGATTCACAACTCCAGCAACTATCGGCATTCCTTCTGGTCGTTTGTCCACAGTGCTTTGGCCCAAAAGTAAGTAGGCCCATGAAGAAAGCAAAGATTCCGACAGGTGCATCTTGTCCAGGTGAAATTTCGGATTTACTGGAGTGAGGTCAATGAAAGGAACCTTGACGCGAGTACAGTTCTCGTGAAGTTGTACGATCACTTTTGTGCTAGGGGTGAACCGATAGACCGTTCCTAGCTGACCATTCGTTTCCACCAAGCCGCCGATTCGGGGCCGAGAGTCCAAGCCCCCGATGACTATCAGAGCTGCCATGACAACTTGTTGCAGGGGTAAACTGTTTTCGCCTCCGTTTTCATTGATTTGAATGTGAAAAAGTGGTCCGTCAATTAAGAGGTCGGACGCGAGGGCCAGTTTTTCGGCCAAAAATGAATTGAGCACCTCGTTCCATCCTCGTAGGCTGTGCAATGTGCGCACTAGCGATATAACTTCTTCGGATAAAGTCGACGTGTGAGATGCTGTCAGAGAAACTCTACACTTGTCTGCGTGCAATTCGATGTTTCCGTCCGGTTCGCAGAGTAAAGCCAGTTGACCAAGCAGTCTGAATATCTTCTCTAACAGGGCGTTAGTGTCGGGGCTGTCGATCGGCCAGGATGGAATCACGACTGCCAACAATCTCGCTGCCATGATTCTTTGACTCAGATTGTCACGATTCTCTTCAGCTATGAGTTTCAGCAAGAAGTTGATCCAGACGGGTGTACTCAAAGCTTCGCGAAGTACCTGAGTGTTTGTTATGGCTCTCACAAGACCCAACGTCGCCCAAGATTCATGGTGATCTCTAGCCAGTTGGGCCTGCGATCTCTGGTCAATTTTATTTGCAGTTGAGATTATCCCTCGCAAAGCAGACGTGAGAATTCTTATGGCCGAAGATTGAACCTTATCAGCACCAACTCCACAGGACAGAAGGAGTACTCGAAGCAACGTGATTGACGCGGTTTTGAGACAAGTTGTTGGATGGACGTCTCCTGCTTGTGGTTTGAATATTTCATCCTTGCCTTCAACCGGGGTTTCTCCGTCGCTGTCAGTCTCAGGTGGGGTTGGACGATCTGGCAATTTGAGATCGTATTTACCTTCCTTGCCCATCCTGTAAGAATTCGTCGAGCCGTTGTCCCACTTTACTCGGATCCAGCCGTCTCTGTCAAGTTCTCCAATGACTGTACCCTCTCCCGGCGGAGGGAAATCTTGCTCGCTCCATTTCCAATCGACACCGCGAACAACTCTCGTGCCAATTTTCATTACAGCAGCCAGCTCTGCACCGGTCAGTTGCGCAGCCATGAGTTTGCTTTTGTGCATCGTATCTTCGTAGATCGCGGTTGTTTCTTTATTCTTCTGAGAGTCGTCCTTTTGGATGGACGGCTCTATTTGACGAAGCAAAGTCAGCACACTAGACAATAGGCCCGAATTGATGGACATTCCGATCTCGTTCGCGTGTTGATAGTTGGTCAGCATCCCCAGGATAGTGAGTAAAAATCTTGCCCTTGGAAGTTTGCGCAACCAAGTATAGGTTCCCTGATTCAAACTACTCTTGCCACTGATCTTTGGCTTGTTTGGCAGTTCTGCTTGAATAACGTAAGCCCGCAGTGCTTTTACAGCCCAAAGGCTGATTTTTGACTCGGCTAGTATCACTTTTGCTTTCAGATAAGGAGTAACTGACTGCATGTTGGCTAGACAGTGAGGAATACTGCTTTTGAGCGGTTTGTTCTCTCGTGTGAGTCCCATCCAGCCGTTGAGCAGCGAATATTTGACCGAAGTGATGAGCTGATCTTTGACCAGCAGTTGCTGAATAGTCGCCAAACCTCTTTCTCGCATCTTGGCACGTTGAATCTGACAGTACATGGCTTTTCGAAGTGTTTCAACATCCGCGCCATCCTCTGATATCACAAAGTTGACAATACTCATCGTCAGTTCGTTTGACTTCGTCATTGGGATTTTGAACTCGACATTGTCAGTCCACTGGCGAATCATGTTAACGGAAACTGCCGACTCGTCAGCTCTCACTGCAACCGCTGGCGACGCTGGCGTGGACGCCTTTGACTTCACTTCATCCTCCGTTCTCGTTTTGCCTTTTGCATTTTGAATTGAGACGTTTAATATATCCTCGGGCTTGCCCAGCGAGTCCTTTGATTTTCGAATATCATCCAGTACCTTGTAAACCGCTTTTTTGAACTTGGGAATTGTGTACAATAGTTTCAATTCCTGTAGACCTTTAACCTCGTGACTTGTTGCTGAACGCACTTCGTACAGCAGAAACCGGCACTTGTCTTGAGCAGGAGCGCACACTTCCTTGTAACTCCTGTTCTGTTGTTGTCTGATTCGAATGAGATTCAACTTTGTTTGGTTGATTACTTGGACTATCTCGCTTAGAGGTTTTGTCAGCTTCGCGTTACCCTCTGTCAACTCCTTCTCAACAAGCGCGACCGTCTGATAACCCAGCGACTGATGCTTGATTACCACAGCCATAAGCAATCTTCCGATCTCCTCGATCGGATGATCGGCATTAAAGTCAACGTGCGACAGCAAGTTGTTTCCTTTACAATGCCTGTCCACTATTGCGAGAAATGCTTGCACATGGATATCACTTTTATGATATTCTGCGAGGGCTTGGATGAACAACGTGATACGTTCCTCGGTGATTTTGTGTGCGTCGTCCTTGTACCTGACTGGCACTTGTGCCTCGGTAGGCGAATTCGCGGCGGTTGAATTGTTGCTTCTAGCCTCACCCTTTTCTTCTTCGTAAGGATTAGGAGGCTGCAAGATTTGCAGACCGCCTCTTAGGAAGGTCGCGTCCAACCAAGGTCCTGCTTCAATTTCTGCTGACTGCAAGGCCAGACTTTGTCTCATCCTATAGGCGTGCAGTCCAAGCAGGAAACTCAGCGACCTTTCGGTGTCCAATAGGATGGAACATACGTCTATAGCCTCGACGGTGAAGCGGGTGCTTTCTGCTTTTGGTTGACAGTAGTGACCTACGAAGCAAGATTCCATCATCCCTCGCCAGGGAGCCTGCTGACTGGTGCCTGATAAGGCCACGCTGGACGGATCACTGTTCATCATCCTATTAAGCATCTCCATCATGTTCGTGCTATTGCCCTCACATCTAAGATCCTGCACGTCGTATACCTTGTTATTCACTACAATCCATAGTCCACCGTCTCGATTGTGGTTCTCGAGGTCCGCCCACCTGATCACCGATGGTTCATCCTGCGAAGTGATTTTGCTTCCGTGTTGGGGAGCAATTATTCCTGGCCATGATAAGTCGTCGGCGTCATTTTTGTCCACACCTGGCGCCAGAACATTGAATCGATCCAAGGCCGTGAGAACCGGAGCCAAAACTTCCATCCAGTTCATACTTGGCAACAGCATCGGATAATCAAGCTGCAGCAGGATCAAACATATTATCAATTCCGGTATTAAAACACTGATAATGTCTCGCTTTAATATCGTTGCTATCGTGGCAAAATGTTTGCCTCCTAGAGCTCCAATGTCCGCAGCGAGCGGAAGAATTTCGCCTGCGTGGTTGCAGATCTGGTAGATGTACTTGCGCAGCAAACTCTCCGCTCCAAGGATGTCTTGTTCGCGAGGATCTTCGGCGCTTCGATTGCAGATGCAGTGCAACATTTGCGAGATGAGCAAACGCTGGAAACGTTGCAGGAAGCTCAAACTAGGCGAGTCCTCGAGTTTCTGAAAGTCCTCAACTTTGTTGTTCTGCTGGAGAATTTGCAACCTTGACTGTGTGATACACGTTCCATTTCTGATGAGCTGTTTGACAAGCTGCAACAACGAAATTGTGGAGGTGCAGCCGTTCTTTTCTGAATTTAGCTTCCTTGTTTGTTTGCTCTCAGTGCTGCATTTGATGTTTGTAGTTTCAGTTGGAGAGAACTCTATGTTGTCTGCAGAATCTGTCCTTTCGGCTTCTATCGCAGCGAGTAGAGCATGTTCCAAGCCTCCGTCAACCATTAAACTGAAAACCAGAAGGTCCGCCATAAACTGCCTGCCCTTGTTTGTATTTGGCTGTTCGGAATTATTTGAACTTGGGAGAAAACCAGACAAGGTCTTCGCACGCTCGTTAGCAGTGGGTAAGAGTACACTCCAGCCTGTTTGAAGCACCGCCTGAGCAGCTTCCTGGATCGTTGCCAGAACTCCAGAGCTGCTTGCGAGATTGACACAGCGTTGTTTGAGAGTGTTGAGAAGTGGCGTGGAGCAAAGGCCGATGTTTTTGGTGTCAATGTCGTGGATGATCATAGCGTGGAACTGCAGCCTCAACAGGTTCAAAGCTGCGACTATTAGACACTCCTTGTCCTGGGTAGGGGGACGAGTTTTTGGTAGGCCCTCGCAAGATTTAGCCAGTAGAGAGTCCAGTAGTTTGAACGTCTCCTCGCACACGTCAACGACAAAAGCAACTCTGTTAGCTACCGTGCAACCGGATAGCGACCAGGCTATACTCTGTGCAGCGGGACCTGCACAAATACCTATCACACTTTTATCTGCCAGCGACTGACACTGCATCGGTTCAGGTACAGTGCTGTTCAGCTGCGGATCAATTTGGCCGCAATCGTTTCTGCCCCAACCATAAACTGTCCCGCTATCCGTCAAAGCAAGAACGTGAACCCCGCCGACTGCCAGGTCTTCGACTTTTTTATTTTTCAATGCTTCAACCATCATCGGATATCTTACGTGAGATTCGTTTCCATGACCGAGTCTATATGAGTTTCCTTTGCCCCAAGTATAAACTTGTCCCTGATCGGTGATGGCTGCAGAAAACTGGTTGCCGCAAAACACTTTGGTAACACAGACGTTGAGAACTTTGAGCTTCTCAACTATCTTTGGGACTTTGGAATTGTCCGAGCCTCCGTTGCCTAGTTTTCCGTAATCACCGTCGCCCCATGAGAACACTAGACCCGTTGAAGTGACGCACAAGGTGTGAGCGTCTCCGCCTCCACAGGCTACGTGTACAATTTTGTGAGCGCTCAGTGCACTAACCAGAGTCGGCACCGAGACATCGTCGCAGTTTCCGTGACCCAGTCTGCCATAAGTGCCGTGACCCCAAGTGTACAATTGGCCGGAGGTAGTAATTGCAGCAGAGTAACCGTTGCCGCAAGCAATATAACTTACAGACATTCCCAGCAGAGCGTCTATCATCTTTGGCTCGTCGTAAGACGTGTTATCGTTGTGTCCAAGTCGGCCGCCCGCTCCATTACCCCATGAGTAAACTGTACCAACTGCTGTAAGCGCCATCAAGTGTTTACCATCGGCGTGCGCAGCAATCATGCTCACAGGTTCGTCTACGAAACCGCAAATCCTCTGTGGGCACTGCTTCTCTGAGCCGTAGTACATCACATAAACCTGCCCCGAAACAGACAAAATCATGAGGGCCTTTTCCGTGCAGACCATCTGCTTGACTCCGGTGAGCTCTGCGATTGCATCTGTGTAATATTTAGGAGTTCCACAGCCAAATTTGACACCACCCCAGATCATGATCTCCTGCATCTGACGCACTTGTCCCTTGTCGGGTACGTCCATTGTTACTGGTGGCAAGAGTGGTCGAGCAAGTCTGTTCAGATGACACATTATCACCACAGCTGCTTTTCGCAAATCAATCGCTATCGTGTCATCTTCGGGGATGTGAAGGAATTTCAGCAACACCTCGCACGGTCCAGGCGTGGGGTTCTGATTAGCTCGTCTTTGCTTTTGTGCTGATATGGAACCGAAACGCCGAAGCAGAGGTACAAGAGGAGCAGAGTTTCCCGGAGGCATCACGCGATTGTCCTCACTTTTAGATTTGCCACTGAGTTGCAAAAGAAGAATCACAGAATCAAGAATGCTCGAGAGCGTTCCACGTTGGGTTGCTAATTCTAATAGAAGACAGAGAGCAGTGTGCTGATCTGTAACTGGCACTGGACACCACGATCTACCAGAGATCACGTCGCTGTAAAATTCAGAGAATTTAGTAACTTGTTTTTACATTTATTTATTTATTTATTTTTAATTTAATGTTTTGATTAGAATGAAAAATCCATTTACCCAGTCACAACTTGTCGCAAAAATTTAGCAGATCTTTCAACCACTTCGAGCCAAACATGAGACACATTTTCATCTAAAAGAGTTGCTTCTGGCAGCGACTGAAGTGCTTCGAGAGATTCTGTCAACAACTCACTACAAAAATCAATGTCCTCTCCGGATCTCCATGCTCGTCTCAGATAAGCAAAGGAAAAATTCAAAGCCGCTCGGGAACCTACTCTTGCCAGACCAATGGTTGCCTTTTCACTCGATTTGACTCTGAAAGTTAATTTCAGTTCTCATCTCTTTTTTCTTTTGATTAACTAAAAATAATACTTTTAACCATGCTCACAATTTTTGTTCTTTGGCTGGTGCTTTTGGAGTGGCAGGAATCTCATTGCTTTCTCGAGATTTGTATCTGGAAAGAGCAGTGAAATATCTTCTACCTATTATCAAACGTTGCTGCAGTCTCGTCGCTGACAATGTACTGCTACCGATCTCTTGACACAAATTTTGTTGCTCTTTGATAAGATTATCGATGCAATTCATTAGATCCTCCGTTGCTGTCACATTAAACATTATGATCGTTATAATAATTACAAAGAGACAAATCGGAAATGCATCAAATCATCTGAAACATTGTTATGCTTACAAGGTTGCGGTCCCCAAGACCAATTGTCAATAACATTATGCGCAGGAATGTAATTATCAATTAAAGCAGCTGTTCTCGTGGCTTCTTCCTCATCCAACTTCTGACAAGGCCCACAATTGCAACCACTTTGTGGGCCACAAATTCCATCACAGCACAAACAGGAAAGTACTTTCAAATTACAATAATAATGACCACTTTTCCCTGAATGGAGGCAAATTCGTATTTTAATAAATGATGAAATTGAAAATTATATGAAATGAAAAAAAAATAATACTAACCTTTTTTTGCAACAACACCAGCTGAATTGACCATGCCATCACTGAAAGGCCCAATGATTTCTCCATCTCGGATCATCTCATTCCATAATTCTGCCAAGCCATCCTGACATAAAAACCGATGTAACTCGGTTTTTAGCCACTTGGCATCCAGACGTACCTCCGGCCTCACAATAATTGCTTCTTGCTTCTTCATCGTTTTTGTTACTATTATACCACCTGTCAACAATAAAGATGAATATATATTCCAATCTGTATTGAGTAATATAAAAATAATCACGTCGCAAAATCAAAATCAAAATGATTCTCCCTTCTTATCAATGAATAAACAAACAATAACAAATTATAACATTTAAAGATAAGTATGCAAAAAATGTCAACAAACAATGAATGTCGAGTATTTGCGATTTGGTACGACGTCAGGTTAAATGAATAAGCGTGTCTAATCTAGAATGACGCAGTTTTATCATAAAAATTAAATCAAAATAATTGTCTTCAAGTTGTTTTGCACTAGTCTCAAGAATGAGAACAATTCAGTCAGATCGTTAATTAGGTTACTCAGGACGAAAAAACTCAAAGATTATGACGGCAGATGGACTTACGAAATGGCTTATCATCATTTGTCCTTTTAGCTGATTTTATATCCTGCGGAAACTCTCCTAGACTGTTCTTCGGTTGTTCATCCAGCTCCTGTCAACGAGTGCACTCTCCCGTTGTTGACACAAGTCCAATGAGACATTGTTCCTCTCGCTTATATATTAAGCGTATATCGCATTTGCTCTGCGTTTCTCAAAACACAAAGCAAGATTGACCAATGAAGAGCTCTAGTTGAGCGCGGGAAATTCTATTTAATTTCAAACTGTTCTAATCAAAACCACATTGCAAATTGAAGGAATTAAGAGGTATTAATAATTGTATAAGGTGTTATTCTTCGTTCAAACATTTATTGAGCACGGGTTAACATTCTGCTTTATTTCATCGTATTTTTTATTAATAAATTTTTTTTGTATAGGATCATTAAAACTGAAATACAATAATTATTATGTCGATAGTAAATTTTCAGGCACTAATTGTTCTCGTGTGAGGAAACTTGTCAAACATACAAGGAATTCTTGGAGAAAATAGAAATGTTTTTTTTTTCACTGATTCGATTAAAATTGTACAATCGTGCAATATACAAATTCATGTTCTATACAAAATTTCAACACAGGAAAATCAAATGATTCTACATTTGAATACTTTCATTTTTAGTTTTTTTTCTGTATAAGAGAACAAACGCATGGTAATATTGAAATTACAATACAAATATCTATCAAAAAGACTTACATAGAGTCAACTTAAAAATATTATTACACGCGTATTTTTGTACAATGTAATATATAACATATAAAGATGTAAATACATTCGTATCTAAGTTTATGTATAAATATATACAAATTGAAGAAATGTTGTTGTTTCAATTTCAAGCGACGGCTTAATTCGACGGTGAAAAGAAAGGCGCGTCTTGATTTGAATAAAAAGTGGAGATAAAACATGTGCAACAATGGTTGGTTGGCCATAACATGTATACAATCGCACAGCTAATGAAGTTGACGCGTATTTAAATGCTATCTTATTCAAATTGAATAAAAACGTTATAAAAATAACGACGTTATTGAATGTTAGTGTAAATTATATTATGATGAGAGTTCTACATTATTAATTTCGTTTAAAGCTACGTTCGTGGTGCGTATGTGCGTGAAAGAGATGAGTGCGAAGCAATCTTGGTATAATTTCGTTAAAATAAAATCATATCTTTTATTCTTCTGGAACTTATTGCACAAATGGACGTATGGCAAGCGGAAAGCGCTGCATCTATGATCTCTCATAAACAAACAATCAATGGTGCTTTCTGCTTGTTTGCGATAAAAAAAGTTGGCGTGGATGGAAGTAACACTTTTCGCATTGAAAATCTTATGCGAAGCGTAATAGTTGGACGAAAAAGTCTGATCAGTCGCTTGACGATCTTTTGGCAATGAACGGAATAAGCGTTCGTGCAGCATGTCTTATATAGATAATCCTGTTCTGATCACATATCTACGATTACAATAACAGCGACGTATTATTTTTTGTTTGATCAGGACGCAATGGGATTCTAGATTGTCATAATAACGAGTCCTACTTACAAAAATAGTTTTCTTATATTGTTTGTCGTTTAATTTTGCAATGACAAAAAGTACATGCGCGTTAAGTATGAGAGTTTGTTTTTTTGAATTTTTTAAATGCATTTTGTGTGAATAATGTACAAACGCATACACAAACCCTATATATTTGAATAAAAGACGAGTAGCTGCAGTCACGAAGTAAAAAAAATTTCGTTACACAAAGTAGCTACTTTTTGTTGTCTAAATTATGAAAAATACAATTGGTTACAAATACTTTTTATAAGAAATACGAACATTTGAAATGACAACACGCGTAAAAATGGTGGATTTCACAAGAAACCTTTAAGATTCCCCTAAGAAAGAATATAAAAAACTCAAATCTTTTTTGCTATACCATACTCTTGAAATGAGTAGTACAACAGTAATGCATTGAGTTCCTATAGTTGACACGCACTTTTGTATCAACAAACTGTCAGTCAAGTCTGTCAGTTTAGTCATTTCGTGTGCGCAATTCAAAATGATAACAAAATTTGTCTGTTGAGTTTGCAAATACAAATCGCACAACTTGATCAGCAGACACAGTGTCAAATACTGTGATTAGAATGCTATCGCACAATATTACACACTCGCTCACATGCACACGTTTTATCTCAGTACAATGAAATTGAGGAAAGACGAAATGTGTAAGAAAATATATTTGTTAATGTATTTAGGCTTGTTTCATTGGCAGAAGAGCGTATTTCAACAGGATATTTGCAACTGTAAGTTTTCTGCATACAATCGATGAAATTAGAACATTTAATTAAAATAATTTCTTTGGTTCTGATTAATATTTACAAAACAACTTACTTTGATATTCTAAATTGTTTAATTTAAGAAACACTTCAAACTGAAACAAAAATAACAAAAATTGATTAAAAAGCTCGATTGGAAGCAGTGAAACATTTAGTTGCATGCTAACTGTTCCGCTTGGCAAAAAGCACGAGTGAGTCACGCCAACGAAAGTTAAGTTCAAACATGAAATCACGACAAAAAATATGCAGGTAGCAACGGTTTCACGGTGAAAATACAACTAACGCAGTTTATTGTTAAACATCACAGGAGAGCGAACGTTCAGATTCTCTTGGGATAGCCACGATTGAGAATTCAATATCCTTTTAAAAAAGTAAACATTTTTCTACGATAAATTAAAAGCTCGTGACAAGATGTCGATCTTAAACATATAATTTAAAAATTAGGTACGATCAAATTACAAATTGATATGACCAAATGTTCCTAACAATTCAAAGTCAAAGCACTCATGTAAATATTGCAATATTTCTGATCATTCCTTAGCGCGTTCAACTTTACCAATATTAAGTCTACGCTTGTAGCTTTAATTTTGCCCTTCTACCGTTTCAATAGTCAGCAAACTGAATTGCACCATTTGTAAGATCAATCACCTATTAATATTCTATCCCTGAACTGCCTTTCAAATTTTCATGGTTCTCATTGTCTATGACCATGCAAAATTTATCTATCCATTAGCATTTGACAAAGTTCGATACAGTCGTGATGCTTCTTGAGAGTACAAAAAACAATTGTTTGTTGGTAGTTGTTTGGCTTGTGCACCCACGCAGTTGAATACAGTTTGATCGTTTGCTAATTTACGAAAGGATAGCGATACTGCGTCTGGGTGCACCAGGAAAAACATTGTCTAAACTGGACCATTTTTTAATACCATTACGCAACACTTCGGCGGTGATTTTGTCTTCGTACACGCGAGACATTGCCTCGAGCTTCTGCGCTTTTTCCTTGTTCAACGGCTCAGTCGGGAAAGACAACTCGTTGGTCTCGGCAAGCGTTCGCAGATCAAAATAATATTTTGCATAAACACTTGAGGTCACGTTTATATTAAACTGGAGCATCTCCAGAAACTGTCTCTCTAATTCGTTCCTGAAAAAAAAAAAAAAAACAGATTCGTTAAATCTTAACTCGAATGGTAACTATTAAACTTTGAAAAAGATGACTAACATATCCTCTACTGTTATATCTTTGAGAATCTGACAGTAGTCGACATTCCAAACAGCCTGATCATCCCAAACTTTAGACGCAAGTAAAATTGCCCCAAGGACAATTCTTTTCCAGTTTGCAGGAGTTATGTCTATCTCGGCATAGGTAAGAAGTCGCTCGAGATAAACCAGAGTTATTATAGCACATTCGGCTGTAAGTTGTGCTGCATTGAATAACGTTCTCACAAACTTGTAGATCTGTTTGTGCTCTGGGTCGTGTTTGTCATAATTATCAGAAACTGGGTCTCTCTGTGAAACAAACTTTTATCAAATTACTGTATTTTTTTAAAATTTTACATTCAGTCAAAAACTTTACCGTCAGGGGATGGAGTTTTTCGTCAAATATGTCAATTTGTCTATGCGACGTTCTATTCTTGATATGATAATATATAGCTAATGCTACACATTTGACTGTATTTTTAAGATTAGGTTGTGATACGGTGCTGTCGTCCAGGAATATTGTGCTACAGCTGCTACTCTTTTTCAGAGGCCTTGTTTCAGAAATCTGGTGTTGACTCTTTTTTCGCACCATCCCATCTAAAAATTATATTATTAATTTAACGTAAAATAAGCTAAAATAAAATAAATTTCCGTAAAACTATCAACTTTTTCATTAATGCGAGATAGCTGATTCAAACTATTTTTCTCACCGTAAATGTCAAATTGTATCTGAAATACATTTCATGACAGAAAATAAAAAGAATGATAGAAAGAATAAATGACAGTAAAAAGAAAAAAATTACTCTCAATAGCCTGTTTTGATCTTTCCATGAAAAGAGTGCCGGCGCAAGGGTGCAGAGACGGATCGGAGTCCCAATCATCTGGTTCGCGTTCGCTGATGTGTTGGAGGTTATTGACACTAAGGTCGACCTCGAGGCGCATCTTTGGGATGTTTTTGTAGGCTTCTTTTGGGCCAGGCGGGCATTTCTTGTCGCGCGCCCGATCAAAGCTCGGGCTTGAGTACGCGCAACAACTGCACTTGTTTCCCATATTGACGTTTCAACTCACGACATGTTCAAGCCACCTCGCGCTCGTTCACTTGCCGTCTTACACTTTCTCGACTTCCGCGGTGCAGTTGCATTCCTCCAGGTCGTCTCTACTGAATGCGCCGCATCATCATGCCAAAAACACGAAACAAATTTTCTTCACTCCATCATTGGATGACAACATATATATATATATATATATATATATATAGTGCTGGGTGGGCTTTCATATCTTACATGGAAACGAAGCTTGCCAATAAAGGCCGAGGCGCCAAAGTACAAAACTATACAACACTTTTCTGAGGGACTCTACTTTTCTGTATATCGATTAGATTTCTTCGGTTTAACCAGGTTTAACCTTCCGGCGCTCGCGTCGTACACTGAGTGCGTCGACAGTTTTTGCTCTAAAACTAGTACATAAAAACAAATTTTTTCACTTGGAAATTTTCATGTATTCTTCATTTCAACAGTTTTCAATTGATATTAGCAAAAAAATCCAACAGTTATAACTCAAATATCAAAACAAATCTCATATTACAACATGCGTGCACGGACTTTTTCGGTCACCCGCGCGCCGTGTCATTTTATCGTTTTTCATTGAATTAAACAGACTTAAGAGCTTAAAAAACTATGTTTGGATTAATAATAATAATTATTATTATTATATTGATTGTTTATGAAGTTTTACTTTAGGAATAAAATAAAAAAACAGCATTCGAGCTCAGATCTGTTTTTGTCAGATTATTTTCGTATAAGTCATTATTATTTATGATAAACTAGAGTTGAAGCCCGCGCTTTGCGCGGGTCGGGTGTGATTTTGGAATTTTACAAATCACATTTTCATCATTTCATGAAATTTCTTAATTAACTTTTTTTCTATGACGTGTGTTTTTGCATAAAAACATAAAACGTTTTAGTTTGTTGCATTCACACTCTTACAAACATCAGAATGAGAAAATCCATCAGAATCAGAATGTTATCATCTTGAGTCTGTCAGCAAAATAGCGAAAATTGTTACATATACACGATTTCAATTTTTTTGCACTTCAACTGAATATTCAAATCTTACAAACTTTGAATTTCAAATATACAAAATTTGTACAATCAAAAATTATGAGTAAAAATGTTCGTGGAAAGTTTTTGTAATTTTTTGATCGCAAATCTATCAAGAACATATATGGTTACATATATGATCGAGATTGGATCGAGAATACTGATTGACCGCTTTCAAAAGCCTTACTATTTTCGTAATTCGCGCATTCAGTAGCTTTTCCAGACGTACTAGATATAATACCTTCAATCGATAAGTCAAATGAAAGTCAATTTGACAGTATACATTATTCTTCAAAAAAACAAAAAAAAAAAAAACTAGTCTGACAGTTTATCGAAACAATGTCATACCATTGTTTTGACAATGAAATATCAAAAATGTCAAAAACAATAGTTTACTAAAAACAACACGGGCCAACAATCAGACAAAATTTTTTGCGTAAAATGTCCGTGAAGATCGCAGTCGTTAAAACTATTACATATATGTTAAAACTAAATGAAGTGTAATGAAGACATATCAAACGTAATCACAATTGTTATATGTGTAATTCTGAGAATATAACAATTACAAGTGAATATGAGGTAGTTTCTAAACATCAATTTTGTGCAGACGATGAGGTTATGTTTACAACATTAATTTAACAATAAAAAAATTCGAGGATTGTAAAACTGTTACCAAAAAATAATTTTTAGCAATTTTCGCGAAGCCAAAATTAATAAAAATGGAGGCTAATTACGATGAAGATCTCCAACGAAATTTATTTTTTAATGAACTGCAAGAAAAGTATGTAAATATTTTTAACCAGGCTATTGATGATGGATGGGTCATCTGTATTCCTAGATCAGGTAGCTTCAATAAAACCGTTTTCTCAGAAAATGATTTCCTGAATCATATTTTGGTGCCAGTTCGAGATTCTGTAGGTGAGTGTTGATGAATTCCAAATCATTGTTCTTATTGCCATAACATAAGTTAATAAAGGTAATAATTTTGTTTATATTTTCAGATAATGACTTCAAAACGCTAAGTCATAAGATGGTACAACTGTGTAACAAAGTTTTAACTATTGATTATGACATTGCTAAGCAATGCTCTCTACACGTACTCTTCGAAGAAATATTTTATACGCATGAACAAAAAAAATACAAAGTTTGGTAAGTTTTACTTGAACCTCTCCCGTATAAAAAACACACACAAATATAATTGTATGACTCTGATTGATACAGGTGCATTGAGAGGCCTTTCGAGCAAGATTCCATTTCTCTTTCTAACGTCTACCATGTGACCAACCTTCGCGAATGCATGGACCTACTGCTGACAGAAACCTCAAATAAAAATATAATGAAGGAAATGAAAAGCTTATTAGAAGAATATTCAGAGCAGCAAAGAAAAGTTTCTTCAATAACATTGCAATCTCAAAGGGACAGCGTAGGTGCACTTTACGCCAAGTGTCTTTGGATGTATTTAAAGGACCCACAAGTTCGTGAAAAGACGACTAAGTGTCGTTATTTCTTGCAATTAGTGAAAATTGCCATTGAAACTTATGTATTGTATGGATTGCGATCTGTTTTGATGCGATGTGCATCAACACACGCGGCGTTTGAAGGTGCGGCGCTTAATAAAATAATCAAAAACTTAAGTGACCTGGAAGTTTATGATCTAGGTGTTAGAGAAGATCTGCAAGGACTTGTGAGTTGTGGGAAATTTGAATTGTCGCAAATAGATAAGTTTGACACAGTTCTTGGCAAAGTTGGCTGTCTTAAAAAGACAGTAAGTTATTTGTCTTCGAGTGGACCAAGCGGTTCGATTTCCTCAGATGAAGTACTACCTGTGCTCATCTATCTGATAATCAAATCTGGCGTGCCGAATTGGATTGCACAATTAACTTTTATGAAACAGTTTCGCTATTCCACGAACTCCATCGGGGAATCTGACGAGGCGCAATATCTCATCACGACCCTCGAAGCTGCAATTGAATATATCAAGTCACAGGGCTTCACGCAAAAACCTGGCAATAAACTTAATGGCCATCAGATTTGGCGAACAAGTAACGATCATATAAATGATGAACAGGTGTCCTTGAAATATCTTTTCGATCGAATTTTGAATGATGATTTGCGTCAAGTAGAGAAAATTCTTACAAAAACGGAAAAACTAGTTGAAAATGACGGAAAATTATGTCATCCGCTTTGTGTCTGTAAAAACTGCGAGACCAATCTGGCTAAAAGATCGAGGTAATTGAACAAATAGTAAATAATTTATTATGTCAACACTTTGAATTTGTTATTTTCTAAATTCAATTTGATGAATTTATTAGATTGCACTGGCCAACGGTGGACTCGCGCGACGATCGAGGATTGACAGCGCTGCACATTGCTTGTCTCTGTGGTCACGATTCGATTGTGGATTTCCTGATCAACAATGAAGCAGACGTGAATGCTGCGGACGCTGAGGGTACAGTGGCGTTGCACTGTGCCTGTGCCAGAGGACACCAAAACAGTTTGCTCTTACTCCTGCACGCACAAGCCGATCCCATGATGATGGACTCGCGAGGCAACACACCTCTCCACCTGGCTGCAGATCATGGACACGAAGGCTGTGTCAAGGCCATGCTATATTTCACCGAACAAATCCGAACAAGATTGAATGTCAATTCACTGAATGCAGACGGAGATACCGCATTGCACCATGCTTCCAAGTGGGGTTATTCAGGGATTGTAGACATTTTGCTTGAATACGGAGCTGATAAGACGTTGAGAAATAAACGAGGTTTGAGCCCACTCGCTGTGGCACACAGTTCTCATGTAACAAGACTTTTGGAAAAAAATGATTCATTAACGCTTCAGCCTGTAATGATTTCTTTGACCTCAGCCAAGTCGAGCCCAACAAAGAAGAAGATAAAGAAAACCGTGACTTTTGTACAGACGGCGAAAGAGAGTTTCAAGGAGAAGAAAGTTGACAAGATGTTGGCTGCGGTCGCAGCTAATGATATTCATCTGGTGTCTTTTTATTTGGGTCTGGAAGGTCCTTGTGGGAATAACTTTGACAGTAACGAGACTCGCTGTCACCCACTTTGCGATTGCAAAAAGTGTGTCTCTATAGATGACAAGTCCATACTTTTGGAGAAAAAAGCAGAGACTGGAATCAACAGTTGCAATGAACGGGGAGAGAGTGCTTTGCACATTGCAAGTGCAATGGGACATATGGATATTGTGCAACTTCTACTTGACGCTGGGGCTAATGTCAATTTGCAAACGATTCACGAGAAGAAAACGCCGCTTCATCTTGCTTGCGCGAATGATCATGTTCGTGTTGTTCGAATGTTGCTCGAATGTGCAACTTGTGATGTGAATGCTCGCGATGTGGACGGCGATACTCCATTACATCAGGTCGTCCGGGACGCTAATTCTAAGCTTACGGAAATTCTAGTCAGGCACGGTGCAAACTCTAAGCTCAAAAATGCCCGAGGAGAATCTGCGATAGATCTAATTGAAGTGATCAAAGTTGAATTCAGCGATGCGACTATTGACAATATTTTTAGATTCTTGAAAATAGGAGATGGATAGAGGTGGCTCGCTGTGCTTAACGCACAAACAATGCTCATAGAAAATATTTGGCTCATTTTGAGTTTAATGTTTTGTCATTAAAATACTTTGAATACTTCAGACTCTCTTGTTTTTCACATTTATTATTTCAATTTTGATAACTCGTGTTTTTAAATGATTATTAAAATTATTCTTTATAAATAACATTTTTATTTTTGTTACTAGTAATTACTGTATCTCGAAAAGTGTCTGTACAAATAGTATAAAAACATAAATGTGATATTAAATATTGACAATTGTTCAAATGTTTCATGTAAATAAAAGACGCATGTATTTTGTGCACAATTATATAAATAAATTAATAGTAGTCTATTAAAAAGTGGGAAATAAAAAGTTAGAACAAACAAGTTGAAAAAACGTGCAATTTTATTCATCTTTAATATATAAATTAGTAAAAATTTTTTCGTATTTACAACTGACATTAGAATAACAATGTTCATATAACTATTTATAAGTAATATTTCATTGTGCAAACAGGCTCCATACGCACTCGTGCATATATTCTTTAAAAATGTTTTCTTTGTTTCCTCGAAACAACAGAATTTAAAATATGTAAGAACTATAAACTTATATTGCATAACCCATTTATAAATGTATATCTATTTACAAATAATTTGTCTAAATTGCACTATATTAAACCCAAATAATCTCAGTATCAAATTAGTCATTCATCATTATGTTTGTACATCAAATAATTACATTATTTTAATATTGTTTCGTAAAAAGTTTTTGTGCATTAAGATAAGAATAATGTATTTTTCGACAACGTAGTATGTCCGATTACGCTCCAAAAGTTAAGTGAAAATAAATTATATTTACACGATGATTCAGCAAGATTGGTTTTAACAATTAATTACTTAAAATGCACTTTACTTTTCTTCAATTATTGAAGAAAAAAATGATTCACAATTTATCCTAAAGTTTTAGGTCTCTCATATCTTTATTTTAAATTTAAAAAACGTGTTTATTATTAGAGTTAAAGATAAACAGGTCGAAAATATAAACCCGATCCTGCTGAATAAGGTAACACCACTTAAATGTACAAGTACATTTAATGCCCGCAAAACAAAAATCATTTTGTGTTCACACAGGTATCACACTTAATCACTACTCAACATTCATATTCGATATGTACAATACGCATTATTCACAGCTCATATATGATTGGCCTTACAAAACTATCTCCGAACATTTAAGATTTTAAATTTACATACAAAATGATTCTTTGACTGAAAATTCATTTGTTACATCCGTTTTAAACTAACAACCAATGCAGCAATGATAACAAATCATTCATTGAATAATGAGTTCATTCAATTATAATAATATTTTGTACGTGAAATTTTACTTAAATAGAAAATGATAACAAAGAAATGAGTTGTTTTTCGACTTTATGGTTTTGAATTTGATCAAATTAATTGAATCGTGTTCGAAGCAGTCAAAGTTGGTTGAATCACAGCTAGTTTAGCTCATTGGCGTCTCTTTGAAAGTGACCGGGTCTTTCGATTTCTTTGAGGAATGAAATCTTCTTCTAGGCCCACGATTTTTCAATCGGTTAGGACTCCAGTCAACAGTTTGCTCCTCTAATTTAACATGTGTCACATTCGGATCTTCATTTTCTGTAGGTTTGTCCATTTCCTCGGATTCTTCGATTGGAAAGGCATAATCATAATGGTAATATGTCTTTAATGTAGTTTCCGTTCGAAATTGTTGCATAGCACACCACACGTGTGTTAATAGATAAGGAAATCTTGAGAGCCAATATTCTGTAAACTCTTCAGGAATACAACCTAAACTTTTTTGAGCAGCAGGAGCCAGTTCTCGGTAATGGTTTTTCTGCAAATAATCGGTTCATTATTCAAACAGTAGAAACGAAGATAAATAATCAATGTTCAGTATGCTGACAAACCTTGTTTCTCAAAGCACGAAGCAAGTCTCGGACGTTGTCACCGCGATAACTTCTGTACTTTCGAAGGTCACTTGCAACTTCTGCATCAATGTGCAGTCTCCAGTCCTTCTGAACAATCCTCCAGTTATCTTTTTCCAAAGCCACAAGTTCTGGGCTCTCTGGGCCTTCTTTTTCCACTCGATCACTAACGTCTTGAAAGAAATTTAAAATTTGTGCTGGAGTCCAGAAAATTGGGAAATTGTGAACCGCCGAAGCAGGTGGCCTTTCTGCTGGGTTGCTCGCAATCATAGCTTTGATCAAGAGCAGGGCGGATACTTGTTCATTTTCTTTCATATTTTGTAAATGTGTCATGTCAGTTTCGCCACCTGTATAACAGAACAGCGAATTAACCAAACAAATCTAATAAAAAACATAGGTGGTTGAGAAATAAGAAAAATGCTGACATAAAATGTTAGCCTGCCGTCGTAGAGGGTCACCGAACGGATGCTTTCCTCCGGAAAGAACGTAATAAAAAACGCAGCCCAATGAAAAGATATCAACGGCACAGGTTGTTCGTTCGCCATTGAGCATTTCCGGTGCGATCCATCCGTCAGTGCCAGTAATTCCTGAGCGCCGTGAGAACGATATACGACCGAGTTGTAATTTCTTACACAGTCCAAAATCGGATATCATGGCTCTGACCTCTCCACTTGGTCCAGGCATAGACAATAACACATTATGTGGTTTTATATCTCTATGAACTACAAATAGAAGAAACAAAATGAACATTATTGTTCAAACTCAATCTGGTTTTTAAATCAAATATTCGTAAATTTGATTACCAATGTCAAGCAAATGCAAATGTGCTAGTCCAGAGGTCGCTTGTCTCAAAATATTTGTGATTGATATTTTCTTTCGGTTATACTTCCCTATGACGTAATCTTGGAGAGTTGCTTCTGCAAGTTCAAGTGCTATGTAGCGGAACAGCTTGTCTTGTTCTGTGCAAAAGTATCGCACAACGTTTGCATGCGCGTCAGATTCACGAAGCAATGCCACTTCACGATCGGCAAATGTAAAACAATCAGGTAAAAGTCGCTTTACTGCGACTGATCTACCGTCAAATTCTCCCCTGCAATCAAAAGTATAATAAAATGGGTTCTTTTGAAATTCAGTTTAATCAACGATTCATCAGTTAAAATAAATTCTTATTACTTATACACAAAAGTTCCATCGCATCCTTTTCCCAGGACTTGGCCTGAATCAAAAGTAATTTTTCCTACACGAATTAAACCTTCGCCAACTTCTTCAGCTGCATGGATAAATCCATTTCGACCGTTACTGCTAGTACGACTGCTTTCACGCGAGCCTTGATCGTATTGCTAGTTTTTGTAAATTACAAATTAAAATATAATAATAAAATAATAGTTATTATCCAACACATTTTGAATTAATTTCACGAACCTGTGAAAGTTGTTGGAACTCTTTGAATCGCACATTCAAATACCAAAACATCCAAACGACGAGCGCAACCAAAGCGACAAAGGCGATTTTCAGTCCTTTATTCTCTTGCTGATTGATCCACTCCTTGCAGTCAATGAACCATTGAAGAAGTCCGCGTGGACCACTCGTCCACGTGGCATTGCCCGTGCAGTTAGATTTAAGACCGAATGATAATTTAGTTGAATTGATAGCTACAAACTCATTTTGTATCACGGGATCAGATCGACCTGTTATCTGCAGAGGTTGATTTTGTTGCCTGTAATCATGTTCATCTGGAATGTCGTAGTGACCTGAAAGAAACAATGTTGTAAATGACTCGAATAGTTACTGTGTATCTTAAATGTATGAATTATTGCCATTTACCAATAACAGAAAAACTTTTATCGTAATTATTTTGGTTTTCGTCTATGACATCGCTGGAAGTTACATAAACGTGGTCATTTGAAAGTGGAGTAGCATTTTCCTTGTCACTTTCTGTAACTAATGGACCTTCTAATAGTAATCTTGCAGATTTTCCAGTTATTGTTGCAGTTGATGAGTCAACTAAAGATGGCAAAGCATACAAGCCATGTCTGTGTTCTCCGATGTACAAAGTCGGACTGAAATAAAATCATCAATCATTATTGCAAATAATCACATAAAAGCTGTAATTCATTGATGAATTAATTATAAAATAATCATACTATAATTGTATATCGCTTGGTTTGGATGAAATTGTACTCATCAAGTGATCCAAAGTTTTGTCAGACACGCTGGTAAAAGGAACTGTCATCAAAGTATCTTTGGATGCAGTGTATGCAGCAACAACAGGACTTCCGAGATCAATTTTCCAAATTGCTTTACCAAGCCTATCGATCGTGACCACTCTACCTGATGAACTCGCAGTGAAGTGGACAAATTCTGCAATTCAATCATTCAAATAAACGATTTCTCAGTGTATAATATTCAGACGCCAGAACTTAATAAACAAAACGATTGTAATCACCATAATTTTCATTAACATCAGGATCCATTTTAACAGCTGAGTAGTCATAAAATGTAACGTTCCACTTTTTATCTTTATGTTTGCTATCGATCATGATGATATTGTACTCGGTTCTGCCAATAAATAACACATCTTGCGATTTTAGGGGACACGTGCTCTCGGCTTTGTCAAATCCAAACAGCTGTTCTCTGTCTCCGGTTATAGGGTCTATGCTGAACCACGTATCGATTTTACGTCCGGTATATAAAATTCCATCACTACTGCGACAAGGACTGTTTGCTACCAGTTGAGGTATTGTAAATGGTAACTTCTTAAGGGCTTCCGAATCAATGCCAAAAATGTACAGAGATCCATCTTTCGGGTCTGGTAAAAACATCGGTCTAAAACAAATTCATAGTATCGATTATTTCAAGTTATTGTGAAAAATATTTTTATTTCATTAAACCAACTTACAGTGCAGAATCAGACATTGTTTGTGGAACTTTAACGGCTGGTTCTGAAACAATTTTGCAATATCGGTGTTTTATAATGTCATCCTCAACTTTTACCTCTAATTGAATAACGCAAATTTTCAAAATTTATGTACCATCGTGTTGTTTCCATCGAATTTCCCCGGTCCTTTGACTCACTCCTATAAAAGATCCGCCAATAGTTGAAAAAATAAGAAGTGGATCTTCTTGTTCTGGCACTAATCCTGTATCTCGTACCTATAAGATGCATTAATGCTGGATCATAAAGATTCTTCTTTTACTTTGCAAAGTATCAAGTTTTGAAACATTTATGCATGTTCTCTATTAAAATTCCTTATTTTCAACAATCTGTTTTAAAAAACAATTTATAACCAATTTTTGAAATAATGCCCAAAATGCTGTTATCGCTTATTGCGATAAATAAATAATTTCATTTTGAGAGAAAAAGAAGCGATTCCTCCCCCATGAGATTGCACGTATTATCTTAAAACACAGTATTCCGCTCGAAGTTACTATCTGTTTGGTTCATTTAATTATCATTTTTTTGGTTTGAAAAGTCAAAAATAATTTAAGAAAATTCGTTTTTAATAACAAAACTATTACTTCCTGTGAAAAGCAAGATAAAAATAAATAGTTTTTAGAAAATGCAATGTCAAAAAAAACGATTAATTTCGTATTCAGTGACATACAATACATAAGTATTAAAGTTAATTACAGTCTAAGCAATCTATTCATAGTTTTTAAAAAGTTTGCTGTAAAATTTGTTAGAGATAAACTAAAACTGATGACTCAGATGTATCCAAAATTATAATGCAAGATGTGTTGGAATTTCATAATCCATTTTGATTGAAAGATGAAATTTCATGTAAACAAACGACCAAAACAATGCTTTTTAGGACTGTCTATGATTTTTTAGTAATAGTTTTGATTCTTTCAAGTTGACATTGAATTTTGAACTTTTGCAAATTGAACAAAACGTAGAACAAACGTTCCAAGAAACAGTAAAAAAACATCTTTGGGATCAAAATCAACTAACCTCCCTTTGTTGGGTGCACGAGATAAGTACTGCAAAAATGAGCAGCACTTTAGCATATGACTGCTGCATGTTTACGTAGTAGACTTTACAAAGTAGACATCAACATACAAAGCGCCTTGAGAAGTTAGGTTATGTGTCGTTCCCGTAAGAGCGACGGCGAATTTGGTTTGCGCCATAAAACTCAGCTGAAATGACCCAGCCACTAGTGTCCGTGACAAAAGTCAAAACTTTTACGTGTTATGATTTTGGCGACGCGGTTGTGATGACATCTGTCAACAGCACCTTACTCCGCATGTGTCCAGGTAAACAGTTCGGAATATTCGTGTGCGAATACGGTGTCTGAACCAACACGAGTGAACCATCTCAGCGTAAAAGTTAGTCCTGATGATTGCTATTTACACAACTGCTCGTTTTGTCAATCGTTTTGTACTTGCATATTTTCAATATTTTGCACTGTTATGGATTGAAAATGATCGAGTGAACTTAGCAACAACTCAGGAGGGAAAGAGCCTTGCCAACTCCTCAAAATAAACGCGCGCAAATTCAATTTGATTAAAATTCAATTTGAATTTTAATCATATTTTGTTAATATTTTGTAAAATCAAACAAAATAAGAGGGTGTTTTAAATTCAATGAAAATTTTGTATATGACATGAATCGTGTATTTTTAATAATTTATTTATAATCTTACTAATATAATAAAAATGAGAATATGTTTGTTTGTTTGTTTGTCCGAGCATCACACCTGAACAAATAGTGCGAAAATGATGAAGTGATGAGTTTTTACAGACAGCATTCAGCGACTCAGAAAATTTTACTAGGACACGATTGCTGCAATCCATGGGAGTAGTTTCGAAATAGTTACCTCGGTTCACAATTTAATTGATCATCATTTTGTTTTTGTTTCGTTAAGTAGTGCAGCGAAGCTGATGCCCGAGCGAAGCGAGGGAGTTTTCAGCTAGTCGGCTAATAAATCTTTTAATTTAATAATTCTATACAACACTCAGTTATTATTTGTTTATAGACTATATAACAATATCATTTTCTATATTTACTACTATATTTTTGTATAAATTGTTGTTGTTTTTTAATGATATTTTGTACCGTAATCTGTTTCAACTCATTCGTTCTCTTCGATATATATATAGAAATGCATGTTACAAATAATTGCCACAGAAATATACTATGCAATACGTAAAAGATATATTCTACTCCAATCGCAAACAGCTTTCTTAGCTGTTATTTTAGCCTTATCTGAAATATTGTACTTGATAAAAGAAAGGAAAAAATATTCGTTTGCTATGCAAATTTTAACAGAGAACTGCTCAGCAATTTCAACGATGAGAGCTTCTAATAAAAAAACGGACGAATATGTTCATTGGCTCATCTCCATTTTGCCAACAGCAAACTCAACATTTTTTGTTACATCGTAAATTTTGTCATTTTTATTATATATCGACGGAAAACATTTTCTCGATGAGTCATTCAGAATTAATATTTTTATTATTCATTTGACATAAAAGCATCTAATGAGTTTCGTAGTTCAAGCACCTAATGAGTAGATAAATAACATGATAATTAATATTATAATTAATGTTGAGTTCGATATAAAGAAAGATTTTCAGAAAAGTAATTAGCAAATTGTGATAAATAAGTTGTTGTTATATTTGATGAGAGGGCGCGAAGGGGTCGGGGGTTCAGTGACATGTGGTAGGGTCAAGTTGGCACGCTTGATAGGTTATCCGGACTAGTGGGAGGAGGGTGTCCTCTGTCGGCGGTGGCAGCGGCGGGGAGGGGAGACGAGTTAAACTAACCGGCATCCACGGTGTTGGAGCACAGTCTCGTCGCAGTCGTCGGCTCGCCGAGTTAGTTGGTGGTGACTAGTAACTAGCGCGCGCTTGTATTTGGAAGCGTAGTGTGCTGCGGCAGAGTTTAGTTGGTGTTGAGGATATACCACTAGAAGTGTGCAAAAATGAGCTGGCAGGATTATGTTGATAAGCAATTGCTTGCATCGAGATGTGTAACCAAAGCGGCAATCGCCGGCCACGATGGCAACTTATGGGCTAAATCGGACGGATTCGAAGTAAGTATCGGCTGTAAGAGGGGCGCGCGAGCCACGTAGTAACGCGCGCGCGACCGGCGCTCTTTGCAATTTTGGGGTTAGGTCGCGTCTCCGCGAAGCGGCGTGCTCGTATCGATCCGCCAGCGAGAATGATTGCTTTTCGGGCGCCACACCCTCGTGGCTACCCGAGGTTGTTCGCGCCGCGCTGCTCGTGACTGCAAATTTCAAACTGCTGCACTCAGCAGCGCCGAGCTCTGCTACCACCGCCGACGCACTCGATCAAAATTGCCAGCTGCCACAAACACACTTTCCGGTCACGATTGCCAAAATGGCGGCAGCTGGCCGGGCAGCCACCCCGCAACACCATACACGAGCCTTCCGCGTTCCCTCCCGCGTCGCTCACGCCAATTCTCCAAATCGATATCCCCCTGTTTTTTATTTTACACAAACCTATTATTTTGTTCACCATTCGCTAACTCTCTATTCAAAAACACTTCATCTATTTTCAGTCTTTTTTATTTCCTTTTTGTTTTCAAGCAAACGTGATTCATCGCATCGCCAAATCTAGACTCTGTCAGGTTTTTTCCTGCAACTTCCGACAAAGCCGGCTTCGAGTTGCGTCCGATCCGTCAGTATATAATGACTCATCTGCTCTCGGTGACGAAACGCCAAGATCAAAGAGCCTTGCACTCACTAACCCTATACTCCAATAAGCACTTGTTTATTGCATTATTTATTTATACCTGAATTCCATTTGTATTTTGACTCAATCCATCGCGATGCTGTAAACAACGAGAATTCGCAATTATAATTTAGTCGTCAAAATAAGGCGCTGCTGCTGTGTGTGCATTCAATAATGGCAACGAAGCAGCAGAGAGGGGGAGTCCATTTCAACTGTCAGATAAGGACAGAACATGCTTATTTTCGGCAATAAACAAAGGATAGCATGCAGTTCTCATCCTGTTTATTTTCTGTAAAGATATATTCAATTTTTTCTCAACTCATTGACATTAACATCGCACTATTTAATTCACTTCTGTATGGGGTGGGAGAGCTCCCAAAAACAGCTATTAACCTCAATTCGATTAACGATTTTTGCCATTCTAGATGAAAAAAGCAAGTTTTAAAAGCCTCAACTGCTCGTCAGATGCAATATAATGACTAGTGACGTTCAACAGTCGAAAACAGCTTGACTTTCTATGATTAGATTTTATATACTTATCATTGAATCTGAAGTGAAGAAAAAAACGATTAAACCGTGGTTAAAAGCATCTCACTAAACTAATAACATAGTTTCTAAACAACAGTAATTATCCTTACGAATATAAACTGCAATCGGCCGACTGATCTCTGCACGTTTTACCGATGGCTGTTTTTTCACTTTATGCGATTTGTCGTCATTTAATCAGTCACGAAGAAGTTCATTGTTTTATTTAGAAAAGTCTCAAGCGTGAAAGTGAAAGCAGCTTCCAATGATTATATCTGGAGAAATGTTTGAGGTTATGTCATGCGCAGCATCAGAAATATTTGCAAAAAATATCTTGAGCTATATAAACATAAATTCAAGTTTTTTTTTCAATTTCAAAATCGCTAAATTCGTTTAATTTAAATTTAATTATTTTATAGTCGAAAAACTTCCAAAGAATGGAAGATTAAACGTGATCGGTTGTTGATGAATTGTGACGTCATCGTCAAGCTATGAATAAACTATTGTGCATGACATTCCTGGTTACTATCGTAGACGCACAAAGCAGCGATGATGATGATTTAAATATCATAGACGCCAGTTTAAAAGTGGAAAAGTTATAATATAAGCATCGCCAAAAAGATGGCGATACAACATGCGCACACATACACGTGTGTGTTCTTTCATGACCTTGAATAGCGCACAGATGGCCGGCGCTTTCTTGCCCCGATTTCAATTCCCCGGACGTCTTTCTTTTGTGGATTAGCATCAATGTCGCGTTTAGCATTAGATGGAGCAACAATGCTAGAAGATGCATTAGATTTAATGATGTGTCACTTTTTTGTAAACTTTTCAACACGTTCTTGTTACCTTTTTTATTTTAATGTCAATGTTTCTTAATTTTTGAAATTTTTATATTTTTGAATTAGGAAACTAAATTTTTGCGAAATTAAAAAAAAACAATAAACGAAAATTACTTTATCAGCAAGCATAAAAGAAAAAAAATAGACTTGGACCATTACTGATAAGAATGTTGTAAATCATTGAATGACCTCATAACTGTAAGTTCAAAACAATCGACCAGACTCATCTAACTGCCGACTTTAAAGTACTGATAAAAAAGGTTTTGCTCCAATAAGATTAGAACTGAGATAAGTCAATTGTTTTTTTGAATTCGGAATCGGTCTTTGCGCTTGTTTGGATTAGCGGGGCGTTAAATCATAGGCGCGAATTAGCACACACTTTTACTCTCAGCAGGTCACGCTGGATGCCTCGTTAAGGAGTGCAAGTACCGTTTATGTTCGGGCAACTTGCGTTTTCATTTTGAGAATTCAAATTAACGGCTGCAATTGCGTATCTCGACCTTAGCCTTGAACACACGTTGCATAGAAATAAATTTATACAAAGATTGACGGGAATATGTGTTAAGGTCAACAGATAGTGCGTTCGCATTTAAAATCACTTGAAATGTATCTCAAATGGCAAATATTAGTCAGTCAGTAATACGACTGAAAAACAAAAAACTGTCAACAATATTTGATAAAAAGGATTGATAAAAATAGTTTATTAACTAGTCGTTTGTTTGTGTGTGTTTAGGTAAGCAAAGAAGAGCTGGCAAAGCTGGTTCAAGGATTCGAGGAGCAGGATACGTTGACGTCGTCCGGTGTGACTCTAGCTGGTAACAGGTACATCTACCTGTCTGGAACGGACCGTGTGATAAGGGCCAAGCTGGGCAAAGTTGGCGTGCACTGCATGAAGACGACGCAAGCCGTGGTGATCTCGTTATACGAAGACCCTATCCAACCGCAGCAGGCTGCCTCCGTGGTCGAAAAGTTGGGAGACTACCTCGTGTCCTGTGGCTATTAGGTTGGTGTGTGCTCGCAGATCAAAGTTTGAATGCTGTCTGTTTCCCTCCCCTCCCCACGGACCTAACTTATTTCGTTTAGACTAAGGCGCGATTTGCAATTGTGCAACATTGTGATTATAATAAAGCACCATTTTATAAACAAAACCACGTCTCTCTCTTCTGATTGCAATTTTTTGAATCTGCTTCTCCGCCAAAAAATATACGAAACTATTTTTGTTTAAATCTCTATTGTAAGCCAACGTTTGTCATTGTAATTGTAATGTGCATTTTGGTTGGTACGTTTGTAATGAATGAAAAAATACATGTGCCTCGCGACTCTGGGGTATTTCAGTTGAGAGCACTTGGAACGAGGCGACCGATGACGATGAGCCACATCGTCACTGCGACTAAACTCGCCACATTCCTTTCCGCAAATAGTCTCTTCTGGAAAAATTTTATACTCAACCAATTTTATAAAATACTCGCGAATCTTCACCGCCAATCAAATTCTATTATGTATATTACGAAATTAAACGAATAATTGAATAAAAATTTTTTAATTATAAAATCCAGTATTTGTTATGTTTTTTTGCATTTCATCCGAACTTGTTTGTTTTAACAGCTTCATTATCAAAACGCCTGACAGAAGATTATGTTAATTCACATGTTCATTAACATTCGTCAAAAACAAAAGTGATATTTAGTTCTCAAAAAATAGTTTTTATCATGCAATGTAAAATTTGTGTTTCACTTTATATTAGGTATGAGATAATAAATAGAATGATGGTGGTGTTATAAAAAAAGTAAGAAATGATTTTGATAGCGGACGTTGTTGGAGTAGTGAAGCAGTGATGAGTGGCTAACACGTAGTGAGTGCGTCAAGCTACGAGGAAATAGTATCGAACCAATCAGATGGGAGAGTAGTCCGAGGGCCGTTTATAAAAAGGGGTCATTAGCTTCGATACGTTATTCGCTGCGGAAATGTAAGACGAAACGTAGTCCAGCCTACTTACGCGCTGCACGAAATAACGGCACTATATCAAAAGTGCGGATTCGCATCCCAATTCAGACCAGTCTCTTTCCTCTCGCCACCACAGACCAATTTTGAACTTTGATCCGCCAACATTTTTTGTCATTCTCTTACATTCTTTCATATTTTCTAAGCCATTCAATTCGAACTAATTGAAACTTGAAAGAACCAAATAAGAAATCTAATTTATTGTCTGAAATTAATGGTTTCAAAGCTAATCGTCTGATGAAAATTGTTTATCGCTTCATTTTATGTAACCTGCCGACGGAGATGAACGTTGAGTCATTTGCTTTTTGCAAGATATGAAAAATTCAAAAAATAGTATAATCGAATTCATAAACGAATAAAAAAAAATAATAAAGAATGAGGAAACGATTCATATTTATAGGAACGTGGAAAACTTGATTTTGTATGTATATTTATCCGCTGATGACAGTTTGTTTTTTATAGATTGAATTTTTACATTGGTTATATATTTATAAACGACAAAGAATATTTTCAAGGAAATATAATTAAATGGAAGAGATGATAAAGAAAAAAGAGATGAGATATAAATTGTTGTAAACTTGTTTTTATTTTTTTTTTTGTTTCAGTGATCTGCGGGAGTCAACAAAAATATCTAAAAATAATAATATACGATACGGTCGATGATTTTTTTGAACTGACAGCAAACGGGGGTTGCGCGGAATAAAGCACGAATCGCGCGAGACTGCCGCAAGCCTGCCTCGTGACGTGACTGTATAGCAGCGTCGCATCACCAGCTAGTCGTCGTCGTGATCGTCATCATCGTCCTCTCCTCTTCAAATCAGTCTACAAAACAGCAGCACGATTTGAAGCCTTTGGCGAAAAATTACATGACATACTATCATGCATACACACAAAACATCAGCAACAAAACGAAAATGACATTTTTAAACATACTAATCAAGAATAAACGACAAACGTACAATTTGCAGAACAAACAAAAGTTTTCATAAAAACACTTGACACCCATGAATCCTAATCATCAATTTTATATATATTTGATGAAATATCCATCATATATTTTCATAATTATATATAAAATTGAACTTTGATATGATATATTTATAGAAAATATTGAAGAAATAAAATGACTATGAGATAATTAATGAGGCCGATCTTTTTTTGTGCGCGAAAAATCACAATGAAAAAAAAACACAACTTTTTAACTCTTAGTGTAACGATTGATAATATTGATACTATTGAATAACGCTGGTAATGCTAAAATAATAATTAATGAATAATGATGATGTATCATTGTATTAGAAGCGCAGTTGCTAGCAGTGTAAAGAGGCAAGAGCGAGATGACAAGTGGATGGTTTTATAAACGGAGCGAGGGAGTGCAAGAGCGTACGAATGAGTGGGAACGCGCGAGCGTTTGTTGTCTTCACGGCATGCACGTTTGTTTCGAAAAATCGATTTGCCCTTTTCATTTGGCCCGACCCTTTTTTCCTCTCTATCGCCCCAGTGTTGTCCTGCTCCTTATACATCAATTTATCCATTACATTTGTCAGCCGTTGTTTATCTATACTTCGATTAATAATCCAACATTTATTCAGGGGAAATTGATTTGTGTATATAAATATCACAGGAACAAAAAGCCTCGGCAAATGTCACCGCCTTTTTTGGCGCATAGATCGATCGCAGATCTGACGGAGAATAATACTCGATTGGAATATAGTTTGCTCAACGCTCGCCTTGCTTGGTTCGGGGCACCACATTTTTCTGAGGCTTTTGTTCGTTCTGCTCGCGCGCCGCTGGACTCAAAAGCTCGCTCAAATTTCATTATTGCAATGACCATTTGTCTCCTTCGTTTTTTGCTTTCTCAACACTTCTACTCGAGTTCAACCACGTTGTTCTGTCTACCATAATTGTACTCGATTCTGTTGAAACAAAAATTTTTTACCTCACTACTCCCTTGACTGTCGAGTATTTTTGGCTTTTTAACAATGTTTGTTCGATATTCATTTTTTCTATAATTTTAGTTTGCATATCTTCTTATTATTTGAAACACGGGACAACGAGTTTTTTTGAATACATGTGTGAGTATGTGTGTGAGAGAGAGAGGCATAGCGAGTAAGGCGGACGGAGAGAAAGTCGGAGATGAAAGGAAGAGTAACTCTGACGTTTAGGTATAGCTTTGTAAAATGAAAGTTTCTCCGAACACCTTTTTTTTGCATACGTCGAAAGTAAGATTGTGTTAAAAGAGTAATAAATTTGTATAAAGTGGTGTAAACATGCGTATTGGGTTTTTTCATTACACTCTCAAATACCTTACCCTTTTTCAAAGATTTTCTTTTTTAGCGACGTTTCCGTTTAAACGAATCCTTTTGACAACACACGTTTCGGTTGAAATAACGCACAATTAAACTTGAATGTAAAGACAACATTCTTCAGGGATCTCCTTTTTTGGCAAAGCTAATATAAAAGTAACAGCTGATCGGTATACGGTGGACTTGCAATCCTCGGCGAGGGCCTTCTTCAGGGACGCTGAGAAAATAGTGGGAGAAAAATGCGAGACAAACCCCCACACATAGGTGGTAAGGGTGCTCCACTACCAGGACAACTATAGGCTACAGTGTAAGTCGAAAAAAAACCGTTGCAATCTTTTGGCATGCCATTCTTTGATAATTTTGACTAGATTTGCGTTTTAATTGACATGATATTCAACAATATTTATAATTGGCACTACAATTGTCGCACTTACCTCAAAGATGGAACTTGACTGAAGGTGTTCTGGAGCAAAAATGATCGATAAATGGTATTACGAACAGATTGAGGACCTTCTTCCTAGTAAAATTATATTTTATCAAATTTATATGAATTATGATCTTGAAACTAATTATTCTTTGAGCATAAAAATGTTTTTTTTTGTAAATATTTAATGTTATGCTTTTACAGTTATTATTTCTTTATTTCTCTGTAAATAAAACGGTAGGAAAGGTCAGACTAAAATCGTCCCAACCTCGTCAAAAAGAACCGAAAAGTAATACATTCATTAAAAATGCTTTGATGAAATATAGGAATGGAAAGATTAGAATGTGTCGGAAAAATAAGTAAAGAAATACCTTTAAATACATGTTTTTTATTTACATCCATACTATGCTATACGAAAGAATATAAATAAAATTGATTGAATTTACATTCCATAAACGATGAGTCTGTTTAAAAACAAAGTGTTAGAAAAAATGTTTTAATTAAAATATGAACAGTGTCGCGTAAATCGCGAGCAGATTACAATATATAATTACGACTTCTGCTTTGCTTGCATGTTTTCTTTGTATTATTTTGCTTTTATCAAAAACGCCAATCACAATAACGATTCATCTACAATTCACGAGGTTGTCTAACTTGCAAAACCGAACTGACCGGCACAGTTTCGTCAAACGCAAGACAAATGTATAAAAATAATATAACACACGTCAATCTTGTTGATTGCGCGACAACACTAACTAGTTTGTCGTAGCTCACCTTTCTCTCGTTTTCTCGATTACGTTTAAATTTACTCCAGTATATCCTTTTCATCCATCACTCTTTGTAGCCTCTAGGATTAGGTTATCGTTAGAATTTGAAAATTATACGAAATATAATATAATCGCATTGCTATTGCATATTTATATATATTTATATATTATTATCTAAAATCTCGTTAATTCGTATTTGTATGTCCAAATAATTATTGTTATTAAGAATATTATTATCAATATCATTATCGCGCGTAAACGTGTGTAATCAATGACATATTACAACGTGTTAATGCTTTTCTATCAACTTACAAATTTGTATCGATAAACCGGTACCTTAATACAATTTATTTTCCTTAACGTTCCCTCGTCTGCCAATAATAATATTCGTAACGAACAATTTGACAGTCGTTCGCTTAGCAGATTTCAAGATTTTATAGCAAAAATTGGCGGTGGGGTTTTACAAAAACTTTCGGCCATGAGGTTTTTTATCAATTGCTATACAAAGGGCCCTCAATAAATGACCGACCTTTATAACAATCGATTGATTTTTTGGTTACAAAAATTGTGCCGTGATTAAAAAATTTTGTACTATTTACTGAATAAAATGTTGTCATTCAAAAGGTATACAGATTTGGTCAAAAAAGTAATTGTACGCGTGAGTGGGCACGTGTGAGTGACGGAATCATAAGTTCGTGCGGGGCGTCGGAATGATAAAAATGCGAGTTACAAAGGACTTGGTTTAAATTAGAATAAAACGTGATTGTCGGTTTCGTGAATCGAGACGCTGAACGACGTTGGTTACGATAATCTGATGATATATCCCGCAGCGATATGAGAAAACCGATAGGCGACTGCTTAACGTTTTGGGGTCTGTTTATTCAGCTACACTTTACTTTCGTTGTCACTAAAGTTCGTAGTTGGTCGTTGGATTCAAAAAATGAGCTAACGAGGAGAACAAATCCAAAACTATAAACCGGCTTGCTCGAAACTTTGCTCCGCGAATCGACTGATCGGCTGCAATTAATTATTCTTGCGACGGCCGAACGTGCCACACTTCTCCTATAGCTTATACAACATACGTCAAAATCACGTCACATGACATTTATTTTAAATTCGTAAAACTATCGTTAGTTTGATCATACAATACGGTATAAATCAATCCAAAATTTATGTATCAAAATCAAAGTCATTTTTCGGTCTTGCCTTGCCGCCACTGAGAACGCAAAGTTGTTTCTATTCATTCTCGGTACGACGATCCGGCCGCAAATTAAACATGACTCTCTACTTTTGGTTCACTTTTTTGTTATTTTATTAAAACTGTCATTTATTGTATTAGTTATAATTGATTACTTTGTATGTACACACATGAAATAAAAAAATACAGTACAATAAAATGCTGCGACAGACCAAAGGTGTCCGTTGTCTGTCAATTTTGAAAAAAAAGTAACTAAAGAAATGTGACAAACTTGTATAAGTGTGTGGCATGTGCGCGAGGTAACCAAAATCCACCAACGTCACGACAACATATCTTCATTTTAGCTTTATTTATACACATTGAACTGATACCGCATAAAACATCCCTCGATCTCACGCTGACACGGCATGGCTGATAAAAGGAATCGCCCCTAAACTTTGTTTGGTCTTTCAATTGCATCGCCATTCATTTTGCACGCGCGACCTTAATTCTTTATCATCATAACGTAACTTTTACGTTTTAGCTGTCTAACTTGAACGTTCCTTTCACTCTCAAAAGAAAGAAGCGTAAACTTTGCATTTTACATTATTTAATTTACTTTTTGCTTCAGTTTTAGAGTAAGTTACTTTTCTTTGTTTTCAATGTAGTCCATTTGGTTCATGCAACATGTACCAAATCGTCTTATTTAGCAGAAAAAGTTATGTGTAATATGAGAAAAGACGACATCTATTTTTTCAGAGTCCTGTAGAAAGATTGATGATACAAGGTTTTTATCAGGCACCACAATGAATCATTACACCGAGACCTCAAAGATCAAAATTCATTCAATGATTGTCAACAAATAAATTGATAATAAGTTTATTTTCGATCAAAATTTTTAAAAACCAAAAATGAAACAACTTCAAATATATTACGATAAAAACTAAAACGCACTTAAAGTGATTTAATAAAAAATGAATGCATTTGCTATTTTTTGTTTGCAAAGTAAAATGATCAGTGACACACTGAGCGCTCTTGTCTGGTCAACAGGCAAAGAATGCCGCGCAGTATTTTATTATTGAGTAGCTATGAACGATGAATCAAACGTGGTTGATTTTGTTTGATTTGTTACCAATTCTGCAGTGTCTCGGAGTTGCTGGCTTACTGCACGATGCAGCAGCAGGGATTGCTGTTGAGGGTGTTTGCAGCGATATTATGCTGTCGTTTCTGATCTTGACGCTGTCGTTGACGGCCGGTTACCCTGGCGCACCTGGGCTATTGGTTCTCCAGAGAATAGTGACGTGATCGTTTCCAAAAATTTTTGAAAAATCCTTTCTTTTTAGGCGCTTCCACTGTATCCGTACCTATTTGAAAAAGAAACAAATACAAACACTTAAGGTAATTTTTCCCAATTTCGTTTATCTTCTTATTAAATGTGTTATGAAATTGTTTTTTTTTTCTTAATATGATCAGTAAAAGTGAATTCACTAAATGCTAATTTAATCAGCTGATAAGCAAACAAAGAATACTTTGAACACAAATGCGACAATTATTATTATTTCACAATGACTCTGCACTGCCATTGGTAAACAAAGTTAAAGAGAATTGGAAATGTTTATGAAAGGTTCTGAGAAATAAAAAATTATAAAAGATAGTGAAAGATTATGATAGGTTTAATGGTTCTGTCAATACCGGCTTCTTCTTTGTTATTATATTTTTAATTGGACATGCACAATTGGTTTCTAGTAGAATTTTACTTTTCGACATTTGCAATTACTTTGGAACGTCGTTGGGTGCTTCAAAAAATGAGAATCGGAAATGAAGTTTAAAATATCAATTGCGATCGAATTTGTGAACAAATCGTTTGTAGATGAGAGTGTGTTAGCATCGCGCGTTCGCATATAAGGGTATGTTAATCAATCAAGTGCCGACAATGTGTATATGCCTTGCGCATCGTAAGCAGCAACTCTTCCGGTAAAGTTAAATAAATTTAAACGTTTTTTACACAAACATGTTCTATAGCCTTTTTCATTCAGCATTTTTATTTGCTTTTTAATTCAAGATTGTATGAACCTATGTACAAATGTTGATAAAAAAATCAAAATTTCGAATTTTAGAAAAATCGAGGACAAAACTTCATACCACGTAAACTCGTTTTCTTGCCTTAGCTGCAGGAGGAATTCAAAATTCTATCTTTAAATAACCCGGAAGGTATTCGAGTGGCACAGTTCCTGGCGAGAATTTAGACCGGGATTCGTAAGAATTCTAATTAAAACCAAATGACAAAGTTTGAAAAAATGTGCACCTTTGTGATTTTGGAAATTGAATTGTTTTGTTTAACAACGGAAGAAAAAAACAGACACATAAAGTGTTTTTTACAACAGGCAGAAATAAAAATTGTATGGGTTTTCAACTCGCAAATTTTGGATCAATATTTTGTATGTACCAGAAAATTGTTATTATGGAACGAATGCATGAAAACATTGATAAATGTGAGATGTGTTGGTCGCTTTACAAAGATTTAAACAAGAATGCAAAGGCCATTGGATGCGGAAAAGAAGATAGCGCTGGTTGTGCTGTGTGTCCGCGTGCGGATCAATACCAATAGACAAGGAGGCACTGAGAAAACGCAAGGACAGACTGTTTCTGTAGTACGTATAGACGCAGTCTCGGGTGTGTCCGATTTCTCGCGCAGCATCCACACGTGCTATTCTTGGTGTGTGCACCTCAATGCATAGTCATTGACAAAACTCTCAAAACAATGATCAATTTTTAACGCCTAAAATTTTTTACGTCACAAATATTTTATATTCCGTTCCTTGTTTTTAATTGATCTTTGTTCCAATTGAAATTTATTTTTAATTCAAACAATGATTACATTTTTGATGCATAATTTAAGAATGAAAATGATGAATAATTTAAGCGCGCATAATTGATAAGAGGAAGGAAATGTAAGAGAATGAAGAATGTTTGAATTTGAAATCAACGTCGTACAATTATTTGTGTCAATACAATGAGCGCGACTCATCTGCGTTACAAAACACGATGTTTTGTTCAAAACTGAAACCGCTGCTGCGATGAGGAGTATCCACGAAAATAACCACAAAATATTAATAGGATTTGCAAAGATGCTTTCGGATTGAGGGAGAAAAGATATTTCAGACTTGTATTACGATGCGTGCTGGTGTTGTGTCTTCTTTCACGTTAATTGCGTCTTTAATGGCAGTGCGCTAGATTGTTTCATTGCGCTTTTCTACCTCGCTCGCGAGATTTCAAATCTGACACAAAATTTTCCTCTTTGTAAGTGTTTAAATTTCTTATTTCCTATGAATGAAGTCAAATAAATGTCTATACAAAATAATGAAAAACTTTAATCTTCCTTGTAAATTATTGGCTATTAATTCTTAACAAAATGAAATATTATTTTTCAATTTTAAGAATAAATTCAAACGTATACGTATTATGTATATAATACGAGAACGCACGTCGACACTCCAGAAGGCGACCAAAATATTAGAGTTTCTATTTCTGGTCGAGGTTCACACAACGAATAATATTTCAGTTAGATTTTTGGTTGGGTTGCTGCTGACATAAAGAGTTTATGTTTAAAAATAACCGAATACATGTGTCGTATTTACTCACGATAGTTAAGTTACACAAAAGCGAAGGAAAAATTTTTTTACAGAGAAAGTCTAAAATTGTCACTTCATGGTTTGAATATTTGTTAGCTCATGAATGAATTCATGTTATAATTGCAACCGGCTATGTTAATTGGGCCTAACGTTAACAGCTTTAGAGACTGAATTTATACACAAAAGAATATTTAGGCAATAATTTAATTAGATTTGTTAGATGAAAAAAGAAATACTCACTGGCATATGGACCGGATGGTGAGACGTTGTCTCTACTACTTTTGCCTTCTTTGCTTCCGCTTCCTGTAACAATAAGATAAACAAGGTTTTCATATTAATCAAAGTGGCTGTTTAAGTTTATCATTTTTATGATTTATTTTTTCTACAACTACAACACAACGAAGTCTAAAAAGAACAGATGAAAAAATATTGAAAAAAAGTTTAATAATAGAACAAAAATAAAAATTTCGGAAGATCATGAGGTGATTTTAGAAGTGAACACAACTCAAGCAAAGAACAAGAAAATTATTAACTCCTACGATAACAGTGAATGATTTTTGTGGGTAAAAATTAATGGATCATTGAGAATGTAAGTCAAGGTGTTGGACACACTCAGCAATGCGTGAAAAATGACTTTGATTTTTGTGAAGAGTCAGCGATCGAGGTCACCAAGTAAATTTCAACGCTGGTTCGATAACTCGACTGACATACATGAGTGCAAATCGCCCGGAATGTCAAATTTTGAGCACCTAATCTTAGATGGATGGAAATGCAACGCAAAAAAGCGTCCGAAATTTTGTGATGTATATCTTGACGCTTTCCCACCGGAATTGCAATATTTCGAAATCAAATAAAAAATACATTCGACCTTGTGAATTTGAATTTTTGGCTCAACATCTTTTTGCAGTAATTAAAATTGGAATGACAAATAAAAGAGTTGAATCGATGAAATTGTAGCAAAACATTTGAATTGCATGAGCAAACAGTGGGGCGATAAGTAATACATGGTCATTGACTGGCCATTTACGGACCAGTCTACCCATTTTTCTACATTGCCACTTTAGGCCACCACCAGAATCGTCAGTCGACACGCATTGTAACATTTTTAAAACAGTAATACACACGCGGAACTGTATTTCTGCTGATTTGCGCAATCCGCTTTATTATTATCATATACAATAACAAACTCATAAATTCAACCATCCCGAAAATAGAATATCACTGAAATAAAGATTTCGCATTCAAATTCTATTTTTGTTGATTTCGCTCAGCTGAAATTATTATATGTTCAGTTTCATTACATCGTGTCAATGATGTTTTCAAGAAGTATACCCAGTCGAAAAAAGTAGACAAAAAATGAAAGATTCCTATCAAGTGCTTAAAATATTCGATTAAGTAGTCAATATTGATATTGATCGGCAGATAGAAACATTTATTTTTGAGAGATACTTTTCTGCGCGAAAAGTGTCTATTTTCGTCCTTCTGCGCAAGAACAAAATGGCCCTTTTCGTTCCTAGATACGAAATGTACTATCAATTTTGTAGAATAATTGGCAATAAGAGATTCATGTGCTTCATTACCAATACCTGAGGGACACACAGAAAAGAACAACGGTCGAGGGCAATGTCATTGTCTCTTGTGTCAAAACACATGATTCATCTATGCTATAGCAATGTCTTTACAAAAATTAACCCTTTCCATTTCGAATCATCAATATTTGCATTCATTTTTACATGAATAAAGACACAAATACATTTTTATGAATAAAATTTCCTCATTGAGCCGCGTATCATATATGGAAATATAAAATTGAGATTCAAACTTTCAACTCGGCGTTGGTCGCGTTGGTCTCTTAATTTGATGACGCTCTTTTCGTTTCCCACACCCTGACAAAATCGTAAACAGAGAATCTATTTAATAAATTGGGCCAACTTTATTGAGATTTTCTTGATTGAATTAATATCAATGAGCTGATTAAATCGCGTCAATTTATTGATGCAAATAAAATATAAAGACTAATCAACGCAATTTATTGTCCAACGAAACAAAAAGGTTGCGGGGGATGAGAAGCAGCTGTCGGCTAAACATGTGGTTGTCCATGAGAAATTTGATCTAAATATAGATTGACCGTTTTATTTGTAACAAGGAGCCTCTGTCAAATGAAAAAAAAGATCCGATGAATTACAACGTTTTGGAAACTCTGCATGCAGCATGCTTCGATTATTCAATTTTGTTTTCAACGCTCACTGACATCGGTGGAGATACAGAATAACATTCAAACTTTTCTAAAGAAATTTACAATTACATAAATAAGATTAATTGATTATCTGAAAAACGAAATTACTTTCATCATCAGTTCGTTCCATAAATTAAGCTTAAACCATCACGCGTGCGCGTTTAATTATGTTTCACGAACCGCTCACAAAACCGTTATCAGTGAAATTCGCTGTATAAATGTTTTTCACTCTTGCATCAAGATAAACGAATCAACATTTATTCAACAATCTCTATTAATTAAACCAAAGCTCCTAAGGCGAATCTCCGTCTCTTCGCTCTGATCAACAAAATTAATTTGATGTTTTTTGTTAACATAAAACAAGAAAAACTTTTCATTTTAAAATGAAAATAAGAGCTATTGCAGTTTCATAATTCAACAATTTCAATGAAAGTAAAACTTGCTCAATTGTTACATTCAATTTAAGCGGAAATGAACGATTACAAACAAATGACGGGTTCATCGTGTGCTTCTTTTCCAGCTCATTTTCAATTTTTCAGCAGATGATGCTGATACGACTACGTCTGCCGTCATACAAGATTAGACATTATTTTACGCCATCATCAAGACAATGTTGAACAATAGCGCGAGACGTAGACATCAACAATTTTGATGTTTTGATTTTTCTAAATATTTGATTGTTAAAATTTGTTATCGAAACAATTTTTTAAGGAGTTATTCGTTTCTACTCATTTTGTAAAACTGAATTCAAAAATCTTAGACCTAAGAGTGTGCCATTGGACTAGAAAGATATATTTTTGAGCAGCTTATGTGATGTAAATTCTATATTTGCTCGTAAAGAGAAATGAAAATAAGGGCACGATCGAGTGTCGAATCCTTGTGAATCAAAAAACGATCGCGTTCTAAACTTTCCACAAGGATGAATCTTTTCTGCACTGAACTATACATGCGATGTGTCAGCGAATCCTGGGCTGTTATATTTGCTGCTCAAGTCCGATACGTGACCTCATAACGCTTTAGGGCTATTAAAAATCAAACCGGCGAATTGTGTTCTAACTTACATCATTGGGAAAGCGAGCTCCAAATCAACGTTTCGTTGAATGATTTTTAAAGCGTACTAAATAAGCATTAGAAATGTCTAAGCTGTTACTTCACAGGCGACGACTTAATTTCTCTCAAAAATAATCACATAATTGGACACCATTTGCCTTCCTAATATATTGAACTGTCGTGCCTTATTAAATACAAAGCTATCCATTTAATTTCTCTTTTCCCGTCAGTAATATATATATACATTAATGTATTTATATCTTGATAATTGAACATTAATGACGAAACGTAATTTCGCCATTTTTGAGATATTTTGACAAAGTTTGAAAAAGTGAAATGCGATTTGTTGACCATAAACGGGCTAAAATGTAGGTCGCAACTCCAAGTAAATCTGAAACACTGTTTTTTATTAAGGGACGATAAGGTATTATCTCGGAAGGACGTTGTGTGCGACTATATCATCATTTAACAGACATATTATGATCTGGTGGCGTTTTTCTTCGCGCTTTTACACCCATTCAATTTGTTTCACTCCACGAAACGAGGCAGAAAAAATTAATTGAATAATCAGAATATTTGTTTCATATCTTAAATTACTCTTATGAAGAAGTAATCTGTCATATTCACAAACTTGAAAAATTTCACAGAATCAAACAAATCATACAACATTAGTTGGCAAATTAATTAATTACACGTCATATTATGTTGACAAATTGTGATTCATTTAATTAATAACTGTCTCTTAATTATATTTCGTGACTCACTTTTGAGATTCAGAAGACAAAAAAGCTGAACAGAATGGCGATGATGCAAGATCCGAGCGGTTGCAAGAATATGAAAAATCGTATACTCGAAAAAAAAAGAATTGTTTCAACACAAAGTCGCACGACGATTTCCCACGTGAGATACTGTATCGCGAGGCGATAATTAAATCGATCATAGTGAGAGTAATTTTTATACACAACGATGACACTCTAGTGGGCGTGACAATCGTTGTATTGCAGCGCTAGTCTTACATATTTTTGCAACAGTTTTTCAAGTCAATTGCAAACAGTATGGTCGTTTAAAGAAAGTTGGTAAAGTGAACTCTCTTCAGGTGGTAAAATTGATTACTACAACTTTATGAACATTAATTTTCCATTTTACAATGATTTAAATTTTATATGAACTGCGATTATGCTAATTGTTGATTACTATTTTTTAAAAACAAACCAAATAAAAAACCAGTCAAAGTGATTAGTCACATAATAATGCTCTGGAAATCAGATACTCTTCATATGTATAATCATTTAGCATTGAATCATGCAGGATTTCTAGAGTGCCATTAATTGTGAAAACTTTTGTAGTTGCGAGTTTCCATGCGAAGAAACTTTCTTTATATACCGCGATGGAAAAACTCTGCCGAGAATTTTCATTGACTTTAATCGGTGCGACGCTTTCTGAAAACAAAATTTTTTTTCGTCACAATGAAATCAACAGACAGAAAAATATTGCAAACAGGATAGAAACTCAGAAATAAGTTTACAGGATGGTGAGACAGAGAAGAGCTTTTATTGTGACGACAAAAGCGGCTCGCGTGTAATCAATGTATGTATTTTCGAATAACGCTTTTGTTACATATGAGTATAAATGTGTGTAGTAAAACAAACATCCGGCAGACAGTCTATTCGATATAGGCTTTAATGAAACTGACGATGAATATTGAAGGAATTCAAAACGCTTCGACACGTCAAGATGAAATCCAAGATAAAATAATTTGCAGTCGTCCTCCTGTCTGCTATATATAAAACTACTTTTTTTTGTAAACTCAATAGTAACATTTGATCAAAAGGTTTTATACCGAATATAATTGTCTATTCATTTTGTTATTAATCATATAACACTTTTATTCTTATTAAAAGAAAATTTGGTGCATGTGGCGGAAGTGCAAAGTCTGGCCTATTTACAATACGGTAAATTGCGAGCGTTGCACGCGTCAACAAATTCATGTCGGCACTCATGAAACAAAATAGCCGAGTCCAAATTGAATCATTGGGCAGAAATTCAAATAAGAAGAGGAAATTTTGTTTAGATGCCCTATCTTGGAACGTCTCGCGAGCAATTGACTTGAGCATACTTGTTCGCATTTTTATTTTTATCACGCCGAAAGAAATTTCACGCGTTCTTAAAATGCTCAATTGGTGATCAACAGTAAAAGCCGCGATCAAACAATGTACACGTACGACCAAAAAATTACTCATCATTTTGATTGTGCAAAAAAATGTCACTGCTTGAAGGAGTGTATAAATGCATTATCGTAAAAACAGAAGATAAGAACAGAATTAAGGTCATGATCCGACTCAAGTGACTTGACGATAAAATTTCGACGAAAGCTTTTAACGCGTCAGATGTTTTGAATTCAGTGTCGCGAAATCGCAATGCAAATGTGCAACGCCAGATGTTGAACATTGAGAGATCGCAATGGCAAAACGTGGATCGATGAAGCTCCATGGGCAGGTTGCAAATTAAACAACCAAGCTGCTAATCTCGTATTCAAGTTTGCTCGCCCTTGCGACTGAAAAGTGTGACACATCTTGGCATAAACTGGCGAATCCGCATCAGAATGAAAAATCAGCATGAGTTATTGATGAAGGTGTCGAGGCAGTTGGCTTGGAGTGGTACATATAGTTGTACGCATGCTTCCTGTTGCTCCGCCAGGCAATCGCGTCAAGCACTTTTGAACTGCGCTTCGCGGCTTCGTCACGCAGGGTTGCTAGACGGCCCACCAGACGGCAGTAATGATTGCGCCCCCTTCGTGTTATCAGTTGTCTCCCTTTATTTATGTCGCAGCCCCTTTACGCCGAAAAATACCGAGGCCGGTTCGGCTGTTTTCGTAATCGGCATTGACACGGGGTTACCACCCCATCATCATTTCACTTGCTCACACTACACGATCAAATAATATATCACTTTCCCGTCCATCTCTTATTTTTTCAGCTCTATTCGAAATTTTGGTCATGATCAACAATAGAGCCACTTTTATCAATTTTTGCAAATCTCACTTGAGTTTACATTTGAGGATGCAACGTGAAAGGTCAAAGACCTCATCATATACTTTGTTATTTGGATCCTCTTTGCGAGATGGAAATTGTACTGCATCAAAATGCTGTAACATTGATTGGGTTTCGAGTACGTTTTGGTTGCAATTTAGGGGCGGTTTAATAATAATGGTTTTCAGTGGGACCACAAAAGCGAGTTGGATTGCAAGTTGCAAAAATCAATAAAATGATGGAGAAATAAGAAGTCACAGAGAGTCGTAAAGAAAATGCGACCTTTGTCCAGCGCCACAGGTAGTCTACAGTGTCTTTATCCTTTCTCCTCTTGTTCTCCGTTTTGTCTGTCTGACTTATCCTGGTTTCTGTACCTTCACAAGGTGTAGATTTAATTGTAGCTACCTATTTTAACTTCTCGAGAGAGGTGGCCAAAATTGTTAATAAAAAGTAATGGAAGGGTTTAGATTAGGCATGCATATTGCTGTATTAAAAAAAATATAATTTGAAAGCGCAAGCAAATGCATATTCGAGAGACAATTTTATCATCGAAGTAATGTCGAGGTCTCATCTTCCAGTTGTATATTTTCAAGGTCGGTTGTGACCGTCTAGACAGAGGATTCTGTTGCTAGACGCCAGATGGCACCATTTCGCGAGGCCAATGAAACTACTAGAAACACGTGGCACGTGGCGCAGCAGACGAAGCAGACTTGGTGTCGACATCTACCGTTTTACTCGGGCGATTGCAATTTTATTATCGATCAGCGGAACACGGTGACCTAGAGATGGTGCTGAACATCCCAATGTTTTGTATGAATTTCAAAATCATTGAAACTGTTTTTCCAAATAAACATTTCATTTTGCGAAGGGTGAACATTGTCGAATGGGTCACAAAACAGGGGTGAATGAGCGTTCAATTTTATCTTCGTTTCATTAAACTCATAAGATGAAATAAAAGAGAATTATAAAAAAGCAACTATAATCAACTACATTAAAGTATCTAACATGCGAGCAAACAATTATTTAATCAGGCGTTTAATTGCCACGAAAGGTCACTCACGAGATAGCGAGAGAAATCATGGTCAATGTTTAGTACCAAATCACAAACTTTCAAGCTGCCAAAGTGACTCGATTTTAAGGAGACCGAGTAACACAAGAGAGTCGATGGTGACTAGTTGGTTTGAAAATGAATTTTTTAATATTTGTTATACAGAGTCTTTTTTGCACATTCATCGTTGCCTTTAGGAGGGTTACTTATTCCTAATTAATTTGACATGACATGATATTTGCATAAGTGAAATGATATGTTTATTATGATGAATGTTGTTAATTGAGTTCCAAGTGGAGAACATAGAAATATTAAATGGTTTACAATGTCTTCTTCGTTCGATGACACTCGTTGATATAAAAGAGAAATTATTCATAAACGAAACTCAACAAAACGAAATGTTTTTCCCCACAAAATGTTGAATAAAGTTGAAAACTCTAGTAAGTTTTTCTGTCCATTTAAAAATAATATTTCGACCACATATCAACAATACATGTACAATAGATTTTCAATTATGTGCTCAATACATTGTCGATATATTAATAATCTATTATCAATGTGTTGTCAATGCATTGTCTATGTATTAAATGTTGATAATGATAATTTTTATTAAGGTATGTCGATGGTTCTTTAACAAGAAGTGATGTCATAAAACTAATAATGTAACCAGAAGATGTTTTATTAAAATACTAAAATTCAAGACATTAAACCAGAATTGACTGAAAAAATTATCATAAAACTAATCATTAATTTCCCTTAACTTAAATATTTTGCAAAAAATTTTCATCAAATCGAACAGAGTGTCTTCGAGAGCGATCGTGTCTTAAACCTTTGGCAGTGGTTAGATGCGATGCAAATTTGTTTGATTTCGCTCAAATCCCCGGCGCTTACCTTTCTTGATGAGCAAGCTAGTGACCCTCCGTAGCGCCTCCCGAGTACTGGAGGAGGAGCTGTGCTTACTTTGGCCGAAGTATTTGTTGGGTGTGATATTGGTCGGCAGTGTTAGTGGCTTTCTCTGATCCCCAGCAACTGGCAGTCTTCCATCATAGGTATTGTTTAGACGCTCCAGGTGTTCAATTGAGGCTGGTCTAGGCTGGTTCGCTTTGCGTGTCGGATACCATCCACGATTAGGTCCACCAGCCAATCGCAGCAGTTCTGTGCCTATTATTGCTTGTTCCAATCCCGGATTGTTTCTTCGGTAACTTCTGCAATGTTAACAGTGTATTGAGCAAATAGAATTGATTCATTTTTTATACTAAAAAAATGTTATTTCATGTACCCAGTTCCAGTTCCAGTTCCGGTTCCAGTTCCACTAGTAGGAGCATACCATCCAGGTTGGCGACGAGTTTGTGTAGGGTTTCCGCTGGCGTGTTGAGGGGTTCTGGGTATGTCACTCCCTCTGGCAAAAACAGGCGTTTCCGGTAACGAACAAGAAGTTTGCATTCCAGAGCTCGTTGCAACGTTCCCCGTGGTACCGACACTACTCCCGCCGGAAGAACTGCAGGCCTCAGTTGATGGAGAATGTCTCTTGGTAAATGGCCGTCTCCTTGATGGTCCTGGCAGATCTGTAGGCAGCGTCCGTCTCTCCACTGGAATCTAGAATAATTAACGTAAAATCAATAATCACAATTAAGGCAGAAAATCGTGTTTCTTTTTATTTCTTACATTCAAAAATTCACTCATTATGCGAACGAAAATATATTCAAGAATGGTCGATAAATTCAAGTTTTGCTGAGACGTAGAATCATTATTGCGACATTATTTCAGCGTTATCTAATTGAAGCAGATTTGCGCGAAAAAGTTTTTGCAATTGATGCTTGCTAAAAGAAAACTATTAGATGGTAATTGGATGGTCCAAAGTTCGCTGACTCCGGGTCAATAAGGATGTTTGTACTTTCATTTTGAAAGAGAATCGGAGTTTTAGGACTCTTTTGCTCGTTTTCAAAGCTCTCAAGGTCCTAAGAAGATTTCTGTCAAGCGACTTATCAAGTACAAATAAAAGGTTCTTGTTGACACTCACGTCTTGAGTTTTCAAACTATTAAGTCGAATACAAAGTTATGAAATTAATTTAATTAATTTCTGAAACGGAAGAAAACACGTTTAATTATTTTCTCTTGATTGTGTGCGTGTAAGAAGAGTTGAATTCAATTAAAAATATTAATCTCGGTTGAATAACGTTCGATGCATAATTGAGACGTTTCTGGCAGTAACTCTTTCCCCATTGAAATGAGCGCATTAATTTTTCAAGCTACGCTGATGGTCGGGGGTGTGTGTGTGGTCTCATAAAAATTCCCTTATCAACTGAAAGCCACTTTGACCGTAAAAATTCATCAAAAAACCAAAATGTACGATGAAACCGAACATCTCTTTCATGAAGCCATTTACTTGTTCTAGCAAAAGTAATTGCCATTATTACGGGCGTAATGAAAACTTGATACGCAAGTTAATCTCAGCATTTTCCCTTTCTATAGTTCGACTGCCCATCAGAACGTTTTTTTTCATTCAGCCTCAAAAAAAAAAAATAAATAAATAAATAAAAAAAATAAAATAATAAGTTGTCAAGAATGGGTGCAACATAATACCGCAAGAGACAAAGTGAGCCTCCACAGCGTGCACAAACAACGAAAGCAAAGGCCTCCGAGTACAAATGTGGACAAAGAACAAGGATATTATTAAAAAAACAAGTCTTATTTTTCCCTATCGAAAGCTAGTCAACATTCTTCTTGCATTCATTTTGTGTTTTATTTATTAACTCGGGGACCTATCGATATGGAAAAAGCCAATATTTTAAACTTTGCAGTTTCAAGAAGAATCCATCTTGTTACGACTTTTTTCTTCTTCTTCTGAAGGAACATAATAACTGCAAACATTCTAACTAGGCTCTTGTCAAATATTATTGCAAATTTGACTGTTGGAAAAGCATTTAAAATGCGTTTCACTTTGCTGACGGCTCCATTTTCGACACAGCTGCAATATGAAGAAAAAAGGAAGATGATATTCGAGGGAAGGAAATTTCTTTCTGTGAAAAAGCTGTTTTTCTTGCCAACAAGAAATACATAATAAGAGTTCGTGACGTCAATGAGCAAGGCATGCTTGAGACAGGGAAAAATTAAAAAATCCTGAAAATTAATTATAATTGATAAATATTAGTTCGGCTTGCATGTCTGAAAGAAAAAGCTTCCTCGATAAGAGACTGGCAAGTAATGTATTCGGCTGTTCATAAACGTCAATAAAAGACAGCGTTGATTAATTCGACTCAGAACAGAGAGATGTCAAAATTAAAATAATGAAATTTATTTTTTTCATCTGGCACTTGATTTGATTTATTAATTATTATAAAATTTCTGATTTGACACTAATTGAATCGTACTTCAAAATCAAATTACATAGCTGGTTAAATATTTGATTTTTAGCAGTTCTGATATCCTCATTTGAACTTGCGGAAGAAACTCATTTCTTATTCGTTGAATTTTGTTAAAAGTCTACTTTTCGTTGCTTGTTTATCTTCGTCTGACGGAGTTTTTATAACGTAAGCGATTTTTCGTTGAAAAAGTGCCGTCGAAGGGTTTTATTTACGACCGCTCAGCAACATCTACGAAAAAGCCGGCAATACTCTCAACGATTGGAAACTTCATGTTTTGTTGGTCGACAAACTTGGCTTAGGTAATAAGGAAAACGTATTGCCAGATATTTGTTGTTGCTGCTCCTTAATTTGAATTCAAATATTGCAATAAAAAAGTAATAATCACTAGTACATAAACCATCCTTAGTTATAGCGCAAGATTATTGACAAGTTTTCAAGACAGCGAGTGAGTATTAATACATAAACCTACTTCTCGTCTGGAATTATTAGGTGGGTTGCGACGTCCCCTGGCAAATCCTGCATCCATGGACCTTGTATTAAGAGAGCCTTGATGATCCTTTGAATCGATGCTAAGACCTCGGTGAGGGGGCACACGGGGTCTGTACTCGACTGTTCTGTTTCCATGACTTTTGGTCTTGGTGGAAATTATGGCACTGTTGCCTACGTCTGAGCTTTCCTCGTCAGCCTCCTCGACTGGCGATGGTGGCAGGGGTGGAAACTCCAACACTTCTACGCTCACCTGAACAAACATATACTGATTTTAATACAATTTCAATATTACATCTTTAGTAAACAATTTTTGATCGCGAATTATTTTGTGTGTAAACTTAGTATTCGATGTTAGTTTTCAATTGGAACTGAAGTTGAATTTCATTTGATATCAAAGCATTCGGATAATGTTAGCATGAAACAGAATTAAAGTTTATTTTAGAAATCTAACTGTTTCATGTTGAAATAAAAGAAATCGGTATTGGAAACTTTGAAAGCCCAAATGAAAACTCGTGAAATAGCAATAATTTATAGAATTCCTTTGGGAACAAACCAAAGAATAATCCATTTTTCAAGCTTGTTACAAAGTGTCAAACCAACCTCAACAACGACAAAAGTTTCGCCACCAACTGCGAAGTTAGTATCAAGATTATGCAGACAGATCAATAGTTTAAAACAGGCGGTACAATACCTTAAAGTCTGGATTCTTTGAGTCTTCTAGAATGGCATCGATCACATTTTCGATTTGTTTCTGGTCGTTTTTGTGGGATTCTATGCCGTTCTGACGAGGTCTCCGCCCAGAAGCGTACACTTCCGCACCGTTGATTTTCCTGCGATCAAACTCAATCTCTGAACTTGTTTTAGATGTTTCTGAGTCAGAGCTGTGCTGCTTTTTCGTGCGTGCTGAGTCAAAAAGTCTACGCTCGCAGTCATTTTCGTAGCTATTGCGCTTGGCGTTGTTCTTAACATTGCGCCAGCGCTTGCCCTCAATGTAGCTCTCGATGTAGCTCTCGCTATTTTTTACACTTTCAATCTCTTTTATCGCATCGCTCACTTTTTCCAACTGCCGACGGTTCTCGTTCAGAGCTTTCTTAACTATCTGATCTTCAATCAGCACGTTCACTGGAATCTTCGATACACTTGTCAATTTTACATCCAGGCTTTTTGAATTAGGCAGAATAGACTTAGCAAGACCGTTACATTCTTGACTACGATTCGCAAACGTCGTCATCTCAACGAGGTCGTCTGAGTGCTCAGATTGTCTTTCTTTCTCTTTGTCCGACAGATCGGAAGATTCCTCTTCCTCCACGGTGTCTATGTCCAGATGTTCTCGATTTGTTATCACCTCATGGCTGATCACAGGTAACGACACCACTCGCACCAAGTCGGGTGGAATACAAGGTTTGTAACTCGTCGGTGGTTCGCTTAGGTCTTCGATTTTGCTTTCTTTGAGTAAACTACGAATGTTGTCGAACGTACTCGAATATCGTTTAAAATCCGAACCCCGCGAATCATCCACGTCATCAATCGAAACCACTTTCATCTCGGTTGGAGATTTCGGTAAACTTTTCCGTTCCTTCTTGCGACCTCGTCGGATCACGTAGGTCCCGTTCTTTGACAGGTCGTGAGGCTGAATCTGATCCAGATCGTTGGTCGATGAGTCTGAGTACGGTGAAATTAGGTCTTCGTCCGTTGTTGAAACCCGCTGATCTTGCCAATCATCAAAGTCTCGTAATTTTGATGCCGAACCAACACCTGAAAATCAAAAATAATATTAGTCCTCAGTTATTTTTATCAATCAATATATTGAAAGCAATTTTTTGTCATATACAAAAAAAACTATCTTTGATACAGTAAGGTTTTTTTTAGATTTTTCTTACAGTGCAAACTTGCTTGAAAGTCGTCTATTAAGTTTTAAAAAAGTTCGAGCTGAATTGAACAAAATTCAATTTCAGTTCTAACTTTAAGGAGGAGTCGATGTACATGGTATAGGGGAAAAGCTTTTTTTCAGCCAAATAAGATAGCCCTTAGTTTTGTTGTCGAGTAATCACAAACTATTTTCTACAGTTCCACTACTGTCAGAGTATAAAAAGATAGAATCTCGACTTTTTATACTATAGCCGTGTCTGATTTGTTAAGGCGGTGGTGCTTGACACCTGGTTTTCTGCACCTCATTACTGTTGAATTTTGTTGAATGTTGAATATTTTATTTATTGAAAATAGGAAAAGATTCCGAATCGATATTATCAAAACGTAAAAACAAATAATACTCTAAAGCCATTAGCAATAGGTTTTCAAATAGATACGTACTAGAAACATCGCTACTCTTTCTCCTTCTTCTGCCAACGACTTTAGTGCTGCCTGGAGCATATAATGGATCATCGTCTAACGATACCTCCCAAGCGATAGAGTGCCTGTTACTGATTGACGGAGGAGGAGGCAATAGTTCTTCCAGAGAATCGTCCGAGAATCGTTCTTCTTCAGACTGCGTCCTAAAGTCTGTAGAATTTCTAGTGGAAAAGTCAGAATTCCTTGTAGAAAACATATCAGAGAATCGTTCCTCTGAGCACCTGTCCGATGTCCGCGCGGAGAATCTCTCGCTGGAATCTGCATTGTGTAGTGAGAACGATGCAAAATCAAGGTTCCTGATAGAAAAGGGGTCGGAGGTCGGCACGGAAACGTGGTCATTTGAACTCGCACTTGCCACCGCTATTGAGAAATCCGAATGGAACCTGTTCAAATTAGTCATGGTTAATTGTTGTATTCATTACATAAGTTTGATTCAAATCATTTTCAAATTTTGCAAGGTTTAATAAACTTTATTTTTAGAAAGTAATACAAAAAGTGCAAGAATAAAGCGGAATGAATGATGATATGACCTTTCGTTAGATTCAGAATTAGCTCTAGAAAAGTCGGAAGAGTCGCAGTTGGCCCTCATGGAGAATCTCTCGACACTGACGGAGCTGGATCTGGGCATGGAAGATCTTTCAGACTCTGAATTTCTTGAAAATCTACCCTCGCTGGAGTCGGAATTGTTACGTCTGCGTGAAGACGAAGAGGAGGAGCGTCGGTGACTGTTCATAAGCAACCGGTCTTCCACGCTGCTCGACTTGATGATCTCATTCTGACGCTGTTTGCGCAGCGCCGCGGCTCTGTCCCGACTTGGACTAGGCGCTTCGCTCACTTGGTCGAGATCCTCCTCGGAAGACCGTCGACGTACTTCTCGGTGCTTTTCCACCGTTGTTGGATTTGTGCGCGGTGGAATCCAGTTAAATGTGACTTTCGCATCGTAAGGCAGACTGGCAAACTTGCTTGGCGGACTCGGAGGCTCCGCCAGATGGAAGGGCTCCGGATTTTTCGTTCCGTTTTCCCAACCGTAAGGTCTTCGGTGACGGGTCTTTGGCTGAAATCCAAGCATTATTGCATGAACAAGTGTTTTTATTTCCTGATATTGATTTGCCAATGAACATTTCATTGCACACCGGACTTGAGATGAAATGTCACATTAAATCGGTCTCCCTCGTAAACTTACTTGGCAAACCTCTGACTGACTTGTGGCAACTACTTACCAAAGTGGTTTGCGTGGTAACAGCATGTCCATGGCGTTTACACTCGTCCATGGCAGCGATCCACTGTTGTCGGCCACTTCGACGTCCAGATGGCTGCCCACTTCTCTTCGTTGAGTTTCCGGGGGAAACCCTGCAAAAAAATTGGTCACTTCAAATACACTGACCGCGAGATACCTTTTTCATTTTCCAATCTATATTTGGTCCCTTTCATTCAGTGTATTATCAACAATTTTTACCAAGTCTGACAATTTCTTCTTAACTTGTATTGCACCTGAGCTATCGTTTTATTTTCAATTTCTAAAATGTGTCAAATTTGTCTTGAATAATCTATAAATCTATATCGCGCGGACAATGCATAACAGATGAAATCTACTTGGAATTATTCAATTATAAGCACAAAATGTACTTTGCGTTTGATTCGTTAACTCGTCGTATGGATCGATCCGCAAAGTAAGCACCCGATTGCAGTTGACTGAACGAAATTGAATTGGCAATTATTATCACAGGAAGGATGCCAGTTACGTTAGGCCGTATGGATGAAAAAATGCCGAGTTTTTGAATTTAAAAATAAAACTTATGGGAAATTGATCGGTCTCTGATTATCAATCTGACTTGTCAATGAATTTAGTGCAATTTCGCGAAATTCCTCCAAGTCGGGAATAATGATAATTAATTTACGTTGTCAACGCAGCAACTCGTTTTCCAATTTATGTTAAACAGAAATGCACTTTCCATTTATTTTGTACACGCCTGAACAAATGAGGATTCGTTGGTTGTTAGCAATCCACCGGCCTGATGATTTGTCTCCAGACGAAACTGTCTGTCCGCATAGCTATAGTTTGACGCTTGTTACTTGCTGTCAGGCACCGACAAGAATACACAAGACGACTATATCCGAGTCAAAGTACATTCGCGATGGCTTGAGGAGTTTGATCTTACAACAGTACATAACAAAACTGTGTCTTCCTTATCAAAGTCAGGCCCGTCTTTGTCGTCAAAGGCATTGAACGTAAATGCAGAATACTCTTTCATACGTCGAGTCTTTAAATTTGTTTCGCGATTTCTACAATTAATGTACGAGAGCTCTGTAAAAAAATTGACGTTTTTTGATTTGATTGCTCTTACATAGGGAGAAGCGTAGAAATGATACGCTCAGCCTCTTCCGGCGGTGGAGGAAATTCCTGCATCGTCGGTACTCCTGGCAGATCCTGCGGCTCGACGCAGTCTGAAACCGGACGTAATGCCACTAGCGCCATCTTCGCCTTCCGCCCATTCATACTCATGTATCCGTCGTCTTCGGACTGGTGGCCTATTCCAAACAAACAAAATCGTTAATTAAAAAAGTTCTCTTTTTTGCTTCTTCGCTTATTATTTCTTTTCTGATTTCTAAAAAAGAAAAGTTTTAGCGCAAGATAAATAGTGCCGTGCACGTATAACTCATCAAGAAATCATCACACAAATTTTGTAGACAAAAAGTTTGTCTTGCAAGTAAAACATTTGTCCCAGAGGACAGCTTGTATAACTTGAAACAAAATTTATTCCAAAGTGGTAGTTGATGAGACGAGTCGTGTCTTTCATTTTTATTTTCGTACGATGTCATAATTCACGTGCGCACCGCACTCATTCTTCTTAATGACATAACTCCAAACTTGCGTAGTTTATCTAAAGCATCGCGCGCGAAAAGTTTTACTACAAAATTCGCGAGCAAAAAGTTTAGGCGAATTTCCAACGTGCAGCAAACCAATATTCGCTAATGTATAATTTGTCTTGAGAATTAACCGTGAAATGCACTGTTCAGTTCATAATGCTTGACTTGAGAGTATGCTTGAAGTATCAATTGCTCGTGTAATATTCAAAATTATAACAATCTTGCAACGAGAAAGAAAGATAGAGATACAAATACAGTTACGATGAGCTATCCTCTTGCAAGATAAAAGTTTTACTTGAATTCGCACTTCTTTTCCTTAATCCATCAGACTCGTAAAGTTTTTTACTTAAACTTTATCGAGTAGGACCGCCAAAGTTTTATATATTTCTATAATGTTTTATAATGCTAATGCAACTGTTCACAGTATATCAATAGATAGTCAAGATTCCAATTAGTTAATCAATTTTTCTTTCCTTTTCATTGTTATAACCGAAAGAGCTCATTCTGTATAGCGGGAAAACAGAAAATATGGGAAAAAGAGAAGAGACAAGGGATTGTTCCGTTACAATTACATTGCGTCATGGAGTGCTCTGGAGCACCAAGCGATCAAGAATATAGATGGAAGAAAAAAATGAAAGAGTCAAGAAGTGCTTTACCTAGAGACGGGCTCTCGTCGTCTGGCGTGAGACCGTTACTAGGTTCTGTGCTGCTGCCGCAATCGGCAAGTCCGACGCCTCCGCCGCCACCTTCACTCTCGATCTCGTGCTCGTCGTACTCTGAGAGCACCTTGTCCAAAAGCTCGATCGATCGTTGCACATCGTCACCTCTGGAACAAACCAACAAGTTTCATTCTATAGTGATGTCTGCATTTCTCTTTTCAAACACAAAGATCTATTTCATATAATTTTCAACAATGAATGCAATATTTATAATTTGCGCGTTAGAATTTATGATTGTGCTCGTACATCTGATGTGATGATGAACAAATAATCATTAAATTATGGAATTTTAAGTAATTTTTGATTCAAAACAAAATTAACCAGTGACCAGAAAACTCTTACAGGTTTACTGATGCTTTTGAAATTGACTTGTAATTCAATTTCCATCCTACAAGGAAATTAACGCACACAAAAAAGAAAATCCCGATTCACATTTTACCCTCCACTGAACTTATTCCCTTTTATTTTCCGTTTCCTCTTTAAGCAACTCTTGTTAAACGATATGAAATAAGAAGAAGGTTGAAATGATCGAAACTCTTTGAAGACGAAAAATGAAATATAAACTGGTTTGATTAGGCGACACTTTCAATCATTCATAAATGTTTTTAATTAGTATTAACATATATGAATTATAGATTCAACGTATGAATTATGTATAAACTAACACAAATTACGGTTATTAATTTTATTGTTTTGAAAAAGCGTGAAAATGAGTTTTAGATCACGAATAAATCAATCAAATGGAGACTAAAAATATAAGTCGATCGGTAGTAGGGGGAAACGATAATTTTAAATAATGAAATTGACGCGCATAAATCTGTGGTGATTAGGAAGAACCAGTTACATGACATTTTCAAAAGCGTCAAATTTATGCAAACATCGCGTGTATTTCTGAAAGTTTAACTTTAAAACACGAGTTGTGGAATTCAATTCATATTTCGTATTATTATTGACCAAACATCGTGTCACTCATCATATTTCTTTGATATAAAGATGTTACATTCAAACCTTCAACTAGACAAGTCCCAAAACCACTTAACTAGTTCTTAACTGGTTCTATGTTTCTTACAAATTCAATTTGACTTTTTAAGATTAGATTGGATCAAATTTAAAAGCACATTAAATTCGATTGAAAGAAAAATTCAATTTCATCGAGCGCTTTTTTTAAATTGTAATCTTTCGACGACGTTGATTTCGTTTTCCAATTTCCGTAAGTAGGAACTCCGTTTTAATCGTTGTTTTAATAACATCGAGGCTAAAATTCTCATAAAAACGTGTAACAAGCAAACGCTCTCACTTAATTTGTTTCTTTTTCACTAATCCACGCATGTGCATGCGCCTATTTTTAATCTTGTGCGAGATTGCTCATTGCTGTGCGAATAATACAAACTTTTTTGAATCAGTAATCAAACTTTGCTTTTTGATTTTTTAAAGGAAGTTTATTCTCTTGAATTGGATATTTTAATTCCGGTTTAATTTGCGCCTGCAATCTTTTGTGACCACCCACTCAAATGTATAATCTGGATAACTTTTTTTTAAAATCGAGTAAAAAAACAAATGATTGATTCGCTTGAAGTGGAACGTTTACTTTCTCGTATACTGCCAAGTCTTTTTCGCTTTTTATATTTTCTTTGTTTATTTTGTATAACTTCATAAAATTCAAAATACATTATTCATATAATGCTTCACAAAAGTTTCATTTCAATGGTGCAAAACACGCGTCCGCTGAATTTCAAACTTTCATTTTTTCTTCAATTATTTTATAGTCTTAATAAAATATATTAATAAAATATAATTCAATCAACCAAAAAAAGGGTGTATCATATAAAGTGAATTTTCACAAATTGTTTTTTAATGTTATTCATATTTCGTATAGTAAAAAAAAATTTGGTAAAAGGTTTTAATATTATTAAAAAATTATTGCCGCGTGTGAAATGATGCGCAGAAACTTAATGCTGTAGTTAAAAGCACGAAATTTGTCGGTGGAATAATAAATAATGGCGTACAATAAGCAATGACAGAGGTTTATGGCTGCGGACTGGCAAGGTTTAATTTAGTTCGCGAGTTTTTGCTCGTTTCGAGCACAAGGAAGCGATGGAAACAAAGAAAGCTTGAAATACTAGTCACCCTTATCTCAATAATTTAAGGGGTGAGCCCCGACCGTGAACCCTATCGGGTTGCTCGCGCTCGTGTCAGTCGAAAAATTGCGAGCGTGAGAAAAAGGCCGCGCATCAGAGACTCATCCCAAAGTCTTGTGTTAACACTTCAAGTTTCAAACTCCAAGACATACTGATCCAAGACAGCTCTGTCGCTTTTAAATTGAAAAATGTTCAGCGATGGTCAATTTAGAGTCTAAAATGGAATATCATTAATTGTAAATTTTAAAATAAATCATTTATCTTTGTTAAAACATAAAAAGCTTCAACAATTAAAATGTCTTGCAGCATTTTGCTCAACTTTCTTTCTTTCATGTGTCGAGATTTGTTGCCTCGTTTAACAATGCAAAGAAACAGAAACGTGCCACTGCAACTGCCTTGGCTGACAATTTGTAAATGCAAATTGAAACAAAAAAGCTCGCAGAGGTTTTCTAAAAGATTCTAGTCCAATTTTTTGGAGGCTTGTTAACAAGCGTTGCAACAGCCATTGTGTGACAGGAACTTTAAGTATAGGATTCATAACTACGTTTTTTTTCATCATTTTTGAACACCACGGCCTCTACTAGACGATGCCGCATTTTTGGCAAAAAAACCTAGTTATGCATCCACCTTCTCGCGACCTATTTTTATGTTCAAAGGAAGTGCTTGCGATAAAATGTTTGTTCCAAGGTATGTACTCGAGGCGCGAGAGCACTTAAACGTGTAATAATTTAATTAACATATAATTTTCAGCGATTCAATAAAGTACGCAAATTGAGAGAATCAAAACTAGAATTCAAAAAGCAGCTGAAAGGGATAGGAGAAGGTACATATGGCAGAGAAATATAGTTCTGCTAATGGAGATAAGTTGATGGCGCTGTACCATATAACTCGTGTTAAAATGTCTTGGTTGTTCTGACCGGCCCGTATTGTACATCAGGACTTACGTGTAACGTCTGCTTTCGGCTTGTTCAGCCCTGAATCGCAACTAAATTGTACAGAACTCAACTGCAACTTGGATGCTAATACACTCCAGAGAACTAATGCTGCAAGTCCCTGTTTTTATACACTTTCTCGCTTCAACTCAAAACGGCAAAAATGGCAAATAATAATACGCGTTTACACAAACAGATGCTATAAGAAAAAGTGTTTTGTACTAAAAGTTTGTAAAATTGGAAAAAAGTAAAAACAGTTTCAAGTGTTCTGAAATAAAGACAACTTTTAGTTGAGAAAGATGAATTTTGCTTCTGTGTTACTATTGTTTTTATGAGGAAGCTTAGTTTAAATATTAAAGAGCTTTGGCACAAGTCGCGACATAATTTTGGGATATGAGAGTGACGCCAACTAACCAGCAAGCCCCTTTCGGCTAGGAAAGCAGAAAGCGCGAAGCACCGATAACCAGCTATTTAATTAGGCGTGAGATCAGGGTTGACGAGCACAGCCGAGACGAACCGCATTTCGGTGCTGCCAGCCCCTTATTTCCCACCCCTCAATTTGCTTTATTAACACCGTTTTCATCTCTCCTTATATTCCAATAATCAATGCCCATTTTTCACAATTTTACCCCAAATTAGTACTTTTACTGCGACACAGAAAAACGCTCAATTTTCTCGTTAGTAAAATTTAAAAAAATTACAAAAAAAAAGATACAAAAATGGTTCCCGTGTAGAATACATGAAGAAACTTAGTTCAATATAAATGTGGAAACGTTTGAATAAAAATATATCATCTTGGTAACTTGTTTTTAAAGTATTCTTTGAATATAGCGTTTTTTAACAGCGTATGAACAGAAGAGGAAGAGACTAAAACGACGTGTAAATGTTTAATGCCCGTTGAAACCATCAAGGTAACGCCCCTAACGAGCCGCGCCTATTTGTTTTGAAATAGGAAAGACAATAATCGGAAAAGATGACGAAAACTTTTATTAACTGAACGCGATGGAAAGAAGAAAGAGTTCTCTTGCGCTCTCGCGAAATCTACGCTCGCTTCTTCGCAGCAATTAGGATTCTGAATAATTAAGCGCGCGCCGACGAGCGTGTCGCGAGGACGTCGACCTGTTCAAACGTCTCGATTACAACGTAATTCTTTCGATCCAATTTCTTTAAAACGAATATACTACATTTTTGTGAATTACTTCTTTGATAAATAAACAAATTCAGTTTCAATGAATTTGATATTGTTTGATTTTTGCAAATAATTTAATTCAAGGTTGTTTTCGTGCTGGAGGAAATTATATGGCAATACGGTTCTTTGACGCACTCAAGAGATATTCACGTGACGTGTGTACACGACTTGTGTACGAAAACTGTGCAACGTACACGCCAAAGCGTATCGATTGTCGTGTGACCCTGTTGCGGACAGGCGGCGGTTTCATATGAGGTTCCCGAGGAGCACATGTTCGTCGTGCCACGGCAATTTTTTCTTTGAAAGCTTACTTAATTCACTTTCTATTCTCAGAACACAGAACTTTGCTTTTGGCTCGTCTTTTTTTCTATTCTCTTACAATTGTAACTATGGAACCTGAATTTGTCTAACGTAAAGTGGATTAAATTTTTCTTTCCTTTCACACATGTAGAGTCTAGGTGATTTTCCTCTTCACAAATAGGAAAAAAAAGTAACAATGCGATTGACGATAATGGCTGCAATTTGTAGCAAGAGAGAGCATGATTTTTTGACAAGGCTCGGTAAGATGGTAAGGAATAAAAGGATCTAAAAAATTGAAGAAAAAAAAAGTAGCTTGCAAAGCCTAGCTGATTGCGGTGATTACGCTCAACTTTGCTCGACTTTGATATTGAATGATTCGCAGACGATTTGTCTGTCCGGTCGTCTGTGTCATAATGACCTCGGTCCGGGTTCAAATTATTCTGTGCACGTTTGACCACGCGACCTTTTTACCAGACTATTTTCTGTTCGTAAAATAAATCCATCCAGGTGTTTTCTACCCCTCGCATCGTTGAATTCAATTTTATATCTGACTCTTGTTATTTTTAATTAACCAGCGAAACCAGCAATGAATAGAAGAAACAAGAACGATAAGGGGGTGAAGGTTTAAGTAGAAATGCCATTGGTTGATATAATATTGGCTGGCATACAAACACGATATTGCCGTTAGAAATCGTAAGTGCGTTTTCGACGCTGTTGGGGTAGGTATTATATTCTTGTTTCCCCAGCGTCGACGGGGTCACAGTGAATGCACTTTTATAATGAATAACCGATGAAGGCAATTATATACTGCTTAAATTAAAAGCACCTACTTCGCCTTCATTCACTTAATTATTCGCTGAGCGTGACAATTCTGCCCACGTCTGATGACGCGAGACGAAAACTGTACCAACATGATCGCGGCTTGTATATGTCTTATGGCAATATCCTTGCGGATTTTTTTTCAACAAATTACTGAAACATTTCCTGATTCACTTAAAATAAGAATTATATCATGTTATGAACAATAAACATCGGGTAATTTGTTATTTCAAACAGTAATTTAATTATTAGCAATTTTCAAATTGTAAAAAATACATTGACATATAATTTAAACGATTTCTTATAATTTATTTATTTATAATTTTGTTTTACAGTTGTAATAATGCATGTAATATAAACCAACTTTTGCTAAAAACTAACCTTAATGAAAGTGATCATGAATAGTAAATTTTTATATTGTCTATACTACACTTTTTGTTAAAGTGTACTGAACCAACGGAGCAAATTTGTCGATAATTATTCGGTTCTATTTATGCATATCTTTGCTAATTTTGTATATAGAAACGCGCGTATGCGCTTTTCACGCTTATTCTGAGCTTAGAAAATGAAAATGTGTAAGAAGCAAAAAGTTCGCAAAACACCCTTCCGCTCCGGCTGTTCACTCATCACGATCTAACCTGTCATTACGTGATTAAATTTTGCTCTAATTAGTAACATAACATAATATAGAAATAACATTATACATATGTATATGTATATAATTTTCAACACAACACTGAAAAGAACAGAATGCAGAAAGCAGAGAATTCTTCACCGACTATAGGTAACTTGAAAACTAAAGTACTCGCGATTTCTATTTAAATAGCACTGTTGTGTATCATTTGGTATAAAGTATATGTTATGTAATATAACATTCATGTGAACTTAGTTTGCAATTATGTTTGAAATTATTAATTGGAAAACGATCCAATTAATAGTCAGTCGGTTTGGTCAGTTTGGTTAAGTGGTCATAAATGCAATTATTTTCAAGGAAACTTTAATTTCTCGTGGAAAATGTTCACTTTGTAACCTAAGCTATTGAAAGATTAAATCTGATTTTAAAAAAGTAAGTCATATGAGAAATAATGATTTTCAATCTAACGGACCCAGTTTGACCTACCGGTCAATTTTCAAAATTGAATTGATGACATTTAAAATTACTATTTATTATTCATTATTAAAATAAAAATCTGAAACAATAACGATGGTTGATCTTATTAAAATTTCATTTTTTCATTTCATTTTATATCATTTTACACTTTATCAGTGAAATAAATACAACACCCACAACGACTTAACACTCAATGTGTTGGGTCGTTGGATATACAGTAGCTCAGTGTCTCCCGAAATGAGAAAATCATGAAATCAACTCATGACTTTTTAAAGTTATAAAAGTTATGAAGGTTATGAAAGTTATGAAGTATAAATTTTACACTTTTTCACTTTTTTGAAAAAAAAGTAGAGTCGCACGAAACAATAATGGATTATTTTCAGGAATCCACAATAATAATTCAATCACAGTGTACACGTGTAAAACAAGTTTCTAAAAATGTAACATTTAAAATCATTCTACAAAATAAAAAAAAATCACTTTTGGTGCTAGTTCTTATTATTGTTTGTCGATTAAGTTATTACATTTTATTGCACAGTTCGAATGAAACACACTCCGTATTTTTGATAAAATTGATGAAAAAATAGATTTGACGATTATCTAAATTGAGTGTAAAATTAGAAAACTATGACTCGGAAGAAAGGCTTAAAAAACTGTTTGTTTCGCACGCAAGATTAAACTGAAAATCAATTTAGTTCACGCTACCGACGAGGGAAAAATCTTTTTTTAGTTTTTTTGCTAACTTTTTACTTCTGCTATATATATATATATGTATATATTGTTTCATTCTTTGGAAAAGAAAATGAATCGCTTGATTAATTTTGCATAGCAGGAATATTTTCGTTTTAAAATTCCGGTATCGGAAAATGAGTTGAGTCTTGATTGAACAAAGCCTTGTGTTGAGATTGAATTGATTGACTCATGAGCAGTCGAATTGAAATACTTGTATTGAAGCGAAATTATCAAAGTAACTGCCAGTATAACAAGCTACGTTAACCGAAAGCTCCTTAATCAAATCCACTGTGTTCGACAACGTTAATCTACTCCTCTTTCTAAGCCAAAAATCAATATACTAACTATTTGTGGTTTATATATTAAATTTTAGAAGTGGTTTAGTAAGTAAGAAACTTAATTTCTCAACATTTATTCCATCGTTTCTCTATTTATTATCAAACATTATCAATTTAGAGGTAAAATCGATGTGATATATTGACAAAACAAGAACAATATAAAAATTTAATTTAGTGATAGCGAACAGTCAGTAAACGATAAAATCTGAGCATTATGAATTTATATGTTGAAGGGCGATAAAATGACCAGCGCTAATTACCGCGACAAATCACATCTCCGAATCCCTTATTTTGATCAATTGTTGTTGTGACAACAGTGCATCGCAGAAGTCAAACAATACCGCAGACCAACTAAAGTGAAAAAAGTTTAACGAGATGGACTACCGGTATTTTATCGTTAAAATCGCGATCGAATAATAAGTGTTTAATTAGTCTACAATATTTCGTTTAGATTTTCCATGAAAACGTCTGTAAAACTATAACTGAACTGAAAAAAATCAACAAATTTTCTTTTATTTCGAGGCGATTGCTATTTTTTACTGCAAAGAAGTAGATTTCAGCAAAGCTTTGATGTCACTTTCGAATGTCTGACCATATAGCTAGCTCTTCCACTCATGGCTGACTGTTTCTAATGATAAACTTCTGACAGAAAAACGTGATTTATTTAATTTGATTAAAATGATAATGAAATTATAATTCGATATAATCATCTCTTATTGAAATTAATTTGAAGCGTGCAGGTTAGTTGCAATTTCGTATTTACAACAGCTAACAAGCATAATTTAATGATGTGAATTCGGCTGCGAAAACACAAAATACACAATACAATTTGAATGACAAATTAAGCGGACAGTTACGCGACTACGCACTTTAGTTTGTGTACGCGAGGGAATAAGAACAAGACACAAACGTACCTAGCTGCGCTTCATTGATGTCACCTAAAGCACTAGAGAGATCAACATTTCTGTCTTGATTCTGATCGATAATCAGGAATTTGGATTTGTGTCAATTTATATTGAAGCAAAAAAACTTCATAATTTTCAGAAGTTTCATGATAAGTTGATGAAATTCATTTTGTTGAAACTGATTTAGAAATATTGGTATGTAATTTTATGTTGTTGCGTATTAGTGTAACGTTAAAACTTCACACTGTGTCAAAGTTTATTGACTTGGTTGTTAAAACGGTGAAGTGTAATTGGATGTACGATGGTCTGTGGAGAATAAAAATGAAGGATAACCCGTGAGGCGGAATAAAGCCAGGGGCGAAAATAGAGAAAAGGGGTGAGGTGAACGGCCAAGAGCTTTCCTTTTACATTTGTACGTCTGAATTCATCGAGGGACTTTGGCTAGGCTAAGCCCAGACAGTCATCCTGTGAACTCATACGACCCCGGACGGTCTTATACACTTGGCTCCTTTTTCCTCCAAGTTTTTTCGACGCGTTGAAAAAAAAACATCTCCTACGATAAAACAAATGATGCGTCCGAAAGTTTATTAATCACATTGAGAGGCATCTTTTTTGATCTTTCCAAATTAACCGTTTTTTGTGGAGTATACCACAAATTGAAATGCATGTTTTTGTTAACAAAGACTAATCTTTTTCATTATTAGAGAATATTTTAATCGTGATTTTTGTACAAATTTAAATCTTATCGCCTGATTTACAGAGTCAATATTTCTTTATGTCAAACATCAAGGTTAAGAAAACATACATGCAATTGTGATCGATACAAAATCAGTCGTAACTGTTGACTTACAAATATTGATAGAGGAGTAAGAAGGGCAAAAATCTTATCTATTTGTCCAGACTGCAAAACGTCTCCCGTGTCTCAGAAATTGATACACGGTTTGAAACGACTAACGAGCGTCCCAAAATAAGAAGACAAAACAAGACACGAAACAGAATAAACGAAGCTACTGGAGCTGTTGTCGACAGGCATTCAAATATTGATGCGCGACCCTTTGCAAGTAAAATATCCTCTGGGATAAGGGTGAAAAACAAAATCGCAGAATCTTTGCTTGGTGATATTCCAAAATTACAGTTTGGATGTGCAACTTCAAGTGCTTTTTTTGAGATTTTTTTTTCATTCTGAATGAACGAGTGTCGGCGACAAGCAAGACAAGGTTCGCGTAAATCAGCGAAACAAAAGTCACGAGGGAAATGAAACGAAAAGCATTAATAATGTCGCGTTATCTGTGCAGGAATAATTAACGCGCGACAAATGCGAAAGCAGCAATATTTGGTATAGCGAAAAGCAAGTTCAACGTTGGGGATCCGAGCTTATCAGTCGCTCGACCCAGAAACGAGCCAATCGCGTGACAAGATCGCACAATGTGCTACAAGACATGTATGCACTGCACGAGCGCGATCCACATTCTCAGCACAACAACGCTAATTGTTTATTTAGCCCCAACAATGTATCACACGACCTGCCTCAATAACCTCACGTCACAGCCATATTCTTTGATGCGATAACACACATCAAAGCAGCCATTTATTTTTTATTCCTCCAACATTTAAACGCCAAACAAGTGCAACAAGTGAAATAACTTTACAACAATGCAGTGTTGCACAATTTCGTCATATGTATTTTATACGGATTGTATCATGCTGATAGGTAATGTGTAAATTAATTTCAAAGTTTAGTTAAAAAGACCGAGGCAAGTGGTTTGGAGGTAATGCTCCAGGTTCGTGTTTAGAAAGTCGAGGGTACGAATCTTTTTCGGCCGACTAGTGTTTTAATTGTGTTTACACTATGAAACGTGAAAAAATTGAAATTGTGAAGTTTCGGGGTGTTTGATAAAAAATACGAAATAAATCAGTAGCATAGATTGAAATGAATCTATAATTTTGATGAATTTTCAAAAAAGTAGGTCTCTAGATTTAATTTGAACATTATTATGAACTTCAATATTTCATGTTAACTATGACAAAGAGAACAATAAACGTCACAGGATAATAGTAAACAATTTAATGGTGAGTGCTTGGTATGCGTGATTGACTATGACAAACACGTTTTTGGTGTATTGTGTAGAAGGGGTTACAGTTGACCACTAATGCGTAAGTGTAACTAGGTCAGTGGTCAATAGGCATCTCGTGTACATGAGTGTGTGACCGGGCTCTTATTTACATCCCGTTGGGCTTATAATGACTACTCTCACGTATTCACTTTCCTACTAAACGTCAGATATCAAAATTTGACATTAAAATTTTAATAACGCATTGACAATTATCACGCAGTGTACTTTTAAAATGTTCAACTTGTAAATCAGCATGCGATAATGATAATGCATAATAAATTAGTAATTCCATAATTAATCTTGAACCTGTCATCATTGCAATTAGACTTTAAAAATTAGAAAGGGGATTTCAGACTTTTGAATAAGTATAGAAATCAAATAACAATCGAAGGAAAAGCAAACAAACGTATGTGCAATTAGCAGTGGTCTCTCGCGTGGCTGTAATCATTTATTAATCGTGCGATGTAATTTTGCATCGCGACATACACTGTATCGCTCGAATATCGTGCGCCCACACACTTTCACTGGTTGTTTGCTTTTGTCCCCGTAAAATGTCTCATTCTGTAATGTTTGCAAAATTATATCCTTTGTGCTTCGCTCGCAAAATTTACTTCTAATTCGCTCGTCAGACTAATGATTTGAACCCGCATGTTGCGAAATGTTCAACATTCGTCCGAAATCAATAAACAAGCAGAAAGAGAAACTAAAGAGCGAGAAGAAATGAAAGAAGGGATGAAGGAAAGTAATTGAGCAGCTATGCGAGTTTCTCTGTTTCTTCTGATTGGATGCAAATACGTTTTACTGCTAGTGCTGTAATTTTCGCGAAAATAATTGTCGGGTGACTTGGCGTGGTTTCACGCGGTCTTAATTAGACCAAACGAAGATAAGAATGATATAATTAGACGATGTAAATGCTGATTTATGACTCTCTTTGAATGCCCCTTTTTATCACTTAATTGCAGATTTAACAGCTCATCAATTAAACTTTATTCATTTCATCTCGGAAGTCCCAATCTTGAGGATCCCATTATCTGTCTCCGGAACACATTTTTGTGTCATATATTTTATTCTCAAAGTTTCATTTCAGGACACGCAATGCGATCATTGTTGTCCAGTAATTAAATTTACTGGAGGTTTGGACTATTATTCAGGGAAAATGCAATCGTGCATCATGCGAGTGATTTCGCGTTAAATTAGAATATAAGAAATGGTGTTTCGCGTATGCTGACACGCCTAGCTATACCTCGCCCATGGAAATGCACTGGTGAGTAGAGTTAGCCATCTATCATACATGCTTTTAACCAATCGCCTGTGCAATTAGGGTCGATGAACTTGCAGCCGACGCGGAGTACTACTATTCAAGCAGCCTCGCATGCGAAAGTACGCAAAATCGTAACGAGCTCCTCTTCTTTTTCAAGTTTTGCCCTCTTCTCAGATTCCGGCCATCTTGTGTCGCGCTAATTCATGTGTTTGAAACCAAAAAAGAAACATTAAATAAAAATTAAAATTCAAAATGAAAGCAGAATTTCACAAGAAATTTGTAAAAAAAGTGTTAAACACTCAGCGTTGATTGACGATATTAACGAAGAAATTAAAGAAGAAAAGGTCCACTGCATGCATAAAATTAAATCCGCCCGAGATAGGTAAGAAATGCGAAAAGTAATCGCTGAACAAATCTACGTGCGAAAGGAGCTGAGGTTTCTGAAAAGTCATTCAACTTGAAACGCTGCCAAATGCTCTCTCCTCTCTATACGTGACTCAGGCAAACAGTCGGAAAATCAATCGAAGATGCGCGACTCCCAGGGGCGCTGTATGTGTGCCTCACATAAACAAAGACAAATCTAATTTCACGTCATTACTTTCGATAGGTGTTTACGGCGACGAAATTATCGCTTCTCATCTTGTAAAGTTATATCCGTCATAACTCATATCTTATCCAGAAGAAGGGAATCAAATTTGTTTCAACAATTCTGACATAAAATTTTCGTTGCTAAGTTATCATAATCGAATCCGCTGTATTGCTTTCATCGGCGGTAAACTCGGTGCACGGAAACGATAATTCAGTTCGCCCGACTATTGTGAACAGTTACTGCGGCGTTACGCGAGACAAAAATTGACTTTTACGCGTTTCACTCAGCATCGAAAATCCACTTTTCTCGTGGATTTCTATGCGCCCCTGCCTTATCCATGATTCTTTCCGAGAAAGCGCTACGCTTTTTTTAATGTAACAATGTTTAAATAGCTGCTTATCGCATCGAGTGTAAAAACCCTCACGATTTCACAATAAAATAAATCTGATACGGAAGCACTTTCTCTTTATCAAGTCGATTGACTGGTATACGTATAAATGACAATTTATCAGGAACTAGAATTCGTCTGACGGAAGAATAAGGCGTTTAAATCGGATTTGTGGATTCACCAACGGAACAAGAAGATCGGTGTCAGTTTCATTGCATATGCAGGGCAAAAGACTCTCGAGATCGGCTTTTGTTTGTTGCGTTGATCGCACGTGTGCAACATCATATGCGACATCACACATTATGCTCGAATGCTCGCGAGACTACGCGGCATAACAGTCGCACCGGCCTGAGCCTCCGCTTGCACTTGAACGAACTCAGACTCGCACCACTTAGACCTAAAATACGCCGTTTCAAGGAAGAATAAAAAAAGTGTATAATCGAATTTAAAGCTTTCAGTGAAATTGCGACAGCTAAAATTGTCGTCGCTTTAAATTGTGGTTATAATTTCAATGAAATGCTTTTTTATTCAAGATTTCTAATGAATGATATTGTGACGATTGATTAGTTGCGACGCAATTATTTATCGTGGATGAATAGCTCTTTTCCTGTGTCCAATTAAATAGCGACATCTTGTCTATCGAGAGGTTGTTTGATGTATCTGTTTGGTCGTCTCTGGTCGCCTTCTTGAGCAGTGTGCCTCTTAGAAGTAAGGTGCACTCGAGAGTGGGCGGTGAGGTCACGGCTACAGGGCCGCAGCATACGTACCAAACAGCATCTCTCGTCCTTCTCTACTAGACACTTATTTATTGCACCAAGCACAATCGTGTACTTGCAGAAGCTGCGGAATACGCGCGCGACAGTCCCCTTATCGCACGCGAATTTTATAATACAAAAACTGCGACGACGCCTGAGCGTGACTTTTTCTACTTTAATTCAATGTGGCAATTTCGTTTGAAGAAATATCACGATTCTTCGTAGTGTTCATTTGAAAAAGATCGATTCTTTGGTTTTAAAGAGTACTCAGTTTTTAACCGCAATTTAGTAGGACTTTACAACATTTAATAATGGTTTTCTGTTGAAATAGAAAATTACTTTGCAGCTCATGAATAAATTTGTTGAATTAAAGAGTTACAAATTGGCAACATTGCAAAATCAGAGCTGCGAACTTTAGTTTTACTTTACAGAAGAAACTTGTATGTGTTTCTTCAAGAAATAAAACATGAATGCAATGAAACGATGAATGAAATGTAAAAAGATTGATCTTGATTATTCTTGGAGTGTCAAATCAACATTTTTTGAGAATATATAAAACTATCAATTTGAATCTTGTAGGAACATAAAAATAGTGATGTAATGCATGTGTAGCTCGGCATGGATAGTGTTTAGAAAGAGTAACCAGAAATTAATTTGAAGTTGTGTTGCAGAAATAACAAAATTTCGAACTCGAGAGAAGACGAGGCATTAGCTCGCGTAATATTTGCTGGTCACTTTTGGAGTCGCATTCCGTATCTTTGCACTCGACATACAAACTTAATTCTTCAAACTTTTGTTCCACGCATTATCCACCCAACTTTGATCCGACAGTCTGATTCTATGTCCTTTGTTTTAAACTCGTAATTGATTTTCCTTGAAATACTTTCCGGGTCGTTTTACAATTTTCTTTTACCATGGATTCGTTCCCGGTTTAATTTGGAATAAATAAATCGCGAACAAAAAAATGTATTTCTTTTGTGAAAGAGAAATTGAGCCACGAAGAAGTAGTAACATTTATTTCGGATTCACTCTACAATATTGATATTGCCTATCATTGCCTTTATCGTTGCTCCATCATTGCTATAATGATAGCAATTGTAGAAATACTTTTTTTCAAGCGTTTTTCGCTGTATACGAAAAGGTAATCTTTCTGGGTTGCCTAACGATTCTAACGTTCGGCCATCGGCTATTTTACTAAACGACGAATCATTACGGATTACGGTTTACATTATTTGGCGAATGCGGCGTTGCCAAGCAATACAAGTTTTACGCCCAACGGAAATCGACATGAGCAGTCTGCCCACGAAAACTACATATAAAAAAATAAATAAAACCCACACTCATCGTCTCGTCCTTTTGTAAACTTGAAAACGTCTTCCGCCAACTTGAATATGTTAATGCTAAAGGTTTCTCGGATTTTTTGCAATCAAAATTTTTTAAAAGTAATTTATAAATATGTAAAATCAGGTCGCATTTTATTGTTTTCCGGTGTTCTTGCGAATAAAATCCTGGAAATTATTTCAGGAACGTCTCAATTAAATCGAATCGCTTTCATCAAATGTTTTTTTTTTTTTTTTTGGCTATTTCAGTTATTTCGTAGTCTTTTACTGCTGTTAACACAATATTTGCGGTATTTATTATGTTGAATGTTTCAAATACATCTGAAATATTTAACCAGATTTCCGTAACAACATATCTCAAGATTCAATTGGTAAAAAAAAAATAATTAAAAATAAGCATTGTAAAGAATTGTAACGTGCTATATTTTTTTTATTAGTGTAAAAAACAAAAACATGGAAAAAATGAAAAAGTGAATTAAAAAATGTACCAAACAAAAAAAGTTAAAAAAAAATTAGTACAACCAACAAACTTTCTGGCACCGACAGGAACAGTTGAGTTGCATTTCGGAAATGTTGCTCTTATATATAATCAAAAACACTTTTGACTTTCGTAAACTTTCGGCAAACAAGACACGGAGATAGAATAATTAATTTTTCAGGCATCAAATATAATAAGCTAAAAGCGCCGGAATTGCAAATAAAAATCAATGCTTTGCATGTGCAAATACTTAATTCTACAAAGAAAAACTGTCATTATTCATATTCTAAAATTATACCAGACATGTCCTTTTTTTGTAAATTTGATTTGATGACCTAATTGCAAAAATTATTTTCACACAGGCGTTTTATTTGCACTTTTATGCGTTACGAGTTTTATTATATGAATATTAAAATTTTTGACGGTATAGACTAAAATAGAAAATACAATTTATTATGTAATATGTAACCGTAATGTCGAAGACAGTGTATGGTTATCAAGTAGTTACAGTAGTAAATGTCAAGTGGAAAATGTATTCTGTGTATTTTGTAAGTCCTATAAGATTATTGAATCTTGAACCTCGTTAGCTGTTCTTTGAAACACTGTTCTTCGAAACGAACTTAGCATACTTCGTATTGGATTTTTCGCACACGTTCTAATGCGTTAATGAAAATCAATTAATGTGCTAACATATCATTATTTATAACGTGAAACCGCGATGCAACATATTTCGCAAGCGGTACTTGTTCAACAGGGATGCTTCGGGAAATGAGCGAGATCAAACTATCGCTACCCATGCATACTGCACACGCTATCCGAGCATGAAATCTCAATGTTCATTTTAACGATTTTTCAACCTTTTGATGTTGTGTTGCACTCAATCTATTTTGATTTACAAAAATTTGCTTCTGGCTGACCCGAATTTGAAGTGTTTTTTATAAATTGAAAAAGGCCAACACGGCATATAATAGTAATGTTGTCACTTTTCTCATTTTTCGTAAAAACATCAAGGATTTCGAAAGCTTTGCGTTCATACTTGATGGTTTATACGAATTATAATCGGGTGGCTGTTGTGACGGGCTGTGGATCAAGGAGAGACAACTTTTAACGACGGCTTTCAACTTGGTCGAAAACTTACGAAGAAAGCACACGGCAGCGAGTGCAACTCAAAACGGAAGAGCCATTTGCACAAAAGAGCCCTTCTTTTCATTCATACCGTTTTGTGGCTAACGTTGCGTATTTCAACTAGTGTATTCGTATACTTTCCTACTAAAAACAAACGAAAACTACATCAACACTGATAACATAAGAATCAAAAAATGATACACATAACTAAAAAAAGCGCCATTTAGAAGAAAACAAATTGTCTTTGAAGTGGGCCAATAATTGGTTGAATTTTTTTTTCAAAATGTATTACAGCACTTTTGAAATTTAAAATATATCTTAAAGTAAAAGAAAGTACGAAAGCTTTTGATTCAATATGTCTGCTACAGCAAGAGTGTTTTTGATTTGCGCGAGTCACAGAAGTTGATTACTGACGCGAGTTCAACGACACGGCAAAAAGAGAGAAATTAATTATTCGTACGTGCAACGAGCCGAACGCACGTCTCGGCCAATCGCAAATCGACTTTAATTACCGTGAATCGCAAAGGTCCTCGAGAAATTTAAATGCGAGTAATCGATTCCGCGTCCATGAAAATTGCCGAATCACGACCGCAGACATTTCGCCTGCGCGAGCTGCAAAAACTATAAAAAATTATAGCAATCTAGTATATCGCCTCACTTTTTTTTAATTTGCGTTTCGTTAGTGGTAAAAAACATTAAAATTTTGTTTTCGCATTTGCTACATTCAATATTTTTTGAGAATCATTACAAGTAAATTTGATTTGAATTTAACATCAACATACGTTTTCACGTCTTTCAAACCATTTATTTATAACGAGATCAATAGACTTCGAAGGGATGGGGTTCGAGGCATGATTAATTCAATGTAACTGTTTAGTCTTTGCTATTCTCAGGAGTGCATCACTGGAAAATGCATTAGAAAGTGCAGTAAAATGAACCGAAGAATACATACTCGTGTCTGAGGAAATCTTCTTTGCGAAATCTCAACGATATAGTACTATCATTTGTGGTTTTGCATATCGGCACAATTTTTGATACTGATCATTAGGTAGAAAATTTGAAGTTGCAAATCGCATTAGTATAAAATGAATAAAAACTTCATTTCCATATTTTTTAGAACGTCTGCAACATTTCAACAACTCTGGCTAATTTATGTGAATGTTAATTATGATCAAAAATTGAAATAGGATATGGAGAATCGGGCTCGTCGTGGTCACACTGCGCGTTATCGGAAGCTGAATTAATTGCATTAACGATAGCGAAATCGAACCGAGATAGTCAGACAATGTACACTACCGTAATGTGCGTTAATAAAATGCGAAATTTCGGCGGTGCTAATGGTGCCAAGAACTTAATTAGAATTGTTAATACTTGGGTAGTTTTGTCGACCCCCCGCACACACGCGCTATTAATTTTCATTATTAATAATGTCGCTGACATCAGCATTGATCATTCATAACGTGTGTTAATTTCGTACATTACATGTTGTCCCATCAAAATTCATCACAAAACAAACTCTAAATTTGAACTCGCAATTCCAAATTAATTGGACAATCAACATTTGCACAGTTGGTCTCAAAATTGAATTCAAAATGTTTAAATTCTATGATAATCGCGGCGATACATTGAAATCAGAAATTCAAGTGCCATCGTGACAATAATGCAAAATTATTGTTCGTAATGTATACGAGCAAGTGAGAAAATGTCGTATTACAATTAGGAGAATGAATTGAGGGCACTGACGTCTATGGCACTGTTATTTTCGAGCCAACTGTAGTTGATCAGGTTAATCCGATAATTAAACTTGTAATCTTGGAATCGTAAGCCTAGCCACGGGCTAAACGGAAATATTCAAGGCAGCATTGGCAGCCCTGAGGTCGAGAGAGATGGATACGATAAACAGGGCCTGAGTCGGCTGCAAACTTACAATCAAATCGAAATTATCGCCCGTGCACTAATCTGTTCCGCGATCCGACAAACAAGCCGACTGCTAACAACAAAGTTGCTCAGTTTTAAATTTCGTTTCGTGCCCGACGATTTTATGTTGTTTTCGTTAATTGGAAAAGTTTCATGATAAGATTAATATATTTCGTTCATCCTAATTTGATTCATTTTGAGGAATAAATAGATATTTATTATGATACTTTTTACGATGGAATAGTTATTCTAACGTGGACAAAACGATTAGATGCGCGTTATTATTATCGGTTATCGGACCTTGATTGCACATAGTGCTGACATATTGCGTAGCCGGAATAATTTCACGGTTTTGCGAGCACGACTTCAACTTCCATTTCGTTACACTTCCGTCACCCTTGTGTTCCGTCTAGTCAAGCACATGCTTTGCAAATGAACAATCCTAATACATATGTCCTTACGTTGCTAAATCAATTTTTCAATCTCTGACACAATGTAATATGATATTTCTGGTCATACAATTTTTAATCAATTTACAAAACTCGTTGGAGACTCTAAATGATGCAAGTTGTGTAAACTGTGCGAGTGCGAAAATGCTTATGGTAGGAATTCTCAGGAGGATCCTTGGGCTCCTCGATTATTCATCATCGATTTCAATGTTGAGTATCAATCGAGACTGTCTTTGATCAGCGCTGCTTTAGTCCGTCAATGGCAAAAAATGCAATGTTCACGTTGAAGGCCTTGAAAAATTTCATCGTTCTAATAAATAGAGGCTATTGTTTCATTGGCCAATCGAAATTTCACGTCAAATATCGATAGCGCCAAAACTTGACTTTGGTCAATAAAAAAAAAAAAAAAAAAAAAAAATTGAAGCGAAAATTTAAATTGAGATAAAAAAATAATTTAGTGCAATTTCTTTGCTTGATTTGCAAATGTAAATTACAATTGAAAATTGGTAAGGCTGAAAAGTATTTTGCAGAGAAAAAAAAGTAAATTTTGTTTGTCAAGTTTACTTAATAGAATAGATACCAAAGAAGCAAAGTAGAATTGGAAAAAGGAAAAACTGACAAAAGCACGATGAGAGTAGCTGGAAGAAAACAAGCCGTAGATACACTCCAAGCATGCTAGACTGACGCTGTTGTATTTAAATGTATTCGAATAAGAGTGCCTAGATTCTCGTTGTATTTTCGTTTTTACGTCTAGAGGAAAATGTTTGACCACCGCGAGATGAGTGCTGCGGTGAATTTATTTTACGAGTCAAATACCGTACTGTACCGTGCATTCCGCACGCGATTTCGTGCGACGCATCGATCTGGCTGAAACTTGGGCAAACAAAGTTGTCTCGATTCGAGCCACATATTCGACATAATTTCATTTTGAGGAAAGAACGAGTGAATCGCGCCCAGACGAAAGTTCGCGGATTTTTGTGGATTTAGTCGGGCACGAAATACGCTCCCCACTTAAGACTCTAAAAATACTTTTTCATAACACGTGCATCAAAAACGGCCAACTTCTCCCTGATTTGTCGGGAGAGAAACACTGTTTTATTCCCAAGACGCGGTTCATTCCCTGTTACCATGGTAACAACCATAATAACAGGGAATAAACCGCACCTTGGGAATAAAACAATGTTTCCGTCCCGACAAATCGGAGAGGTTAGCCGTCTTTGATGAACTTGTTATGAAAAGATATATATGCCACATGGGAGATACAAGCGTTTAAACCTCGGGAGAAGTGACCAGCACTCGACTACACCAGCGGAATAAACGCTTGTTTCTCTCCCTTGTAGCGTAACATACTATTTCTCTCCGGGATGAAAAGAGATGGGTATCAAAAGTTTATGCGAATAAATTATATTTATTAATTAGACAGCAGGATACTTTCGTTAGACGTTTTAACAGAAACGTATGTTTAAATTGTATGATTGTTTATTGTCTGTGGGTATTATCAACAAGAAATTAAAGAGAAAACAAATTAAATTCTAGCACAACAGTTTAAAGCAATCAATTAGCTTAGTTGTGATTTCGAGTAACCAACGCAAACGCGATGTCAATTGATTACGTTAGAATCGGATGTGTGCCGACGGGTGTTTAAATTGAAGGTTAAAAGAAGCTTGTGCTTCTCCGCTTCTCAATTTTATCGAGTGGGTCAAATTGTACGGAACAATCTATGAGACTTGTATCAAGCATCAGTTTGTTCAATCAATCATGATTTGTCAGCAGCTCAATTGCCAACTTCAATCATATGAAAACAAAAATTATTCAACTAGACTTTAAATATATAGTTAATATCAAGTTAATATGTAATAAAAAATATAATAATTTAAAGAAGGGGCCAAAAAGTGTGTTCCCTTTTTATCGGTATACAAAAAATCTGCCGAGCTGTGAAAATATAAATTATCATTACAGCGGCGTTTCATAAACGGAAAAAAGAGAACTTTTTGTCTGTTCGTCTGAGTCGATCGTGCAAGACGAATCATCGTATGACGTTATCTTTTGTTCGCGAAACGGAAGCTAACAAACCTCGAGGTCAGTTGTGCGATGTAACGTCGCGCGATCAAGCGTATATTTGTCTCGAGCTACTTACTCTGGAGCGGGATTCCTCCAGCGCTGCGTGCCAGCGCGCGCCATCAGGCTTCAACAGCCTGACCTGTAACAAATTAAACCCAATTTTTAATAAACCACATACTTTCATCTTTTTATCATACTATTTTTATGAATTGCATTAAAATGAGACGTTCGTGTTTGACCCTTATTGCACAAAACGTTGTACAGTAATCGTCACAGTTTCATTGCAAAGGGCCCTTATTAGCCAGACGTTTAAATTATTTATAGTATCGTCACAGGCAGTTCCGCACTCATGCATATACAAATCTGCGACAATCGCCACTTGAACAAATCCCTCCATGTCCTTTACACTTCCAACGTATCCTTTTATGAAATTCTATTCTTCGCCTGAAACTTTCGCTGTCGGTCCGACAGGGCAAAAGTAACGCTAAGTTTGCAAGAATCGAAAGGAATGGAATTTTTCAAATGGAAATGAGAAAACAGTTTTTCATTTTGTATTAAAAAATTAAACTGAAATATATTGGTTGTATTTTTTTTATTTTTGTAATTTATTGGCCAATAAAAAGGCATGTACCTGAGATATGGAATCGGCGTTTATTGGTTATTTTGTGAAAGTACAATAACAGTCGTGAGTAATTCGGGTGAAACAGCATAGAAAAAAAACCAAAACAAAAATAGAGTTATGAGAGGCGCGGCCGACGAGAAACAGTGCGGACGATCAGGTAAAGCTATTTCGAAGTTGCGATTCATCATAGTTCACGGGATATATGTGTCGTCGTTATTGCCCAGCGACGATGCATACTAAACCAGTATAGTCGTTTTGATTTTCGGAAAACTCGGATTTTTAGATAAGAAAAATGTTTCTTCGTGAAAATTGACCGCGATTCATCAGTTGCCAGTAATGATGTTTCAGCCTATCAAAACGTCCAAAAATGATCATTTGTTTACAACTTTTACACAAAGTAATTTAACGAGAATTCCTTTCAGCATTTGTTTCTGCTATCAAAACCCTAAATGATGAGCAAACTTTCAATGCGAAGAAAAAATATATTTTGTTTTGGTTGTTACCACTTTCAGAATTTTCACTCTTGTACTTTTTTTAACCTTTGCCGGTAAAATGTATAAAAAAGTTCAAAAGAATGAACAATACGTAAAAGCAGAGATCGGTTAGTTATGAAAAATTTTCGCGAATGCAGCATAAAATTGGGCTGCTTTAGCGTGATATCGCCATGTTCGCTCCTCATTTTCTGGCGCGATATGTGTTGAGAGAACTCTGTCATTCTATCTTTCGCCATTACCTGCTGCAGATTGTCTTTCTAATACTTTCTGTCTTCAGGCTACGTTTCGCGAATTTGAATAATAATCACATAAAAATGGAGATCGCGAAACGCTCATTTTTCTTGACAAACTTGATCAGCTTCATTCCAATTAGTTGCTGATCTATTATAAGCAAACCTCAGTAGTCAAACAGAACGCGATATTGAATCAAAGTTAAATAAACCATTTAAAATTGATTTATTGTTTCAATTTGAAATAAATTCGGATTGAATAAAAACGATAGCGAACTGGTAAGACGATTATGTTTGCGAAATTGTCGAGAAAGTCTGAATTTGCGATGATAAAAAAATTATAAAATATTTATATATTCCAATTCGATAGTAATAACTAGATTCTAATTTTTCATATCGTGCAAGGGAAATAAATTCCAAAGAATAACACAAGTAGAAATGGATGCATAATTTGGCTATGCATCTCATTGTCAAGCGACTTTCCAGGTTAATGAGCAAAGATGTGTGCGCGCATAAGCACTTTTTCTGCTTGTTTTTGTAATGCATTATTCAAAGGAATCAAACACCACCTTTATGCGCGGGCCGTTTTCTTGTGTCTTTGTCGTGCACCATAAAATATCATTTCATTTAAATCTAATGAGCGCGTTCGTAGAAAATTTTTCATCTCTTAGACTTTCTCTATTTGCAAAACAACTTTTTAATTTCTATAATAATTAATTTAATTAATGTACTTTACCACGAAGTACATCGCTATATAAATATACTTCCGTATAGGAAGTATATGTATAAATCCGGAAAATACAAAACAGATTTCCGATCGACACAACTTAAAAGATTTCTAAAACTATAAAATGTTGATGGAAAATGTATCATTTTTAATTTATGCATTGTTGATTCACGCTAGAGGAAACAATGTTAAAAATGTTACTTTGAAAATGAATGAATTTTAGTTTTCTACTAAGATCTTATCTGAGTATTTCGATAAAAGAACAATAATTGAGTGATTGAACGCGTGTTTCAAAACATGTCATTCAGGAAGGGTGGTTATGGATCGTTAATTTCCACTAGAGTCATAACTCGAGAACTTGCGAAGACACAAAAAGGAGCCGTACAAACTCGTAATCGCCTGACGGTTGTAGTTGGCTATACGCATTGTAGTCAGTGCTCGTCACTCGCTTATAATTGCGTGAACGATCGTTACATAGCTTTGTAAACATCAACCATAATTTCTGAGCAGCTGACCATGCTCAGCTGTAGTTAAATACTCTTATTAACATGCAAATACTCTGCTCTGGTATGTCCGCAATTTAGACAATCTACAAGATCTAATGAGGTATAGTTCTATCGTTTTTTGAACGATATTTTTTGTTTCGTCTGTAACGAGTTCACGCTGAAACAAGGAAGTGCATGGCTTTCACATAATTAGACATTTTGTTGTTGAAATATTACGTTACCCAGGACAAATGATATGAATAATGATTCACATGCAGTAACACAGTCACGTGCTGCATGTATAACGTCGCGTGATATGCGACTCATGTCGTTTACTTTGTGGAAAGTCGTTCGGTTCATCGGTTATGCCTCATATGTCACGCTAATACGTTCACCTTGAGACTCACTTTTATTATATCAACATGGGTCCATTCAAGATTTTTCTTTCGCAAAAGTCGTGCAAAATCCATTTTTTATTCTTTTTCATAGAAGTCTTGTCACTGCCCACACAAAATCATATCACTTCTATTGAAAATTCACTTTTTTTGCTCTAACGTCATTGGACAATTTAGTTCGCTTCTCAGCTGGTTGACGCCGAAACTAATGTGTTACAGTGATCGCAATTCCAAGCATTATTTAGCCAATGCATAATCTCGTTTTTCTTGGCAACATGAATGAAGCAACCACATGAATAGGATTAGTTGCAAACGTTGATCTCAACGTGGAAATTAAACTTTAACAGCGCGCAGCACAAGTATGGTGCAGTCAATGACGAACCACTCGATTTCGCGCAGTCTCACTTTAATAAAAGACCTGAATGTGTTTTGCACGACGAATATTTGAATGCAGACGGTCCCGAACAAAAGGAGCGCGTATGCATTAGCACGCAAAAAAAACACCCGTGTTCGTAGAGCGGTTACACGAGAGCCTTCTCGAAAACTTAACCTGAATATCTGTTCTTTCAACTCATATTCATTTTTTTCAGACCGCAGTCTAACTACACACCGGCAGCCGTTTATTTTCTCCATTATTAGTGATGTGTAAAGATTAGTAAACTTGAATATAAGCCGATGATAAACATTTTGAATATAACTCCACTTTCATTGAACGTACCCTTGGAGCCGATCTAAATGAAAACGACACTTACTGAGGTTAATAATTATTTTAAACATTGTCACTTCAGTCGTTTATTTTGGTTTGAAAGTGCGACGTTTTAGCCATTTTCTTTGTCGCATTAAACTTCCCTAATCATGATACATGGATACATGTACTAGATCGTCCGTGCGAATTAATGAGCCGAATCACAAGGCATACATGGCAGTTATATAAAATCCCACGTTGTTCTAATAGCATTCGCTGCAATATAATCCTTTGCCGTTCAGGTCATTGTGAGTACACTAGTTAGGGTTGATTCCCACCCCAAAACAAGTTCAGAGGATCAATGTCAATCAAAGTTATCTATGGTAAAGCGCTCGAATATATCTGTTTGATGTTGAGTTGACTTATCACAAAGTGTGAGAGTTCCCCTAATTGGTTATTACCAAAACAGAGGTATCAGCTATTTGTTTTGCACAATCCACTGATACTGATGCATCGACAGAAACGATGACATACCCATTTATTATAGCTTCATTTTCCCGATTACAACGATAATTGTGAATTTCAAAGAGATCAGAAATTGTTTTCTTTCTTTTTAATTTGCGATCCGATTTTTAAATATTCTAATTAAAAAAAGAACACATGGGTTACAAATAAGAATTTTGAACAATAAATAAATAAGAATATGAACTTAAATTTAGTGTTATATTCTAATACCTTTCAACAGAAATATAAAACCCGTAAATTTGACTATGTCAAAGTTTGTATGTAATACTTAAAATTTTTGCTTGACGAGAACAACTAAACAAATCAATGAAAAAATGCTGATACATCAATTATAATATTTAACACCGATCACAATTTTCTAATGTTAATGATGCGGGGTGCTTTATATTATAGAACGCGTGAATGAATCGTGTTCTAGATTTGCATTAAAAGCTGAATGCACAGTTACACGCTGTTAACATAGAAAATTGTTAGAATTGTATAGTTAATCTGAGCACACAGTCGGTTATAGCAAGAACGTCTTATATGCTAACTGCAGAAGCGTATGATTGCACGGATCCCTTGAAACGTTGACTGATATTTTTGCCAGCAATCGTGAGTAGCGCTGGTTTTGCGTCACGGCGAGATAAGCGCCAAGACGCTCTCGGTGTAAAATTAACACACATCAGAGAACTTATACTCATGCCCATGGGAATAATGAGAAGTGTAAATGAGCTCGCGTAATTTGACTCGTATATATGAGCCGCAAAATGCACTCACGATTGTCAAAAACGTATCACACGCCTCGTAACCGCGTTTATATGCGATCGAATCGTCTCTGTCAGAATTTCAATTTGCGGATTCGCTCCAACTCTTTGCGAATGTCAGAAAATCTTTATTTGCATCCGTGCTAGATTTTATGTATATATATGTATATCTACAGACTTGATTTAAAGTGGTGGCGTTTCCTTTTTATGAGAAATTATTCGAACGACGTCTACACACGTTTGGCAATTGACCTTTATTGACGTTTGCTTTTGTTGTATATCACTTTTTGTACGAGAATGACACGGATCGTTTCCAAATCGACCGAGAGTTTCATTCCAATCGCCAGACGCAGAATGACGAATGTCGTGTGCGGCGCGTCGACGATATATATGTCAATGCTCTTTTCATCTAAATATCTCTCATCGTTTATGGAAGAACCTACGACTGAATTTTCTTAGGAATTTAGAAACTCATTATAATACTTGCACACACTTTTTTCAAGACAGTTTTTTGACTCGAATTGACACGGCACAATCTTTTTGAAAAGCGCGCGTTTGCGAGAGGGAAGGTGGAAAAAAGTGCTTACTTTGGACAACCCCGGCAAACATATACGTCCATTAAAATGATGAACAGACATTCATCATCATCGCGTTTCGTCTGCAATACCTCAATTAATAAACATGAAAGTCAACAGAGACGTGTACAAGAAAATATAGTTGTGTTGCTTTTCATTTAGTTTGAAATCTTTGAGTGACGTTAATGAATGCAAATGCCGGACATGTGAGCAAAACTTGCATCAAACAACGGTCAATTAACAATCAGTTTCGTAGGATAAATTTTTGTCTAGCTATTTTTGTCTGTTTCGAAGTAATCAATGTTGGAATGATCGGCCGTATAAACTCTCACGAATATTATTTACGGTATATATTCCAGCCGAACGGCAACAATATTTGCTAGGCGATGCAGCGTGAGATTAATGGTCGTGGCCGGAGGGACGTGTGCATGCAATCTATATAGCTGACGCGTAATTCGTGAGCACATGTATTCGACCAGACCGATGATATCAAGAGCCCTCGTCGTTAATTGCTCTTGACTGCAGAAACAAGGTTACTTCACGTGTTTGTACCCGCGAGCCTCTTCGCCGTTTTCACCGAGTATCATGACCTACGATTCGCCATTTACATTTTACTAACAACATAAGTTTCTCTCTCGATGTTATAGGTATAATCCATTCAGCTTTTGTCATGTGAAAACGATAAAATTTAGTTCAGTCCTTACAATCCATTCGATAACTTACTAACGGATAATGTTATATATTAAACAAGTTCTATAATTTATATCGCATACAAATAAATTTAAAAGAAACCTAGTTAAGGTAAATAATAACAGAAATCAAACGGTTCAAAATATATTTTCTTAGTATTTATATAATAGGGAGCTAATGGAGATTTATACTTCTACAATGTACGATGATAAAAAATATTCTTTATAAAAGTTGTAATGAATTTTTGTCAAGAAATATAATCAAGACTCGATATAAAATCTCAATTTCGTCTTCAATCTAAAGTTGCTTTTCCCCCAAAAATTAATCAACAAAAACTTCCCAATGCTGATAAAGTTGCATCCTGTGAGACATCCTCTATCTTCGATCGCAGCTTAATCATAAGCTTGAATTATTTATCAGCGACAATCGAGATAAGTTGCGAACAGAAAAAGGTTTTTTTAACAATAAGAATACGCCCTGCAAAGGGAGATTAATCGTAAGCACGTTTTCGTTCCCAATAATTACCATCTTGTCTAAACGATTTTTGGGGTGTCACAATGGAAAAAAGCAAATTCGACTACGAAATAGTTACAGTTGATTAAATTATATTTTGTGTTGGTTTATTTCAATTACGTTAAACTTAAAAACGGTTGCCAATATACAAAACTTGACATATAAATGAAAAATACCTTAAGCCATTTTTGGATTGACTATTTTCTTTTGGATTCCTCGCGTTTAAATATGTTGATGGTATTTTATTGAATGAATGTTCCATTGTTTTTTATAGTTAAAAAAATATATATGCATGTTACCGGCAATGTAAACAATCTGGCAATGTTGGACCTTGCCTATGAAATGTCAACATTGCTTAACGTTTTTTTTTGGCTTGAGCAATATTCGGCAATGACTAGCTAAAGTCCGGTACGTCCAACGTTGCCGGGTTCGAGCTAGGCAAAGATATTATTCAAACAAAAAAATGACATATTGTTAATTCGAAAAAAAGAAACAAATCAAAAGTGGTTTTATCTGGGAAATAAATCGTTTTGTTTGCATCTTTTGTTTGGTTTAGCAAACATTGCAAAAAGAAAGAAACGTGATGACCAAGTAAATTGAAATATTGATCATAATCTTATCATTGAATTCTAAAAGATTTGGTAATCCAAATATCATATAGGTTTGCCAAAACCCGCTACAGAAGGTTTTCATAGTAAGTTTCATAAAGGAACACGAAATCAAATGAGAATCATTAAAAATGAAGTATCTCATAAGATTTCAAATGCATCATTTTCTACAGCGAAACTGCTCCGATTTTAAATTTGTTCTACAGACTACCGTACAGATCATAAAATCTTTCTTACTCTTTATAGTATTTGCCGAGAACTCTGAATTCTACTGAAAAATCTAATTATCATTCAAGATCACTTCTTCTACCTTACGTTGAAGCTTTTAAATGCTTGAAGAGGTCTAATCGAGTTATATTATTCACACCCTCTTGTGTTACGACAGTTTGCGTATACACAAAAGTCAACGGCAATAACTCCTAGATAGTGTAGGTGTTCGATCAGTAAAAGACCCCAAAGCCTAAAGCACTGTTCTCTTGTTTAAATCGCGTCGTATCTTAATTTCTCGTTAGTAGTCGCACGCACGTAACGTTTACGTGAGAGGATTCAAAAAATCGTCAAGGGGGCTCGCAATTCTACGGCTTCTTCTAGAATCGAAGCTAGTTGTACGTATGCTTTTTGCGCGCGCCACTACCTCTACAATTTTTCTTCATCTTGCGAATTAAGGAGCTTCTTGGGGTGCTCAAACGTCCCGTGACACATTATCGGAATTTCGGCGACAGCCGTGAATTATTATTTGTCGATAAGTGACGACGGCTTTTAGGGTGCAGAAAATACTTCAGTAAAGGGGACCATCACAGATAATGCTTATTTTTCAACATTACTGATTGCGTTTTTCAATTTTAGAAGTGATTTGTATAATACAAGTCGTTTAACAAATAATTTTGAGCAAAATTCTCTTTTCAAAACAATATTCTTTTTAGATTGTATTTTTAGCGTCAAAACGTGGGCATAAATATAGTATATTTATTAAAAATTGTCTCTGCAGAGTTCCTGTGGTCAAATGATAAATATAGCAAATTTATCTGTTGAATTCCATCGACCAGTTTGGTTACCCCGGTATGTGAGAGTTTTCCTAAGTTTGCAATTTGTTACAATTTCGGTTTTGCTTGAATTTTGGCTGTTATTTTGTATATTAGAAAATATTTGTTTTCATTTTTCATGTTGAGTACGTACTTCTGTGCTTGTGGATGAATAAAAAAATGAGTATAGAAGTCATAGACATGTACATGTCTTCTGCTACTAATTTATCCCTCCAACAAGTGCTTTTTGTTAGAATGACTATTTATCATTTAACTAGGATGCTAGGATTAATGTAAACTAACAACTCATCAAAGTTTTTGGATCGAAAATAGAATCGCAAAGTTTGATAGTTTGTATACACTGGAAGCTAATTATGTGCTCTCGGCTTGAACGATATATTTCTACGTCAATTTGATTCCAACGTAGATGTGTCGCATAATCGTAACGCTCTCTTTGTTTTGTTCGGCGCCTAGATTTTGTGCGCATTCCGACCTGTTTGTCGACAAACTTTGGCGTTATCACTGCAGTGATTCGAGTAACGATATCTGCGCCAGATGATGTTTAGTGGAGGAGAGTTCGTCTGGAGCGATACGACTCGTATACGCCACTTGACGATGTACCCCTCAGGCGAAATGTCCGTACTCAACAGAATCTTTTGTTCAAACTTTTCTCTCGCATATTTCTTGCTTGCACGTACTTAGCCAATCAATACAAGTAAACACGCTGTTGGGCTCAACACCCAAATACCGGAGTGTACAATTCCAAGCTTCCGGAACTAAACGTTTCAAACTTTTCTGGAGTTAATATTCTTAAAATAATTTGTTTCAATTTTTTCATTACGTTCGTTAATCTTGTTAAGAATTTTGTATAATTAAAAATATGATTGAAATTTGATAGGTGTTCAAATTTAATAGACGTTCAATTTATAAGTAAAAGTAGAGTTGTTTTCTTGTTAAGAAAGATTGTATGCACAAAATATTCTACCGGGAAAAATGCAGAACTTTGCGCGATTTATTAATCCTACCTCATTTTGTCAAACTATTGTATTATATCTTCAAAAATAAGACATTTGACGGAATCTTTTCTCCATTTTCTTTCGACTGATATATTATTATTATTATCTTCGAAGATAATCTGGGAAAAATTGTTGAGCCGCCAATGAGAAATTCATTTTCAATAAGATGAACATAACGACAAGATGTTGGTTACAAAATTCGTTACCTGGATAGGGTTTGGAGGAATGAACGTTGTATTTTTCTCTCGCGTGAAATCGGGGGATAAACCATTTATAACCTCTCGTGCGCTCCACATTTTTCGACCATTCCATTCTTATTTCGATTTCGAATTCGATTTCGTCGCCCGAGCGTATCGGATAGCGTTTTCGAGAGACGTCGACTTTTATTTCGCTGTGAGAAACGTTGAAATGTCGATGATGCCAGAGCGTAAATCACCCGCAGAATATTATTGACTTGAAAATGGAACGTCGAGTTCACGATTTTAAATCTCTACGAAATCGTATTTATTCATTGCCTGCTGAATTTTCTATCAGAAATAAATGAGCGGCAGAAACTTGACGATTTCTCATAGATTTAATCAAAATAGGCTCGTTGCCATTAACAGCACAGAATTTCAAACAATTCCAGAGTTTTATGAAACATCGACTCAAATAAAACTCAAGTTTTGTTAAGAAAGAACAAGAACTGGTTTATTAATCAACTTTAAATTAGCTTAAGTGCTCCTTGTCGCTTTTAATGTTTTGACAAGACTGAACCTTTTTCACAAACTTGACATGACAACCACAAACAATCGAAGACCGTGACATTTAAATATACGAAACACATTCCCTCAGCACGTAACAATATTATTATTTCAGTAAATTATTATTTCAGAAATCAGTAAAATACAAAGATGGGAAATACTGACAGTAAAAGACGAACGCGCATTTAAGGCGATCGAATTGGGTAAAGTCTATCTGGTGAACAAAAACTGAATTATCAACTTCTATGTGGACTGGACAGAAAGAGGGCAGTTGCAAAACGTGAGCAAATAGAAGCGATGACCCTGCGCGTATGAGCGATAACGCTGGCGCGGTGATGGCAACAACTCAGCACTGGACTTGACCCATGCTGGATGTTTTGTGATCCTCAGCACTGTTATCATTGTCACGCGCGTTTACACACACAGATGACAACTTTGTCATGCATTTCAAAGATCCATTGCTTTTCATATTCCGTGGCTACAATTTTGCAGTATCGATTGATGGCTCCAGTTTTTTCACGAAATCACTTTCTATCGACTTCTACATTTTGCGATGGAAAGGCGAGTTTAATTTTACAGAATCGTTTTAGGAACCTTTTGATTGCGTTTTACTAAATCTATTCAATTAAATTATGCAACACAAACAAACTTTTTTATTATTTACTTTTTACAAGTGAGGTTACTTGTTGGATAAATGTCGATTGAAAAATTGCAAATTTTTCTATGTATAAAATAAATTTATACAACAACTGTTATAGTTCATTGTTATTTAATATTCTTACAGATGATTTTCTCTACTCTTTTATTTTTAGTGCATTTAGAGTCGTAAAAGTTTTATTACTAACATCCATGTATCTTGGTTACATCCGGCACATTAGTTATTTTATGTTTGTAGTCTTTCCCTCTGTTTCTTCTGTCCCTCTAGATCGTTTGACGACGATATTTTATTCACAATTTGCTGAACAAGGATATATTGAGTCTTATTTTAACCTACTAATAAAAAATAAAACGAAATTCATAATTAATTAAGGATTAAACAATAAGAACGAAATGCTGCAGGAGTTAGTTAAATGGCGAAGTCATGTGCTATTTTTTAAATGTTTTAGTTGGCTATTAATTTAAATGAGTGTTTAATTTGCAAAACAGTGTTGCCAACAAAGTGAGAGAGATAAAGACGGATTAAATGAAAACACAGCGTCGTTGTCACTACTGGTGATCTCTGTTATTTTATTCTTTAGAGGGAACGATAGGGAAGAGTCAAAGAGGTGGTTGGGAATTAAACAGCGCAGGCAAAAACAGTGTAAAACTGGTGAGTTTAAAAGCAACGGACCTTTCAACGCAGGGGAGGCTAAAGGAAATTGGGCTGTGGAACGTGGGTCCGCGCAAAATGGCTGGCAGTTACGCGCGGGAGTATCCATAGAGACGCCCTAGAAGAGCCGCCGGCTAACCCTCGAAAGCTCTCCCAGCCGCGGCGACATTTCCATCCCGAGATCTCTTCCGTTTCGAATTCGCACGCCAACAGATGTGACAGTTTAATCATGAAAGCTCTCGTTTTTTATTGACTCGCCTGTTTCGCCATTCACTATCGTTCCGTATCAGAGTTGGCAAGCCTGCCACGCCATTTCCTTTGTCTAAGCCATGCCAACTTTTGCTGCGTTTTCAATGTCAGCCGGCTTTCTCTTTTTCCGCCGCTGCCGTGTGACCTCTGAACTTGGGGTCGCGCGAGCGAGCCCCGACTTTTCATAGTTTTAAGACCAACACGATTAAACCACTGCTTTCCGCTGTAATAGATTGTTCGTGGCAAAACGAGTCTCCTCTTTTCTCGCTCCAGTATTAGCTCATGTTTGCCGAGAAATTTAGAACCGAAAGGGGATTACCAAAGATAAAAGCCATTCGAGATAGTGCCTCTGATATAGAACATTGGCTCCAGCCGACGACAACTCGAGCCAAAAGTTGTGAGACGATTTAAACGCAATTAAAATGCTGTCGGGGTTAGTGTACCGCGCGAGAAAATGCGACAAAATATAATCACAATGCAAGAGAAGAAATAAAACAATTGAGAAAATTTTTTTTTATAAATAAACTTTGGTATTGATGCAGAGGTAGCATAAAAAGAAGTTGAACTGTTTGTCCCTTGACTGTAAAATTTGCCTATTTGTTTACTTTTAGTTTTAACTGAACATTGTCAGACATGAACGAAAAAGTTGGAGCTTTGAAGGCAATCGAAAAATTGAATGTAGTACTTATATATACGCGCTGCATCGAATGTTTGCAAACTCGAAAATGAAACCCTTTTTTCGGAACCAAACTTGGCACTTAAACTTTTCGGTTGTACAGACCGATGGAATGACATTGGAAGTAGCATTGCGAAAAGCAAAGCACAAACGCACCGTCTGACGCGGGTAACGACAATTCAACCCTTATATATTTCACGGAATCCTTTCTGATTCTTTCAAATATCCTTGGCGGGTCCTTTTACTGCGCCGCATCGTTACGCTTTTTACGTCCGAGACAAAAATTCCGATAATCTTTGCGAGACAAAGCTTATCTTGTCTGCGACGAGGCTGCTATATATTTCTCATTACTTTTTACGTTCTACTGAGCGCTGCTTGCAAAAACATGACAAAAAGCCCAAAGATACATCTAGGTGGCTCTGTTTTTGTTTCACAGTTTTTTCGTTGGATGTTCATTAGTCGATCAAAGGAATAAATAATTTGAAGAAAAACATTTTCAGAAGATTATTATCGGATCCGATTCAAAACATTTAATTTTCATTCCACTAGTTCCGACGGATATAGGAAATAAACGAATAGATCGGGCATATCGAGGATTGTTATTTCACCGGTGCACATCCAAGTCAGTTGCGTTAATTGAGCAATTCATCTAGTCGAGGGAATGAATTAAACGGACAATGAGCACAAGGTAATGTGGCGGCGAACAATTTCGTCGTTCTCGGTATGTTGGCAAGAGCGAGACGGAGCGACATATCGGACTGAAGCAAGAGGAAAGGGCGTGCTCAGCGGAGCGTGAAAGTTCGATTTGCACGTGATTGAACGATTTCGTACATTCCTCGCGAGTCTCGTACTGATTGATTTTTCCCAAACCTATGGTCACCTGCTTGCAGCATAATTGCACAATATTTCTTGTCTCTCTTTTGTTTTCGCAATGAATCGCTCGTTACTCTGAAAGATTCATCTCTGTCTTCCCAAATTATTTTTACTTTTCTTTCATTTTTAACTAACGAAAATATTGGATTACACCAAACACAACTTTTAATCACGATTCCATCTGGGACTTGTCGGAGCATTTAATGAAACATTATTTTTTGGTTGTCGGATATGATTAAAACGAGGTAGAACGGTGCAAAAGCAGAGCATTCGCGCTCACGAGTCACATGATCAAAGAGGCAAAAACTTAAGTTTTGTGGTGCAAAACGAATCGCTGCTGCGAACCCTGGGGTGTTCTCGCATCACGCGTTTCGATATCGTACGAAATTAGTTTCATCGGGGTTCTCAATCTCCCCTCGCGTTACGCTGATGGATATAGATGTATTAGATTTAGTGCGTGCGGCACGGCCAGAAATGATTTCGTAATGACGAATGCCCGTTTGTTATCTTGCGCGCGCGTGAATTGATCGACAATGCTTTCAACAACATAATCCTAATCGTATCTTGTGAAATTGTGGTTTTTTGATTAATTGATCCCAAGCCCCAGATACTAGCAAATCAAAAATATAATGTTTGTTAATGGTTTCTTCAAAAAAATATGTAGGCCAAGGAAAACACTTTTTTTTATTTTAAAGGTTTCATGATTTCTGGCGATTTTTCCTGCATTATAATCAATGCTGAATATTTCATCAACTGAAAAAATAGGGGTCTCAAAACGATTTGAGTTCAACGCGGCTAGAACACAAGTGTGGGTCTGAAATCTGATTTTCATGTGGAATTATCTGCGCACCGGGGACTCCGACATCATAAAAGATTTAAAGCAGCTCCTGCTTTTTTATGTCATCATTTTTGCGATCAAATGTGTATTGTGATAATCGTGTTCATACATCATTTTTGTGCGACCATTTGAACTGAATAATCAACGCCAATGCGTGCCGTCATCAAGTAAATGTTGATTTATTTGATTTTTGACAATTATATTTCCACGAGTTCAACTGTAGATATATATATAAGAATAATGTTTCATGTAAAAATAAGGAAAGTTTTTTTTTTAATTGGCCGGTTAGTCAAAGAAAAATGTTAACACTTAATTAGCGTCAAAGTTTGGTCCACAAGTTGTATGGTATCTGAGATCTTTGAACACGTTTTACTTTGGAGCTGCATTCTATTTACAGGGTTATCGGTCGAACTGATTTACGCGCTCCAACTTCTGTTTTTGTTTGGTTTCGGACTAAACACTTCAATTATATTTGCATTGAAACTGCGTAAATTGCAATCAGGCAAATAGAATAATATTAATTATTATTTCAAATGCTAATCAGCGAATCGTAAACAGTTTCGATTCAAAGCCATCATTCCGAAAACAATTTTTGATAGTGAATATATAATTAATCATAGGAGAGAGCTAGTTTTTATCAATAGAGGTATTGGTGATTAATCGTTCAAATTTGACAAGAGTATTTCTATGCGCGTCAAAATAGCGAAACCCATATTGTGTAATGCGAGAGCGAGATCGCCGACGTTAATAACGTTATTCAGATGTAAAAGCAAGTGTTATTGAATCATTAACGTCATTTCTATGAATGCAGATTTATGACAGCTCAAATTCGAATGTATTAATTACTCATTAGAAAGTCTAGAATTCATAGAGTTAACGAATCGGTAACTATATGTTTCTGCCGCTTGAAAAAGCGTGTGCCGCGTCGCGCTAACTTTTCGACTTTTACTTTCAATCGAATACGATAGGTCAACCATAACACTTACGTAAGAGTGCAATCGCGCTTTTTCCCATGACAAATTTACGACATGAGAAAGTGAATTCTGACACTTGATGCTCCAGAATGAAACACGAATCAAAACAAAACGATCAAAAAACATCTAATTACCAACCCAGACGGATAATTGGGGCAATATTTAAAGTCATTTCTATCTCATTTAATCGCAGTAACGCCGAAATGAATTTTTGTTTAATGAGAATTGAAATTGGCTGTTAAAGTGAGCTTTTTATCCTAGGTGAAACTTTTAATTAGATTTTTGATGCAAATTATGCGACAGTAAAATTTTATCGAAAATGTTTGAAGCAAATTTTTTTGACGTTCGGTAATTTTCAGCGGCTGTTGATATCATTTTAATTGGCACAAACAGGAAACCGACAAAGATTAATTTTACTCTGCTGTTAATTTGTAGAAATGCCATGTTTACTAGATAAGATCGTCAAAATAAATTCGTCCGCCTTGATGCACTGAACTTTTGATCTCAAACAGCGTCGCTCATCAATCAAACTCTGCTTTTTCGGTACATCAGCTAGATTCATGTCAACTCGTTCGGAAAAATGCATCCATCACAATTGAAAATAATAATCATCTTTGAGCCAACAAAATTGAAAAAAACTCATCATTCATTTAGGATCAAAAATTTTATCTAATTGAAATTGCTTATTGAAAAGAAGTAGTCATCGTGGCGCAACTTTCATTTGTCGGAAGAACAATCGAACACGGCGGCGCCCACGCGAATCCGATTCGCAGTTTGGTCTGTTTTCCGTCTTATACGGATAAGACGCGAGATAATGACAAAAAATGAGAGGAAATGAGTGATGTTACATGAGACGCATGCTGCCGTATCACAGATTGAGTTATCTTGTAACAGATGGACGCTTCGCGAGAGTTATATTGCTGTTAAAGAATTTTATCTGAAAAAAGATCTTTCTGATGGTTATCTTATTGTTAGCATTAATAAAACTATCGTATCAGATTTGTTCGTTCAATTCAAGAAATATTTAGCTCTTACAAGAACCACGAACTAAAATTAATCAAGCAGCCGATAAACCAAAAAGAATTCTCGTAGATGCGGCAACGCTGCTCGTCAATATAAGCGGGGACTTGCCTGCGGGGATAAAAAACGCTACATGTGGGAACACCGTGCCCTCTATTCTGTTATAAGCTTCTGATTTTTTAGTGCGTCGTTGTAATCTTGAATTCTGCAAACATTAATGAAAGCCAAAAATTTCGTTGCAAAAATGTTTCAGATGCAAAAATAAAATAAAAGCTTGTTAAAAAAACCATCCTGTAGAAGAAAAAGCTGACAAATTATATTTGTTCGGTGGAATGGAGCCAAGGGAGGAAAATGAGGAATGTAATATGACGCAATAAATCGCCATTCATTGGCTGGACAAAAATTCATACTAGAAAACCGCTCATATTTTCTCTACATTGTCTAAATAACTCCATGCAGAGCATACTGTTCAACGTCGAACAAAACAAACAATTCACGTTGAAAGCTTCCTCAGAAGTATTCGTATAATTTATGCCACACGAGTGTGTAGACTCCTCGCGCACCATAAAGCCCAAACAACCCATGGTTTACGGTTCTCAAATATGACAAATATATTCGAATTTTACGACCTATGGCCACGTTTGTAATACTACATCGCTTTTTGTTTTTTTCTAGCCTCGATTCCCTTTCGAGAATGAATAAACAATTTTTCGATGAGAACTTTTAGCTCATTTACTGGTGTGAGAAAGGAGTTGTAGGAAATTGCAGTTTTATGTTTCTTCCGTGTGCGCAGTCTATTATATAGTCTTAATTGCTACTTAAAAAAAGGAGCAAAAAAAATTAAGAAGGTCAAAAATGAATTGTTTTCATTCGCCTGATCTACTTTATCCAAAAACATTGTTCACGCGTTGTACTAAATTATATACGAAGAAAAGAGAAAACCAAACGATTGCGTGTTTGATGCAACAATGCCAAATGAAAACGCGTCGAAAGAGAGCGACAGCAAACCCAAGCAACCAATTTCTCTGGCCCTTTGAGCATCAGCATCCGTTTAGAGCTATGATGAAAATTCCGGTACACGCGACGAGTTATCAGATTTCCAAGTGCAAGTTGCATCCTCTATATAAAAGCTCTGTTTTGTGTCAACTCTGTATTCACGGTGCTTCAAAAACAGTTCGGCGCAAACCACCTTTGTCGACCAAGTGACCTGGATTGAAAAGACGAAAAAACGGTGAAATAAAAATAACAAATAGAAAAAAGTGACAACCCCTTGACACACGCCTTTGCGAGAAACGACGCGAAAACAATTTCCATCACAAAAATTGTACTAAAAACAGGAAAACAGACTCGGGTCTTACCAATTTGCATATAATCGTCAGACAAAATGCGGATAATCATGCAAAGTAGCGCGTACGAATGAGAAGCCTTTTGTCTTCACCATGGACTTCATGCGCGTTTGCTGCTCGCACACTCCTAAACTGCAACGCGATATCAGCTTCGCGTGCATATTCTAACCAATGCCACAGCAGTCTACAGGCAACATAATTAGTTTTCGAAATTAGGAGCTCCAAAGTGGGTAGTAGTAGTATAACAATTCCAACTGGAATTTATATCAAACTATATAGGAGGAAAAAAGTATTGAAACGAAAATGAGAGCACGATTTGATAATGAGTTTTATTTCATTCTCCTGACGTAACGGTTACATTCCGTAAGGTAACAGTAGCACAAGTTCCTTATATATTTTTATACATCTATATACTGCTCGTATTATCGCGTTGGGATCGTTGACTTGTCTATGTGTGACACAACTGGGCTTCATAAGCCGCCAGTCGTTCACATCTGACCAAGATGGCACTGCAGATATTAGATGTTCTGGATAAGTTTTTTCTTTACTTCGTAGGGCTTCTTTTTAGATGAAAAGATTGCGAGCAAAAGTTATTGGGACCGGATCACTCAATAGCACAGTTGATCTGGGTTAGCGGGCAAAATTGCATGGACCTAATTCGGATAGGCGATTGTGAGTCACCGGAATCTTGTGTCGCCGCAGAAGCTCTGCCGAATAGTTCGTCGCGAGTTTTGCTAAAACAATTGTCTGAGTGCAAAAACTTTTTGCGAATATCATCAGAACTCGGACAAAGTTTCCGTTGTTTTGTCGAAGACCTCACGCGGGGTCAAAGTTTATTCGGACAAAATTGTGAAATAATTTTATCTCGAAGGATATGGTACGTAGTCTGAATAACTCTCGAGGTGCTTAAGAATAACGTATCAGTGCGCGCATGCAGCATGCTTAATTTAATTCTCAAGCATCCACGACAAAGGCAAAAATGGATGATAATTTTACACACGCTAGACGAAATTGTACTATGCATCATGTTCTACGGACGCGCGCTAGAGTTATTATCTTGGTGGTATAATTTCGAGCAGCGCTTTTTGCACGCCACAAATGAGCCAGATGAGAATTTATGCATATCAACAATTTACACACGATGTGTGCGATAATTTGCTTCGTTATAAGCACAAACATGGCGCAGTATTCGATGTGATTTTATCATTAGCAATTTTATATGTTCAACTGCAGATGCGGTGTATCGATTCAATAGGTCTTCTTTGCTGACGGCATCCAATAAAAATGTGTTCCGAATAATGTAGGAGGTTGCGTTGTATAGGAGGCGGCTTTGAGCCTTCGAGTATGTCTGACCGATTGAGGGCAAAAAGTAACTGGTCTGCTTGGCTATCTCTATTATATACCGATAAGTAAAAAAATATATTTCGATACAAACGGCGTGCTTATCTTGATTGAATTAACGCGTTAATGTATAAAGCAGTGCAACGAATTGAAAAATGAATCAGTCTGTTCTGCCATTAATTTACGATACCATTTTTGCTCCTCAAGTATCAACACCATGATTCCAATCGTTTTACTTGATTGCCTATATACAATGAATAAAAAGCATATCGTCCCAGATTGCATGCTCTGGATCATTAATTTGACGATCCAGGTTTTTTTAACTATATGTATTCTTTTTTGAATTCTGTGCAATTTGTTCCTAATCACTTGAGCATTAATCATATTACAATCGTTTGGTAAGGTCTTATCAAAGATACATTCATTGAGTCTCATTTAACGAGTTGCTCCATCGAACAAAAATTACACCAAGCTCGTGTAATCGCCATTTCATTTATCAAGTACTTCGGTTTCTGGTGATTGTAAACACATAGCCGCGAACGATAGTGTTTTTTTTCTAGTGGTTTTTATTTTCTTTTTAATTCGAAAACAACGAGTTTCTTTAAACGATGAAATTCATTCCGTAAAATATTGATTATCTTCATCTGATTCACGCAAAAACCGGTTATCGCATGCTCTGAATCATTTGTCCGCGAAATAAACGCTGCGCGGGTTGGTGATGCGATGACCAAACTCGCAACGTCGAAAATTAATTCGACCTAATTACTTACAATTAACGTCGTCAAACCAGGAACGAAGAATAATAACTCGTTTTCATTAAACTCAAAGTATTTCAATGCATTTTTAATTGTCGCTTTTTTGTCGCGTCATTTGGCCAAGATTAATTCGATTGATTGCGATGAATACTCAGTTGAGTAAATGATTTGTATTAATTATATAGACTCAATTATCTTAATTTTGATGATTTTCGTTTTCAAATTCAGCGTGAATACAGAAAATATATCTTTTATATCTTTCATTCATAAATGCGCATTAATTTACAAGAAGGTTTAAAACCTGTTTTTATCAGTCAAAACAATAATATGAATTAAAACGTAATATCAAATTCTTATTCAGGTAAAAAACATGTATCCAAATATTTATCAAGTGATTCAGAATGACGGCGTGTATTGACTCACGCTGAATGCGACATCGTGACATTAATTTCTTGTTCAGTGACTCAATCTATTTTTTGGCTCAAATCGTACTGCTTTTCTTAAAGAATTTGAGGTCTACCTTTTACACTAATTTTGGAACTTGTTATTATTTAACGCCCGCTCATTCTGAGCTTTCGCAACAATTTCATGTCACTGGAGCAAAGTAGATTGAAATGGAACTCAAGTTTTTTTTGTTAGATACACGAACGCCTGCTTGTAACGATAATTTTTGTTATGAGGATGAAGTAAAAATTGGTCACAGGAAAAAACTGCAACGCAATCGTAACGGATAAAGTTTCGCAAAATTTTATGATGAATGAAAAAAAAAGGAACTTTGTACCCTAATGGCAGTGCTTTACCGCAATTATCGAGGGCAAAATATCCGTCTTTTTCCGACTTCACTAGTAAATCGTGAAGGGAATGCAACAGTTCTGTATAATTTTAGCAAATTGTATTTCGCTGTTGGACAAGAAAAGATAAATAACACGACTTCTAAGATAATTTATGAAGTCGCTGGTACGACGGGAACTTATAATTCGTATATAGTCACGTCATTCTCAATTATATACCTATATACATTTCTTTGGAAAAAAGTGAATCGTGATTTAATTAGCTTACAAAAAATAATATTAACGGTGACAGGCTAGCCCTTCTGATTCATGACAAACATTTTGCACTCGTTTAATACACTTTAATTGTTGCCTGCAATCTCTTGGGATTTACGTAGAAACTAATTGTTTAGCAAAATATGTTCCATCCTCGGAGATTTGAATTTGCGTCGCGGTTCTCACACCGCGAGAAATGAAAAATGAAATGAAATTATGCGTGGCGCGTGCGAATGCATTTGCGGATAGCTGAGAGCGAGCGTACAAGTTTTAGCGACGCCACAGGGAAACGAGAAATGTATATCACCAGTGTAAATACGCCAACTGTAATGGTTGCTTGCAGAATTTCCCATGTGCCCGTAGGTTATTGTTTGCGTGTAACGATCGACGAAAAATCTCAGCTTAATTTCTTCGGCCTTGTGGCCTGGATGTAACTGCTCTTCCGTTGGGATTATATCCATCCATCGTGTCGCAACGTTTTAAACATTCAAATTAAAATTATTTACTCTAATTAAATGCAACTTGCATGAAAATTCATTTTTACGTATAGTTACCTTTTGCGAATAATGGCTCATTCAAAAATATTAATGGAAAACTTTTCACGTCTAAGTTAATTCTTGTGGCAGTGAGATGGACTTTTTTGCCAACATTTGAAATCATGATTCGCTAGACGTACCAATAATTAATCTAAAAAACAGTAACTGTTTGAAGATTCCGTGTAAAAATTAATTCATAATGCGATTTATATCTGACGAGAACAAAACAGTATATTGTTATTGCCAAGCTATTGCGATTGGTTCTATTAAAAAATACCTGCTGAGTTCATGAACGAGTGAGACACATTGAGGAAAATAAATTTCTAATGCGTCCTCGTGGTGCAAATTCCAGCCACATATGATATGCAATTTATTTGTCCAGAACAACAATTTAGCGGGTAATATATGCTCAACGAAGTTTTCTCTGACAACATTCAGTAGACATTAAGATGATTTAGTCGGTACACATACTCCTAAAAACTTTACTTGTCATTTGAATTGAGCGAAAGATGCTTCCATTTGATTTAAAATGCCAAATTGAATGTTAAACAAACCTGATACGTAACCCGAAGTAACGTATGAAGAAAGCGAAAAAAGTGAAGGATTTGATCATTCGTTAAACACCTTTTGTTTCTGCTAGTCTTCCACTTGACACAAATCGAAAATTGGATGTTATGCTAAAATCTATTGTCCACGACAACGACACAGATACGGACATTTCAACGTCAATCAGATGTTTTTCTATTAAAAGTATCGATTGGTTGCTGATGCTGACCTCAAAAAATTGAGAAATCCATTAATATGAATAATTTACCTTAACTGCGCCACACTATTACGCTGCAATCCATTGCCATTGGGCTATGGTTTCTGAAACAGTCAAGAAAACGGCCGTTGAATATTTATACCAGAAATACGAAGTTTCAAAATTTCGTATTAATCGCGCGTTTAATATTGCTTGGGCTCTTTGCAGTCCTCTATGCTTTTTGATTGAAACCTACTAAACCGCGCCAAAGAAGTTGACTCTGGTGGATAAAAAGTTCGCCTGGCCACAATGACCGGCACACAGAGCGCAATAACATTCCGACTGTTTTCTCGGCGATCTTGATTGATCTTGAGAACTCGGCCGAATATTTCAAGCGATAAATCCCTCGGCTGGTTATTTATCAAGCCCCCGATGTGCTTTATGAACTAAGAGGAGCGTAAACGTCGCTTCTAAATTATACGAAATTTCTCCAACTGGGTTACATGATGGGGCCTCGCTTTGCTGCTTGCTAAACAACAGTTAAACATTCACATTAATCAAGGATTCAGGTGATTTCTCTAGATGATCTACATTTGCTTCTGTTTTGATCAAACTCTTCCAAAATTTAGGTTTCGCTGAATTTTGTTCCTTGCACATCGCAGAAATGATCAATATAAGCGTACGATGTGCAATAATTTAAAATGCTTTACTGTGAATGTGCTAAGCTTTCACGCGCTTGAATATAAAATATTCTACACGTGCAACATCTGTTACAGGAAAAACATAACAATTGCAGAGCCAAATGTTTCTCGTCCGAAAAGCATTACGTACCGAAATATTCTCAGATGTTTCTGCAAACTCTCTTTCTCTCCTTTGTCTTCGTAAATGTTCTAAGTAGCCGCTAAGATATAAGTTGCGAATTGCATTTATTTCGCTACTTTCCTCACTTTTAGTATATTTGGTGTAGTACATATTTTCTTTTTTTATTAGTAACAAAATTCTCAAAACTGTGACCAACACAACATTTCAATTTTAACTTCCTATCGAAGATTACTTTTACGACGGTTATTTCTAAATAATCTATATTGATATTCAATTTGGAGTCACCTGCGATGCAATAAATCATTGTGAGTGTTCGATAACGTGACATTTGTCAACTATGTCGGCAACTTGAAGCATCGCCTTTCATTTAATCTTGGACAAACAAGTAATGTCAAGAAAATAGAATGTACGTTTGCCTTCTGTCATCTCGTCTATCGAAGTAATAATCGGCGAGGAAACATGAAAAGAATGAGAGGCGCGAAGAAAAACATATTCGCATATTAAGAGTCATCTTTGCAATTCCCATTCAAAGAGCCAGCTTTCGTTTCAGTCGTGCCTTTTGTGAGTGCTCCCCGCTGTGTTGGATCACAAGCCTCGACGTCGTATTTTTAGTCAAGAGCAAGATAGAAAGCTTGGCGCTACTGGAAGCTAAGCTCGGACGTTATTCTCGTCAAAAACCGAATCTGCGTTTGGCCAGAGATTTATAAATTTAAAGGTTGCATATCTGCGCATGGCTCTCAATATTCGATCAGCTTATCGCATCTCGCTTGATACGCTTATCTTATTAGGCGCGATGAGCTGCAGGTGACTGTAGATTATCAAATAATATATTATACCTATATTTAGCGCAAACAAACATTACGTCGTCCAGAATAGTCTAGTTTTTATGTAGTTCTGCATTATTTGTGCGAATCGAAACTCCAAATTACCGATAAAATTAATGTTCGCCTGGTATAATGTGTAACAAAGTTTGCAAAAGTCGCTGTACATAACTAACCCGACTTCATGATAAGTTCAGCGAAAACAAGTAATCAGGCAAGTTCAATTTGTTGATTAACTTGAGAAAACACCATCGCGTTTAAAGATTACCCTGTTCTCGAGAAAACTAAATTCTATTTTATATAAACCCCGAAAGTTTAACCGAATAACTTGTGAAAAAGCCAAGCGTTTCAAACGTATACAAATCACCACGAAATCCACAACGATTTTTTAGGTTGCTCTAATTTTTAAAATCCAAACTTTTATCCTGATAAAACGTGCTTTCATATCACGTTTTTCATCTCACCTAGCTTTCTCTTGGACGAATTTTCATTTGAATTTCTGGTTTGGCTTCAATACAAACATTTGCACGAAAAAAACACCAATAACGAATTCGACAACACACGTCTTGCATGTCATCATACGCGACAGCGGGTTACACTCCCTTAGCATTCAGATTTATTTTCTAGATTAAGAGCGTCTCCCACAACGCGATGTCTCTCGGGAGATCCACTTTCACCGCAAAAGCAGCTTGATTTATAGGTCCTCCGATTATGTGCCTGCGTAACACACGTCAACTTATACCTTTTCAGGTCAAAATTTTTGCTAACGGATTTGGGTCGGAAAATTTTTGCTTAAACAATTCAGAGCCACAATAAAGCGACTCATAAAAAATGACTCATAATCACACACATTGCCATATACTTTAACGTTAAAAAATGTTGAATAAAAAAAATTACGACTCTTGACGCGAGGCGTCTAAAAATTCATTGGATCTCGAGAAATAAAAGTTTTCAAACAATAATGTGTTTTTAAAATTGACTTGGAGCGGAACAAAATTAGCCCTTGAAGCAAAACTGCCTGGTGCGCATAAGAAAAGGAGAGAGCAAATTAATTTGTAGGATATAGGGCTGCTGGTTATATTATTTTGGCGGAGAATATATCGTTACGGGTGAGTAAAACTCTGTAAGAGAAATAGTTGGCATGTATGTATATACTTTTATGAGTCGGGGTGTGGACGATTCAGAGTGGCAGAAATTTTCAGGATTTTTGAATTGGTAATTGAACGATTTGCATTTCTCAAATCCCTCCGACGAGCACAAAACACGGGACCCGGAGAGCGTAGTCGCAACACTAGACGACAGTATCGATCGCAAAAATATTTGCATGTAAAGTTCCCACGACTGCGAGAGACAGTGCGCGCGGGGTTTGCAAGTATCGTATAACTGGGTGATGAATACTCATCGCAAGAGAAAATGTAAAGTTTGTGTCGCATTTGGCGAGCGTCTCATCAATCGAACATACAAAACTTACTCGTTAAAAGTCGTTTGCCAACTAAGAATAAAATTGCAAACAAACTCTCCGGCTCTTTGTGACAACTATCGTCTTATTGTCAACTGTCGCATTGTCCTCTTCTTTTCCGATAAATTTATCGCATCTTCAACTCGTCGTTTAATCAACTTTGCCACTCAATCATTTTATCTATTCATTCCACTTGCGAATATTCTCTCGCTCGCGTCAGCTTTACATTTTCCGAGATGCAAAATTCAACCGAGTTAACAGCTTCTCACGTGCGCCAGAGCGACACATTTCTAGCCAAGAATTTCATAACGCACTTTTCGTAAAATAAATTCGATGCACGCCGCATATACTGTATATACGAAAAGGAACGAAATGAAAATAAGAAAAGTGGTATACAATTTTCTCGCAACTACGAAATTTGCTTAGGAAAAATTTGGACTTAATTCAAACGCGAATACGAATGGGTGGTATATTCATCAGTTGCAGATCTGGTAGGTCGTTTACACACAAAGACGGCATTGTCGATCGCATAAAAGAGCATCGTGCGTACACGTACACACATAAGTGCAATAACAGCGGCGCGTGTGTGATGCGACCACGCTTCCGTGCACGCGGTCATTACATAAGTATGGACAGAGGCACGAATACACATGCATGCTCTTATATCTCACTCGGAATTTACATACCATCGCACGGATTCACTAAAAAGTTCCGAAACTTTTTATTGATCGCGAATAAATCGCACACGACGCGCTAGCAGTCATGAATAAATCGCGCGAGATTTCACTTGTTTATTGGCACAGGGCTAATAAAAAGTTATGAAAATTAGCAAAATCCGCTTGTAGCGCCCACTTTAATGCATATTTACGCCAGCATATAATCATGTTGCGGAAAAGCGCAATGCTATTTTATTTACACCCAACGTACGCATACTAATTCCGGGCTTTTTTTACTTGAGCTTTACTTCAATGTTTCCATTTGCTAGGGGATTTCAAATGCATTCCTCAGAGTGGAAAACAATTTTAACTTTCTCCTTCATCCTCATGTGTCTCTGTCACGAAAATCAACATTGTGATTTCAAGTTCATTATATTTTCATTCCGTTCATTGATTATAATGTTGATCTACGCGACATCTTTAGTCTTCTATATTCAGTTGTGCATTAAACTGTCAATTGGCGTCGATTCTTGATGTAACCGCAAGAAAACTAACTTGTCTGGTTCAACCAGATATAGACGGAGCAATATTATCTCCTGAATGTAGCTCGTCATTTTTCAGATAAAATTAGTATGTTAAACTGCATGAAACTGGATGGATATCAAATTTCTCATGAAACCTGTTCAGTCACTGACAACCAAGTCGTTGATCTCCCTCTCTGCATTATTCATTCCTTCTAAAAGTGGCGCGATATAATATGGAAAATGTATTTTATATTTTCTTTCAATCGTAACGTTCATTAAATATTTCATCTCCAAGACATAGATTTTTCACTGCTACAGGCATTTCTCTATCTTATATAAGGCATTTAACAAAAATTAATAATGCAGTCAGGAGTGAAAAATGTAATTTTTCATTTCAATTGCAGACAATTTCGCGAAAATCTCCTCGCAGGAAGTGAGGTAGAATTTGGAAATTAATTTGCAGTCGGATCATAGCTGTCAGTTTGATTAGTTTTGATAATCGACAAATGTCGAGGTGAAAAAAATGCCGGTTTACAGAGTCTATATGATGTATGCATTCATCCGGATTGCGACAATCCTTCAAACGGGCAATGTCCAGCCGCCATCATTGGCTTTGTGTGCTGTGGTGTAACGAGAATGCGGGCAAACAGAGATGCAATTGTTGCGCGACAGATCAGAAGATAAAGTAGTGTGCGATTTGGGGGTTGAGTTTAGCAATGCCGCAGAGAACCAAGCGCAAGGTTGTCGCGCACGTTTTTGCAACGCAACATTGTTTTTGCACAATTGTCGAAGTTGAATGAACCCCGTAGTTGCACAAAAGATATAAAGGCGCTCTCTCACTTCGTTAGTCGCGAGCGTTCACGATAATCAAGTCGAAAACTAGTTCAAGAAAATGCCACAATTTCACGTGCCGCTGAGTTCCGTTTGAAATTGTTATACTTGACATTATAGAGATACTTCAATTGTGTCAGCAGCGTTCTGCATTTTCATCATTAGTTGATAAGCTCGAAAGCCCTTCCTAGATTACATACAAATAGTCCATATCTTTGCTCCTGCCTGACCATCATACTCAATTCATCTCATATATTTTCAACTTATTCCTTTTATTTTGCTATCAATGCTAACTTCTGTTCTTAAAGTCTTATTATTACATTATCGTTCAATTTACTACAAATGAAAGACAGAGCCACATTAAATCGCATTGTAATATGAAGATCTGTTTGATAGATGAAACTTAGACTTGACTCAAATCTGATAACGTTTAATTTGATGAATCTCAATAATTAAAATTAAACTCGTTATCAGATTTAATCGGATTTTCTCTGCAGATGAAGCCATCGCTCATCATGAATAGAAACTATGTGTATTACAATCACTTTTCAGATTAACTTTCGATTTATATCCAATGCTTTGTAACAACTCTTTTTTAGGTCTTAGACACCAGGTTAGGATGATATTTATGATAATGTCAACAGATTTCAAACTGATGACAATAATCATGTTTATTTTATCCGGAAGAGAAAGCCTTTATTTTTCAAAACATATTAGCTTTTTTGCCTGATCTAATTTACAATTCGGCGCTGCCAAGAAAGAAATAATAAATTTCAACCCGCAGAACTCGAGTCTGCACGCTGAAAATTACTCGCCTGCTATTTTTACTCGTTCAAGTTCATCGGTTATTCAATGCGCCTTATATCAGTAAGAGAAAATTCGACAACACAAATAGAAAATGTGAATTGTGGCGAAGTGATGAAATTGTGTTAAAATAACATATTAGATCGAAACAGAATTTGATTAGCTGGAATGTGAAATATGAAAAATAATCAAAAGACTGCTGAGAGCCTGGGACTGTAAATCAATGGGATTAAGTTAAATTTCATAACGGAGCTTCTGAGTTTATAAATAAACATGCGTTTGTGATTCACGATTGTTTGGTTTGAGATGAAATGGAAGAAAATAACAATTTTAAGCAAGGATCTTCATATCGCGTGACGTTCATTAACGGACGTTATTTTTAAATTACAATGAGAGCGCGAGAAGAATGCTAATCAAATTGCTATGACAGTTAAAGACTTATTCAATGCAAAGCCATTTGCACTCCACCTTGAAGAAACATACAATAAAGTTGACGATACATTTTTCATGATACATTTTAAGCGATTAGGCGTCAACGTTATGCTAAAATAACTTTGTTCATTGAGAGCATAAAAATTCCATCAGTTCCATCAGTGCTCAATATCGTAGTAGTTTTGTGCATTGATATAAATTAACGATGACAATTTTCAACTTAAATTTATTTATCACGTCAAGACCAAGTTTATTTTCGGTGTTTTCAAGGTACACAAAGAACAGCCTCATAACTATTGCGTTTTCAAGATTTTAAATTATAAATAGGTTTAAATTTACAATACCGGCGAATTCTCTTGAGCAGATATCTTGAAATAGATGTAACAATGTTGTGACTACATTAAAACATTTCAAGCTAAAAGCAAGATATAGAAAATCCAATGTCTTAACAGTGTCTATTAGGTGATCTCTCAATGATATTTCCGATCAATCAGAAAGCAGAATGACGCACAAGGTCGGAAATCTAATGAAAGCAGTGAGTAACAAGGATGCAAAATGTAATATCAATTTATATACGACTTCAAGGAATAGTTTTGGATTCAAACGCAAGAGTTCCAAACGAGTTTGCACGTACGCTTGATAGATGTGCGCACTACCTTTTTGAATTGCATATTTACGCCTCCAAGCATGTTAATTAATAATTTATTGTGTGAAATGCACTTGTTATGAACAAATATATGTTGCGTATTACATAAACACTGTTATAAGCAGTTCCGACCGTTATGTAAATATTATTCAACCAGTGCATCTCTCATCAAACATGCAAAAATTATTATATTCAATCCAATGAAGAATACGCTCCAAATGATCTGAAAACATGACTGAAAAGTGCTTGACTATTTGAAACTGTTGCCACTTCTGCTGAACGTATTTGTGTTATATTTTTGTTTACAAATTTGGCACGTGTTGTGGCCAATGATTCATCCAACTTTTTTTATTATTAAAGTCAATTTCATGATTTGGGCCTGCCAGATGTCGAGTATGACACCAGACTGTTCGACGTTTGTGTGTCCAGCAATTTAAAAAGAGGGAGGCGTTAATTTGGTTTTGCGTTTAGTATTAAATTTTAAATGCAACTTCAAACACAGAAGCCTGTTGATTTGCATATATTGTTAATTACCGTGAAGTCATGGAATCGCGATAAGTCCGTTGATGAATAAATAGACACAAACAAAAAAAAACAATCATATTGTTATGATGATAAATTTTGATTATGCTCGAGGTTTTGCTTTTATTTTTTATAAAACTTTCGACGATCAATAACGACGGACCAATATATTTTTACTCCGCTTTTTATGTATATGTAAAGCCAGGAATGTATATTACTTTATTGCGTTGTGTCCAGAATCCATTTCCCTATATCAGAAACATTAATGCAGAATTATTTATGATTGAATTTTTTTCTGTGCTGTGATATACCCGAGTGGAGTATGTTTAAACTTTTACGAATAAAATTTAGCTATAAATCTCTGGAATACAAATGTGTCTGCCGTCATCCTAAATTAACGAGTTACAGAATTCATTTCATGAGATTTCGTGTTTGATGCTGAGTTGAAATGCCATCTTGTAAAAAGTGATGAAATTATGAGTTCAGTGTAGTACGGAGTCGAAGATTGTAATTCGTGTGGCAGACATCTTATTTGATAGTAAAGTTTTGGCATTTGAACAAATCAGAATCTATTCAAATGAACGCTCAGCTATAACCCGAGGCTGAACAAAACTGTTCGGTTCGTGAAACGCGACTATTATCTGAAGCGGAAACTTGTCTGTAAATTCAGCAAATTCATTACCACAAATCTGCCGGCAAATATAAATATCAAGAGTACGAAGGGCAAATATGTATGTCTCTGTCATTACAAAGTCACGAAAATTCGAATAATTCCAGTTCTCTCTTAATTTTTGTCCACATGCCCGCCATATACACAAACATTTCCATATTTCATTCATTTTACATGTTGCGTATATCTTTTCAACCGTCTGAATAACTGTATAAACTCCGTTTCAACTCCAATCAAACGTTTTGCCATTTCACTCTTCCCTTTTCCAATCCAAATGTATATTGAACAATATTCTCGACCGTCTAGTTGTTATTCAGCCTCGTATACTCAAACTTTATTAACATCGTGAATTGTTTCAAACATTTTTATCCCTCTTTGACAGTGCGATTCGTCTGAAAAACAACCTTTTCTCTACTTAATTGATTATCAAAATGTTGCGTCAAAATATAGATTCTACCTGATATAAAAAAATTGCAAATTACCTTCAAATCGGTGTAGAGTTATACACAAGTGTGATATCAACTAATGACATAACTCTGATCCATCATTTAAAAACTGGATCTGAAAAAGGGGCACCTGCTGCTCAGCTTCTGTTATTTTCGGTCTGCTATGTCTATCTATCTTTCTCTCTCTTGTTCTCTCTACTTTTGACTCGAACGACAATTAGAAAACATCTAAGTTGGTGGACGTATGATTCGCGACTATATTTACATCATAACAATAAACGTGAAAGCAACAGTGGCAAATTGTTGCGCAAACGCTTGGAGTATTGGCAATCGAGGATCGCCTTGGGCATCCGAATATGGCGGCGCTTCATTTGCAAAGCTGACCCGGCGCTTATTACTTTGCGCACACGAGAGTGTTTTCAACGTTTTCTCCTTCCGCCAAGTTTCGTTTGCGACGTCGTTATTCAAATTTCAGACCTTACATGGCACGTTCAATGTGATCTGGCATGCCGTCAAGGTTAACTAAGGTCGTCAATCCAATTCACAACTCATTCTTTTTTCAATTCCAAAGTCAAAAACAAATTTTAAAATAAAACTTGTCAAACTGAACATTTTTTTCCTGAAAAAATAATAAAAGGATTTATTTTACATTCACTTCAAATTCATTATTTTAGATTTCGTTATTAAAATTATAAAGTACATTTCTGCTGGTTACAATTGGTTTTGACATAGTCAACGTTATCATTGTTACAGCGAAGCAGTTATTGATCCAGTAATATTGAACTAAAAGTTGAATTTCACATTGCAGAAAATTCACTTTGAATGAAAAATAACTGGCAATTGAAAATCATTCAAATCTTACTGCTACCAATTTACTTGTTTTAACACAATAACTGCGTATTTCCATGTGAATAGAAAAATTTAATATTTTCATTTTATTCATTTCAAAAATAACACAGCATAAGAAAACTGCATTTCTGAATGAACATAATTACAATTTTATATCAAAGTGAAAAAACTTAATGGAAAATAAAAATTGCAACAAACGAAATTCTACTCACAGAGAAGTGAATTTAATAAATTAAGCGTCAAAATTACATCTGACAACCAAAAGGCTCAGCAAATCTTGGAAGCAAGGCATTTTCCAACGTTGATCGCAATAAAACTATAAACAGGTCGCAAAGTCTATTCACGCTGATTCCCATTTCCGCCGGGCTTCCAGGAAGACTCACGTCCCATTGAACTCAAAAATTATTGACCGGCTGACGTTCGCCTATCCTTGACAAATAGAAATTTTGCCGAAGTCGACGCTTAGCACAACCAACTGTACGATAAATAGGCAGAATCACAGGATGTCCAAAAATACCGACAAAATGGGATTCCCGGAACGGAATGCCGTACACAATGTGCAGTGCACACCTCCAATACGTAATCCACTTTTCCACCCAAAATCTATAGCACGTTTAAATGCCCATTTCATAAGGATTTTATCCCGGTCACAAAATTTTAGAAATAAAATATAACTTCTATAACAATGGAAACTTTGCGAACAATGTCTTTTTTGGTAAACAAAATAACAATGGGAGGATAAAGATTGTTTATTTGGAATGAAAATTTTGAGCAAGTGAAAAAAGACGTTGGCGAATAACGAGCGAATGAGCAAGAAGGTGCGGTCGATGTGACCAAAAATGTAGAACAAAAAAGTTGATGGTAATGAGGTTGTTATTACCATTTGGTGTGTTATTCCTGTGATGCGTGTATCACTGTTGATCCGGTAATCCAATATGGCAGCTTACACACATGTCAAAACAAATCACCGCGCGCGTAGACAACGCGACAGACGCGAGGTTTCGCGCGTCATGCCTCTGTCTTTGTCGATGCGCGAACTCGGGCCCACTTTGGTGGGCCGAAAGGAGACGCGCCGTTTAGCAGTGTCTGCGACACAGCTCTCGCGTTGCTCGCAAAATTTGGACACTTTGATGTGATTAGCTGTACTGGCCGTGACGCACAACACACAAACAAGCACGGATGATGAACGTAGACTACACTGCTCGCTCGCTGACGTCTCGCCGTACTGCAAAGACCCCCCGTCCAACTGGGCACTCACTCCACTCTTGCGCTCAGCCGGCAATGCAGAAGCGCCGCCGCGATCGATCGCGCGCTCTCTCGTCCGTGCCTCGCACACAACGCGCGATTACACACACTCTCTCATGCTCTCTCACTCTCCCCCCAACCGTCAAGCTTATGTCATTTTCGTTTTACCATCACCAACAATATTATTTATTATCCATAATTGTAATTGCAAAGTTGATTATCAGATTCCAGGTTATTTTTTTGAACAACAATAATAAATTTAAGGAAATATTTGGACATATTCTTCACAAATCACTCCTCGATTTCGTTATTTCAATAATCAAACTTCTATACTTTTTCTTTTTGCAATTATGGATCCAGCTGAAAGCTAGAGTAATCTATTAGAGAAATATATATAGAGAGAAATCTATATTGTACACAAATTGTACATCATATCAGACTCTGTATTTTCTCAAGTTATTATTCATAGAATGACATTACTCTGAAATTATTTTAAAACCTTCTTGTGCGAATTTTTAGTTGCAACAATGAAAATCACCCGTGAAAACTGTTATAAACTACATTTAAATTACATAGTTCGCCTCAATCTTTCAAATGGTCTGAAATCTCTTCATAATTTTCCTTTCTTACATTTGACTTTGTTGAATTTTTTTTTCATGAAACAAACAAGTGCACTTGTTTGTTTTCCTCGAAAATAGCTTATGCATTTTTGACTCTACTCAATGAAAATTATTAAAAGCTTGAGTTTATTCCAATATTTTTCAAATCGAAATTTCTTATTATATTTGACGGGTATACTTTTTGGTTATTGGTTTTAATTTTGTTATACTTGGTGTAGATATTTTCACTGTGCAATTTTATACTTAAGAATATCAATTAAATAAAAATCATCGTCGCAGTTGTTCAGAAATTGAAGACCTGACTTCGTTTGGAACTTACAGGTGAATATTAGCTCAAAATATTTATTATGCATAATCAATTAATTGATTGTTTGTGAAATTCCGCAGCAGGAAATAATATAGCAGATGAATATATATACAAACTAAAAGTTGATTTAACGATTCTATCCATGGAAGTTTATATGTCCACAGTAGGTATATAATCTGATCTCAATAGTTGATACTCATTGTTGGTCAAACTTTCCGAAAATACCAACTTTTGTATTATTTGGTTTTCAGAAACTGTCGTATAAAGTATACCTATATGGTTGGCTATTTATCATCACATAGATAAAACGTATGCAAATACCGTTGTTGTGCCAACTTTATCAATAATATGTTGTCAAAAGTGAACCCTTATTATATGAAAAAATATGAAAAAGATTCTGATGTTACGAAATCAAAACGTGAATATTAGAATTGTCTGCAGTTTGAAAAAATACAACAAATTGTATAAAGTGCAATGCACGAATATAGCAGTCAACGAACCTGTGACTCAAACTCAAAAGCATTGAATTTTTATTCACAAATAAAGTGTTTGAAGTTTCTGTAAATGTGAACATAGATATACGCACTAAAACATTCTGGACTACAATTTTTCGCAGATTTCATTTTGTTTGTTTAATTTAATCTTTCAATATTAGAATCTTTATTGAACATCGCATATAGATATAAATTGCGGAATTAAATTTTTGATCCTAAAGATAGCTCCGTTGGATTGAGCAATCTCTTACTACGAGTAATTAGAGTTTCCAGTTCTACGACATCTCAATTTTCCATTTTATTATTTGCTCGCGAAAAATTGTTCCCGAGTTGGACCGATTGTTTGACCTGCCATGATCAAAATAACAAAATCTATTTTTCTTTCGACTTTGTCGAAGTTCGGATGGTCCAGTTAAAATTAGAAGAACATGCCTCGTTTGCCTGGAATTGATCTAATTTTTCATACACGAACAAATGGCAGGCTAATGAAAATTCTTCAATTATCTCACTCGTTGAACTACCGTCGGGTAAACATTGATCTAACTTTGACGGTAAACATGTTTGCTTTTTTGATTGCATCGAACGTTCAGTATGTTAATATCTTTTTAAGAAAATGAAAAATTAATAAACTTATGTTGTTTACTCATTTGCTAAAGAAAAACAACCTCTTCTTTCAAGAATCATTAAAAAATATGGAAAAAGAGCGTGTTACCACAAGGTGTAAATATTTTGCACGTGTTCAATTTTTTTATTGACAAAAACTAGGGGGAAAAAGCCATAACGATTTAGCGATAAAAGCATATAAGGCAGTGAAACGAGAAATGCTGACTTAAACCAAAAAGTATACGCGTCTCAAAATTTTCGCGACGAAGAAAGATAAGCTCCAATCGAAAACACTCGGATTCTTACGTAAGCGAGAATTCAAAAGAAACGCGACGGGGTTAGCATTATATCCAAAATATGTTTCGAATAATCTCAAGCTTCTTATTCGATGTTTTAGTCGTTTCAAAACTTGCTCAGAACGATGTTCATTTTTCCCCAAATCAACGGTTTTTATCAGGTTCAACTTTTCGTACTTAAATGAAACATTAGTTTCGAAACACACGGAAGAAAAACAACTTTGAACAGTGATTATACATTTTTCCTGACGCTTCTCAAATGAAATCGTGGTGAGAAATATATAGATAGCTTGATGTGTTCCAGTTATTCTAAAGTGTCCCAGAGAAATCTTATATGGACATTAAAATCGATGCATATCTGAGATATCTCATTGCCAGTTAATTCATAATCAACAACTGCTAATTTATGTCTCTTATTGTTATATAGATTCAAATTGAATTCTGTCTGTCAGTTGGTCTTCAATTATGTCTGGATTAAAATAATTGTGATCCAATGAAAATCAGAACCATAAATAGTTTATAAATATATTTTAGTTTTTAAACGTGAACAATTGCAAAAAGTATCATTTTAATTATCAAAAAAGATCACACAAGCGAAAATTCGAAGGAAAAGACCACTAATATTTTTGGTGCGTCTTTAAGCTCAGCTTGACTCTTTTATTTTTTACAGACCTTGTACATTATCCCTAAGAGTAAATTCGCTGCTCCATCGGTATCAACAAAACGACGACAGATTCATCATAAGTTCAGTTTATTACCAGTTTGGGAAATAATGATGCGTGCACGCGAGTGGCCTATATTGATGAACATTCAGCCAGATGTGATACGATTGTCAAAAGCAGCGCTTCGCATGCAAGGGTCGTCCGAATAAGGGGACGACAAAAAGCTCCTGGGGCTAAGGCAAAAGTGCCAACTAAACTGCAGTTACGATAAATACTTTTAGCCCTCCCGTATATCACTCGCAAATAAAATAAAGAAATGAGATTAAATTTTATGGTAAGCTCGAGCGTCAAAGACAGCTTTCGTCATTTGACTTTGCATCAAACCCCAAAAAGATAATAGTCTTGTAAAAAAAAGCACATTATATTAAACTGCATTTCATATTTTTCAGGATGGTTAACGAATTTAGCAAGTTGAAAAGCAGCCAGAAAAGAGATTTTCTTCTTCTCGCGATAAATTGCTTGAATAAATTGTGCAATGAAAGAAAGGGTCGCTGACACAGTTTGCAAAATAAGGCTCGACGGACATCTTGCTGATAAAAAAAAACGGTCATGCCGTGATTCCGGAAAAATTTTACGACTTCAGGTCAAGTGCCAATTTTGTTCTGCCGTTTAATACAATCGACGAGAAACACCTTGGCAGCAATTACGTTGTTATTACGAAACGGCACAGAACAAGGAGGAGAGAATTTAGATGAATAATCAAACGAAATGCATCCATGAACTTGCAAATTCGACTTAAGAACACTTTGACGACTAAATTGCATGAGATTCCTTTTTTTTTTTGCTCAACAGAAACTCCTTTTATATACATAAGTTGAATTATCCATCGATATAATTGTATCACATAGAAACAGTCTCGTCGTTTTGTTTTATCTATCACTTTAAATATTAAACTTAAGATGAATTTAATGTAATGATACTAATTGAGAAAAGGTACACGTTTCTTGTAACTAACCCGTAGTTGGGTGCTTCTTGTTATTGCAATGTCTACGTCAAGCGTTAACCGACGATCATCTGGAACGATAAGCGGCGATGTTAATTTTAATAAGATGCTAAAAAGCAAGGAGCAAACTGTGCCAGGATCATATTTACCAGGCAAAACCTAGTTATTCTCAGCCAGTGGTCTTGGCGTGGTAAAATTTTAAACTATCATTAAATTTGCAGAGTGTTAAAAGCATGCATCTTGAAAGCTGACATAAGACGGGACAAATTTCACTAGTGTCGCTTGCTAGAAAAGCTGCAGCCTCATGAATTTTGTACCTTAGTGAACACATTAAAATAATCATCTGTTATTTTGCATTGTGCTTAGTATTCGATTGTATGTACAAAAAGTTGTCGTTTCATGTAGAGAACAAAGTACCCACAGTACGAATTTGCACAAGCCTATTTCTTGCGACGAAACCCTTTGTTTTATTCGCTTTTCATTCGTCAGCATCTTTTTGTTTCGTAAATGGTGCTGCGCATTATGTGTTTGGCCCTCCATCGAAAATCAGTGCCTAATTGAATAAGTGCGTGCATGCCACGTGAAACAATCAGCACCCTTTGGTCGCTGCCACGCTTACACAAAAATTGAATGATCTTTCAAAACGAACCCTTCTGCTCTCTTTGCACACATCCTGCATTTATTTTTTAGCACACAAATGATTTTTGTTTTTTTAGTCTGATATTACTACGTTTATATAAACGTTCATTAATTAATAAAAATATTTCTACCAAGTCAAGATTGTTAAATTGAACTCTTGTATCATCATAACTCAAAGCTAAATGTTATAATCTTATTTGTTATAATAATTATCTATACTAAACAAAATTCATTATTTCATGAGCTCATAAATTGTAGTTGTGTTACTTGTACAGGTGTAATTATCTATGATGAGTTCGGATATTATATATTACCATTTGTGTGTACATGTACCTCGTTATCTGCCGTTATATTCATTACGAATGTAATTTGTAAAACAGAACAATATTTATTTTGAGTTGTTAAAAAATAAAATTGAAACAAACAAAAAATAGACTTTCAGTTCATGTTCGTCGAGAAGATTTGTTGAAGGCGAGGTCGAGTTGTAAATAAAATTCGTCGAAGCAGAAACCGAGATATGTGCGATAAACTGAATTTGGCAAGGTTTTTTGTAAGTCGAGAGTCGTGCCTGAAAACTGATACTGTAACTTTTAAGAGCCTTTAATTTTTGCCGGCGATGGTGGAAGCCATGCACAGACCACAAGGGTCTGGCTTTCGACGCGGTCATTGCGGCTTGGGCACGATCTTCAACACTTAAATGACTGGGCTATGAGACGAAGCTGCAACTTGAGATTAATCCACACCAACTCGTCACTTGTGATCGTTTTATTTGAAAACTTCCACAAGTTTCTCTAATCATCCATAATTCAGCGATCATAAAATCAGACGTCCTCTGACAGATAAGTTTTGATTCCAAGATTTATGGAATCGCAAGAGTTGCACAATTTTTTAAACGCGAAATTTGCTGTACTTATTTTCTAACTAACTTGTTTAATTTCTTATTCTTTTAGCAGTACAATAACTTTGAAAGAGGTCGATTGTTCAAAGAGTCCATGGAAGTTAATGATAGACAAAAGGGAGCCAGAGAACAAAGGGATGTCATGACAGTTTATATCTACGAGCTGTACTCCCTCCTGAAAATAACCGTGCTCATAAATATCCATCTTGCAAGCTTCTAAAGGATATCAATATTTTGAAATTTAGAAGAGAAAGATATCAGTGCCGACGTAATACAAGACTTTCATCAAGAGCAATAATGAACACTGCTGTGATATCAAATATTTGCAAAAGGAACCTTATTTTTATGATTGATTCAGTGTAGAAGAGTAAAATCTTTTAAATTCCACGATAAACCCCAAAAAGAATGCGACTGAACAGCTGTAATGAAATTTTTTTGAATCTTTAATTTTACTTTGTGAATTGAAAGAGCCGGAATTTGATGTAATGAAGCAAAACAGGACATTTTAAGCGTCGTCATTGGTCGGTAGCTGGCAAATTGGATCAAGGCAGATTGCGATCAAAGACGGAGTTGGAATAGTGCGCGAAAAAGGGGTCGTGCGTACCTGCACAGGAAACAGTCGGATATTGCCCCGCAGGGAACTCACTGACGTTCTAATTCTTGGGAGTCGGTTTCGTCGACATTGTGTCTACGTGCTGCTTCCGGTTTGTCACTTTGACCGCTCGCTGTGCAATCGCTTTCGGAAACAGTCCTGCGTGTACCCACGGGATTCGCATATGATATCTAGCTTTCACTCAACACATTTCCTTCGTCGACAATAAATTACTTTTCACATCAGTTCAAAAACTGGTTCATCAACTCTAATTCGTTTTAGCCGGCGCGCTTGAAATAATAATTAACAGTTTAGTGCGCAATATACTTGTACAACTAATTTATATCGAGAGGCGACCAAAAAGTTAACTTTTCATTATGTAAGCTACACGGTCTCAACGAGCCTCGTTACACTCAATTTCACGGATAACGATCTTGTAGAAATCCCATAACCCCAGTACATATCTTAGTATATACACATACACACCCCCAAGCTAATTTCATCAAAATCAGTGACATATATTTAGTTCATTGAACGCTTTTATAATTTACCTTATACCCTCCGCGAGTAGCCTGCAGTTATCTTTGAATTCGAAGCTTGCCTTCGAGGGATGGTATACCAATCGAATCAAACTATACGGCTAAAACCGATTTGCTGTCGCAAATTTTCAATCAAAGAATTAGATAGAGCCACAAATGTAGTCCTCATTTTTTAATATCATCATGTAAATAAATTATGTTACGCTTAGAATTCATTTTGAAAAATGTGGATAACGTTTTTTGAGACAAATTTTGTTTCATCTTTGTCAAAATGATTGAATATAATAAGATTTGACTTAGACGTGTGGAGATTGAAGAGGAATCAAAAGAGGTAGACTCTGACGAAGGAAGAGAAAGAGGGCCAAGGTGGAGCTTACACAGAACAGCAAAAGCTTTGACTATAGGCAGAAGTGTGCGTTCGACAAAAAGTGGGCGAGCAAACAGACCGGCAAAGGCGATCAGAAGAACAAGTCTAAACGAAGAACCAAGATCTTTGATCTCGACTTAACGCGATTTTCCTATAACCAAAAGCACGCTTGAATAAAATCTGCAGATAAGCGATACCCTTTTGCGTGCTGGACACATTCACCTCATAGAGACATTTGTTTTATCACAAAATCTAAATTTAATTCTACATTACGGACAAAACGAACTATAGAAACGTTGAAATGGCAAACAAACGAAATATTTTATAAAAAATTGTGGTGGAGTCAGTGAGTGCAGATTTTTTTTACTGTATCGCGTCAATGGGTTCAATTATTCAAATCCAGCCGAGTGCCTTGCGTCAAGTCCAAAACAGTCGTGGCATTGAAACGTGAGTAATTATTTTTTCCGTGAGTAGCGCAATTTCGGGTAAAAAGTTCGTTACGTCACGTATGTAAGTCGACAAATCAAGTTTCTTTCCTTCACAAGTCCTACTTGTAAAGCAGATGATAAAGCAAAAAAAAATAATAATTTGAAAAAGTGAGTTTTGCAAACAATTTATTGGGTCTGAAACTTGAGAATTCGCATGCTTTCTTCTTATCGAAAAGTGGATAAAGTATACAGAAGAATTTACACCGAAAAATATAATATACTATTTTATAATGCTCGAGCGAAGAAAATCTGTTAATGCTTTTATGAAAAAAGTTTTCGCTAACCGAGGATGCCTCGGAAAATGAACTTTTTGTGCGCCGCACAAAATGATGATACTCATCAAGGTGATTTATTGCATGAATTATCTTGTATTCAAGTAATTTGAGCGCTTACTAACTCGCAGTTTTTCGGAACATTTTCTCATTTTCTAAAGAAATTACAACTCAACGTGACGCGATGAAAATGCATTAACCTCGCTAATAAAATATTATCATATAAGTATAGTAACCGTTGAAATAACCCACCACTTTTCTGCTCCAACAATTTTTTAATCGCGTACATATAATTCAATCGTGTGAGATACTTTTTTATGGTCCTACGATTCCAATTCCAATACCAAATCACATTTATCTATCTTCTTAATTTTTGCGAGTCTACAAATACGATATCTTAAAAAATTTATAAGTACTCTGTAAGTTATTTTGACGGTTCTATGAAGCAGCAGTTACGTTCCAAAATAAAACTGATGCTGAGCAATCGATGAGATGCACGCGCTCGAAGGTATTGTGTTGATCTTTTTTCGATATTGCAAGAACAAAGATAGTTTGCGGATGTAAAGTGTCAGCCTGTGACTCATGTCGAGGAGAGCAAAGGTCAGCACTCGCAGGTTAAACTTTGAAGAGGCCGGGTCGGATGAAAATCGAAAGCTGCGTCAAGAGTGTTCACCTTTCATTTCCACTCGACGGACATTCTACATCCGTCGACATTTTCTTATCGTCAAAGAGACACGCGAGATATAAAGTAAAAGATATTTATTTTGAAATAGACCAGGCAGACGATGCAATTCAATCAATGTTAATTTTATTTGAGTTTAATTGCTCGCATAGTTTGAAGCGTCGCTGGCAAATAGCATTAAAGTTCGTAAACCGTTTTGTCGAACGAATTTAAAAGGTATGACAAAAATTTGATTAATGTGATTATGCAAAAACGTCAAAACCAAAGATTTCAAACATTTTTGCATAAAAACCCTTGCCGATGGAAAATGTTAGGTTACCATCAGAACTCGCGTTTGATTGGTAATTTAATTTTCCCTCTTAGAAACTTAACGCGCTTGTAAACAAATGACAAATAATTTGATAGGAGTTTGACGGACGAAAGTGGTATAGCACATGTTGAATAATGACGAGTTTGCCAGCATTTACCTTGGTTCATAGTTCCTATCAAAGTTTTCACCCTATTATGACTCGTTATTAGCAAAATCAAAAATTTCCGAATTTCGAACATTCAAAAATATTTAAAACTAGTTCTTTTTCATTGCTATCTTTTACAAAAAGCGAATTCAATTTTTAATCAGTTCTAAAACCTTAAGTTGGCCCAGTTCAAGGTTGAAAATGGTCTATCTGAATTTTGTAATCCAGGATATTTTTTCACGTTCTAATTCCATTCTTAGACAGTTTTAACTTCTCACGTCGACTGTTTGTTATTTGAGTTCATCGTTGCTCGTTTCAACTCATTAATTACACCTAGCGAAACAACTGTAAATACAAAAACCATTAAGACAGTTTATCCAACATATATCACACAAGTTTACACAGTTTGCTTGGGCAACACACTTTTTATCGCAACAGGAGTTCCATTTACGTTTTACGTGAAGCAACGAATAATTGCAGTGCAGATGAATGAAACGTGATGCAGCAATCTGGCTGCATTGCATTGTAAACTATACACACTTTGGACCCACCGAATCGATTGAAACAATGTACGAATAACAAAGGCGTCCCGAAATTTATGCCTTGAAAAAAAGTATATAGAACGTCATGCGTTTAAACTCTCGCATTAAAAATGAAAAAAACATGATATGGCGTAACGTGATCCTTTCTTTTGGGGCGATCATCCGTAGACCGACATGTCAGATCTTCCACGCCTCGTAAAATAGTAACGCCTCATACTTAATAGCGAAGCCTCTTCGTGATAAACGATTTGCGCTCGTGTCAAAATTCGCTGACCCTTGAAGAGCTAAGTTTTTAGTGCAAAATTCTATGGGACATATACAGGGTGTGAAGAAAGAACTCGGACATAACTCGATGTTTCAGAATGTGTGTCCAAATTATTTTTCCAGGCCGTGTATTTTGAACTGTTTTGTCCACCTTTACAAAAGAAACCATAATTCTCAAAAGAATTGTCTATACTTTATCCTTATTATTTTGATTTTTGATTCAAACTATTTGAAATGTAGTGTACCTTTTTTCAACGACCTACTGTCTCTTGATTAACGAAATGTCGCGAACGAGAGAAAATGTTTGCTCTCGAAGCTGTTTAATTATCAGACGTGATAGATGTATACATGTAAAGCACGTGTCCTGAGCGTCAGCTGAGGGTCCAGCGGAAGGCGTTGTTTCTGTTACTGCTGCTTTTTAAACGTAATTGTAGGAGCGGAAGAGTAATCACTAACATCAATTCGATGACCCTGTTAAGTCCGATCACAAAAAGAGACAAACAGCTTCCATTAACTGTAGGCCAATTCCTCTGCACCATTATCGGCGGACGACGCTTTTTTCCCTACAGCTTTCTTAATTAAATTAAATCCGTTTATGTCGCCTAGCAAAAAACTCTGTTCATTTACTCTATGTCAAATCACGCTTTCCCTCCTCAGAACATGTTTCTCACATTCATGCTTTTTTATTCATTCTGAGCTCACTCTCAAATTATATAAATAAAACTTTTCAAAAGTTTGAACTTCAAAAATACAGTGTACACAGGGTGTTTTAGATTGCTTGTATCAATGAACCATAGAAATACTTATATAGGTGGGAGGAGGTCCGATTGCCCACGGGATTTCCAGACTCATATCAAATGTTGAAAAATGAAATGAGACGCGGGCGAACGAGATTTTTGTAAATGAGGCAACAGGATTGACAAACGTACGTTTGAGTTTTGTGTGTTTAATGCGCAAGACATTTGAGATTTTAGAAAATGCTGCTCATTGATTAAAGAACGTAGCTATAAGCTCGTTTGAAATGATGCACAATATGAATTATGTAAATTAGGCACTAATAGTTCAGATCTTATCCTTCAGAAAAGTTGATCTTGTGCTCAAAGTGAATGAGAGTTTTTTGAATTAGTGTATGTTAATTGTGCTAAATATAGTTGGATCACATTTATTTTACATCCGATGAAATGAGATTCATACTTATGGGGTACAAAAAATGAAAAAATTGTACCTTAGATTATTATACTTCAGATTCGTAATATTTATAAGGCGCGTAGAAATTAGACCCAGTTTTTTAGGGCACATCGCTTTGAGATTCTCATTCGCTCGCGTCTCATTTCATTTTTTAACATTTGATATGAGTCTGTAAATCCCGTGGGCAATCGGACCTTCCCCATAGGTGGTACGGTGTTTCAGGGTCCGAAAAACCCTGCATAAAAAATGGTGTGATTGCAGACTGTGATAAGGAAATTAAATCACATTAGATCACAATAGTAATAAAGACTGATTGATTTAGACGCAGGAAGGATCGCGCATGTCCAAGAAAAGTAAATTCCTCCTGCAGGTTGAATTGGCTTTGTAAGAGGATGCAGCTCGTATCTGATAGCGACCGATGATTTAGATACTTTGACTCTCACAGAGAGTCGAGGAGGAAATGAAGAAGGAAAAAGAGATCGAAATCAGCGTAATCCGTCGAGGAGAACGAACTTTAATCGACCTATTATAACGGAAACCTTTAACAATGGCTTCGCACCTTTGACTTTGAGTCGACTAACCAAGATTCACTCAACTTATATACGTAATGCTATTATTATTTAGTACATGCCAAGTTTATCAAAAAATTTAATTATGTTTAAAGGCTTTTTTCATCAGATTGCTCCAATCTAGATATGTGCGCAGAAATTTGATTTGAATTACGTTACCTGGGTCACACCTCGAATTACGTTAACTACGCAAATTCGAACGTCAGAAATGGGGTCATCCCGGGCTATATACGGGTATGCAGTGGCAACCACCGTATTCATTTTCATTAATTGTGTTGGCTCTTCGAGTACTTCTAATTCGTTTTACTGCTCGACCAGTTTTTTGCTAATTATTCGACTGCGCCGAGTACCATCATTAGGACTTGAGACTTTTGTTTGTCCATTTGTCACTTCAAAACGAGTCGATAATTGTAATCAAGTGATGCGGAGACATTTAGTTTAGACATTTCATGTGCAAATGTACTCAAAATGAAATGGTACATCAAATTGTAAATGACAGAAATATTTTCTTGAAAATACAAAATTCAACATTGTAGAAATGTATATTTTTAAATGTAAATATCGAAGAGGAACTGATTATATCAAATCAATATTGTACGATAGTGTATCGGATATCCGGCGGCAAAAATGTCTAATCGGGGTCGGAATATTTCGAGCGAGTTTCACAGATGAGTGGACAAAATCGGTGGGTATTTTATGTTAACTAGATAAGCCTAGTTAATGCGAATATCGATGTCCATTTGGCGAGCCAAGTCAACCCGACTAATGGCCGACTAAGCTCGGTCAAGCTGAACAATAAAAAGTAAAAAATTGCAAGTGTGTTCAGCGTAATTAAAATTTAATTACATTTTGCACAAGGACGCTAACTGAAAACAAATTCAATTGATTGTATCTAGAACATAAATGGAAAGGAGATGAAACTTTACATAAGAAGGAAATGATTAACAAATTATGTTCCGGGTCTTGCACCAACAAACCCTTGCATTTGTCAGTCATATATCCTATATATTTATCTCAGAAGTGCATTGTCGATTACAAATGACCGAACTAATTATCTTATATCACAATTTATAGTATCAAACAACCGGCTTTTTTGTTAAGTTTTTTGTCATGTTAAACTTTTCAAACCTAATAATCATTTCAGTGAGAGTACCAGTTTGTTCCATAAAAAGAAAGAAAGAATAATTACAACTTGGATAAGAAACGAACGGCTATTAATATTGCAATTCAACGAACGAGTTTCTTCTGAAACGCTGATTCCCTGTAGGAAAAACAAAGCCTCTATTTCTGGTAATAGACTGTTTAACTTTATTTTATTTTCACTATGCCAAGCCAACAACAAAATAATCTTGAGTTAAATTCACTAGCCCAAAACTAGAACAAGTGTTGAATTTTTTCGCGTTTCGTGTTTTGTAAGAAAATGTTTGCGAATGAAAACAAATAATCCACTTTGTCTTCGAAACTTGAGTTGGACTTTTTATCATATATAACAATAAAGTACTACATCGAGACTTTATTCTCTCTGCTCGTTACTTTTTCCTCAGCTCTGAAGAAAAGAAATTACAATAGAGAAATATTATAATGTTTTGTATGATTGTCAAATCTTGTTATAAAATGGACTTGTTGTTACTTTTCATAAAAAAATGGTAGCTAGAGTACCTCGATATTGCATATCGCTACAGTCAACGGATAATTTGAAGTTCGATATAGGAAGCTCATATACAACTGCTCAGCTGCTTTATTGCCTCTTGCCAGGAAGCTTAATTCCTTGTAACAAACTATGTTCGTCGAAATGTAACTGGAAAGAAAACTGAAAAGAATACTAAATATTTGAAATTATTTCTCTTTCTTATTGTATCAATATGAAATAATAATATAAGAAATAATAAAAAATGGTTCCAATGTCTAACTGAATGTAAAAATCTGGAGAATTGCTATAAATAGAGAAAAATAAATGTACCATTTAGTTGCTCTGTTATTTGTGACTATATAAAACATGAATGCAGCTGCTGAGTTTAAACTAAAAAATTTTAATTTTCGATTCTTGGCAAAAATTCCGGCGAATTGTCGATATTTTCTGTATTTTTCATATAATTGTTTGTATCTCCACACGGTCTATTGACGTCGAATACCATCAGACTTTGCAGATTGACATGAACCAAAACTAGGTTTCCATGCTCGACTGTTTTATCGATTTCGTGAGGTCTGTGGCTCATCCAACAAAATCGTTGTAAAATATTTTGGTTGATGAAATTCAAATAAGTTATTAATATTCATCTTATCCATATATGTATCCTATGTTATTAAAAATTTGTGCAAAAATAAGAAATAAAAAATAAAAAAATCTGCAATACAAATACCTCGAATATTAAAATTAATCTTGAAATGTCCGGGGGAAGACGAAACAATTCTAATCACGTATGGAGAAGTAGTAACTAATATACATATGATGGCCAAAGTGAAGCAAATGTTAGACAAGAGAGTATAAAGACGTATTGGTATTTGAGTCACGTCTGAGGGTGCGCACTAAATGCAGTTGCAGACGCGAGCTCATCGCAAAAGTTTTATAATTAAAAGACGATATCCGGTCATATCGGAGGTGGTATCGCATCAAAATCATGCCTCGAGTTTCACACAGTTTCACGCAGAAACAATGCAAGAGCGACAGCCGACGCGTCCTATCAAAATTTAAGTCACGTAGTGGTCCTCGACGAAGGACTCCAGACGGCGCACCCCCGTCGTGTACCTAAAGCGATCTTTTTACACGTATAATACACGCACGGATACAAAACTTACGAGAGCTCTTGCTCAGATTATTCTTTTCATGCAGATGAGCAGACAAAAATATTATTTCCGAATCAATAACGTCAGTTTCCATTCGCTTCTGCGTAATACCATTTTATTTTTAAACGTTTCTTCCGATTTTATATTAAAAATCCTGGAAAAATCGTAAAAAAGACTCAAAGTGTGAAATGTTGACTCTTGTGTACATTTTGTACACGTTCAGGAGGTTTCTAATAGTGCAATCACGATCGTTGATGAAGTGCCGAAGAAACTTTACACTTTACACTTGACAATGGATGAGGCAACGTGAACAACAATGAGCACAAACACACACGCGTAGGAGGATACGTGACAAGACCTAATAGGCTGCTGCCCTGCAACCACCCCATTGCAACCTACGTCTGCGAACCTGTCAGCCTTATCCCGACTTGCAAATATAAATGTAGCTCAGCTCACCGGATGCCTGGCTGTTTACTAATGGTTCTCTGCTTGCCAACTTCCTACTACGTTTAAGCTCAATGTTATTTACAAATAACGAAGCTCATTCCAGCCACTCAATGATTCTATTAGTTACATTTTTCGTATTTCAAGTCTATTTGATTTGGTCGAAATTCCACACTAAAAATATAACATCAAAATTTTGCATCTTATATTACTCGCCAGGTCGATACTGTGATATAAAAATAAAACACTCAGCTTCTGATATTGATTGGTAATAGGATTTTGCGTATAAATAAAAACAGAAGTTTGCTCTTCAAAACATAGAGATGTGTCATATTACATCTTGAGCGCCACAAATTTCAAGCTGCGAAGAATCAGACATGAAATAGACCCTCATTCCTTATTCTAAATAATAGCAACGTTTCTTTTATTCCGGGTGAGTTTTTACAGATCAATTGTATTGCAGAATTTAATGAGAAGTCGATACAATTTTGCTGTAATAAGTTAAACAGAAATAATGGTAGATCTGTCTTTTATATATGATATTTTCTGATAAATCTTGGATAAACAACTTTATGATCAATCCTAAATTAACATTTTTTCAGTTCTTTTATATTCGAACTTTAGTCATAAAGTCATTAAGAAAAATCAGCGAGAAAGAAAAGATCAATTCCAGACAGCATTGCTCGGTCAGGTTGTAAAGAAGGGGAAGGATTTTTCTTGGTACGTCGTGGGGTACTACTTATGGTTGAGAGAGTAAAAAATGTAAAAACCTATTTATCAGAAAAGGAATCGACCATTTATTTTAGTATTGATGACGCGAATTCTTATTTCCAGAAGCACGTGGACAAGTCAAGTCAGTACAATTTTAATCTTGAAAAAATGGGTCCCAAAAAAGCTATAGAGGTTTTTAATCTTGATCTTGATCAAAAAGAATTGAGATCAATAAGACCACTGACAAGTTATAAGAACAGGAGACTTGTACCACACCATCGAACACTCACTTTTCGGAGCTGGAAAGTGCACGCTCGAGCAATCCCGTCAAGAAGTCCAAATCAATGGATAAATTTGACGTGTTGAAGTTAACGCGTCATTCGGTTATCGAATCATCAAGTTTATAACTGTTTTCTCGGCTATCTCTGAGGTCTTGATATTTAAAAACTGTAACGGCAAAATGAAATTTTCTGAAGCAAGTTGTTGAGGTTTAGAATTCGAACTATTGATCAAATGCGATGCCTGTGAACCCAAGTCCTCTGGTAGACGGGAAGGCTTACGGCATCAATTAAAAAATTATTTTTGTATTCGGATTATTCGGACAAGGTTGTGTGGCGATACAAACACTTTATGGATTTATGGATTTGCAAAAAGCGACTACTCAAACGTTATTAGATAGTATAAGTGTTGAAGTTTTCCAAGCAGCAGTAAAAAATTTATGGAAAATACTGTCAAGAGAGAAATAAAATTGAATATGCAAATTTGACAGTGATAGGAAGCTGGACCAAACAAATTCACAGAATTTGTTTGGTCCATGTTTGGATCAAAAATTTGTTCCTTCTGTGATCGGATATTAAAGTTGTAAAACAATTGATATAATTGGTCATTTTCTGAACATTTTTTCACCAGCATCGTAGAGATGTTTCAACGTTCCGAGGAAAAATATTCTGTTCGGTACGTCAATTATGCTGACAATTGTGACAGCTAAACGCAAAAGACAATAGTTGACAGCCAACCGTACGAAACCGAGACGGTTAAGGCGATATGAAAAGGGCTGGTTTGTTTACAAAATCGGCTCGAGGTCGTGATCAAATACAACAATATTTTTCATAACAAAAATTATATCAGAACATTCTTTAGAAAATTGTCTTTGTCCTGATATGTTTTTCGTTTTAAAAAATGTTGTTGCATTTGCTAACAACCCCGAACCGATTTTTCTAACCTCAAATTTTGAAGCAAACTTTTCATATCGCCTTACGATAAAGAATTTTCTCTAAACGATGATGAAACTTTAGACCCTGTCATCCAGTCAATTACGCCACAAAGTTTTGTGACAAACGAACAATTGGCTTGGCTGTTAGTTATACACCTGCAAGTATTTTCAGCGATGAATTCAAAAATGCCTTGCTGATAACGCATTTAATTGTTTAACCTATAGCAGTCATGCTTTATATCTTGAGTTGAATCAAGAGCGTAAAACTAGAACGTATACGCGGCTAGCTAAAAATACTAACTAGACAGCTTTTAGATAGATGAAATTTCAAATTTTTAAAATACGAAATTGCTTAACCATGGTTAGTTTATCTATGCCTCTACGAAATGACGCTTCATTTCGTTATCCTTATATTCTATAGTAATTTCACTTCTTCTTATTTGCATTTCAGGTATCTTTCAACGGCTTATCAAATTTCTATACTTTTCTATTTGTTTCATATAAACATGAAGTATTGCTTATAGAATTTGACTTGAATTTATTTTCTTTTAAAGTATATGGAAACAAACCTTTGTTCAAAATGAATATAATTCATTCCGTTATTGACGGCTATCGGTTAACTGGTTCTTCCTAATCACCAAAGATTTAATCTGGATTCACGCTAAACCAGAAGTTTGACGATTTCAACTTTAAAAAACTTTCGTACTATGATTAAGCCTTCATTGCCCAAGCTTGTAATGAAAAAAACTACATTATTTCAAGAAATTTGTTGTAGATTAATTAAAATAAGCTCTGTTTTTGAAATACGCGTTGTGATCGCGTATAATAAAGTTCGGTTCTTTGACAATTGAAGTGGTGTGCTTTATGCATCCTGAAATCCGACAAATTGCAACAAATTTTATAAATTGAAAAGGTCCAAGTAGCAGACATGAATTTTCCTATCTGCAAATTCACAGAATTATCTATTGTTTTTATGAAGATAAACTTTTTTCCGTTGAAAAACGTATTATTACAGGCAGGTAAATTATAAAAATATAACATAAAACACAGATGCTTTAAAAATATACTAATTATTCAAACATTTCTAGCTACAAAAAATTAATAGATAAAACCGGACAGCTCCCCGTAGGCGATATTAGACAACACTCTTGCGATCTGAGACCCACAATATCCCATAGCACGAGAGCATCAGACAATAACTCTTTTGTCTTTGGTCGAAGGACCGTGGTGCGGCAAAATTACAACGCCGGCAGTTTGTTGCTTGCAGACACTGCCTGGCAAATAAACTCTTGACAGGATCATTTCAAGATTCTACCCTTGTCCTTACATGTGCCACCTATTTTAACTCCCGTTTATCAGTCTTCCAAAATGTCTGTTCAACATTTATGACATTTGTTATTACTCATAGTTTATATTACTGCAAATTTTGCAAATGTTTGGTTTATTGATTTTCTCTAGTACAAACTCGGGTAGCATCAAGGCTAAAAATCAGTTTAGACACAATCACGTTTGTTAATTAGAAGAAAAATAAATACTGTGATGGGGTGAAAGAGGAATCACCATGACAACGACCTACATTCTGACAAGATAATGAACAGCGTGATCCTTGTAATTGTGTTGCTACATTCAATATCTTCGTACGGTGTTTTTCTTGTGGTCAGGCTCGAGCAAACCTCTTTATCGATATTATTCGTTTCGTAAATTGATCCCAAAATGTATTCTATGTATTTTGTCTAATTTTTTGTGTAAATATTGTATTCTATATTCATCAAAATGTATTATAATGAACGATATCATGTTCTTAAAATGCACTTACCATAAAAAAGCTGTATCAATTTATTAACTCCAGGAAGTCCTCCGCATTTTTCTGCAACGAAAGAAGGATAAAAATAAATATTTGTTTGATATTACGTGGCAATTGCGAACACCAGAAATTCGGATGCTTATCATGTTATATCTTGATAATAAAAACAATTTATTTTTCATTTAACTGTTTGAAAATGTTTATATGTCGATAAATAACTTATTTAAAATATGTGTATGATAATAATAAAGCAATTGGAATCAGATTAGTCAGAATCCTCCAGGCTAATGGTCTATGACTATTGCGTTAATAATTATAATAATAATAATAATAATAATAATAATAATAATAATAATAATAATAATAATAATAATAATAATAATAATAATAATAATAATAATAATAATAATAATAATAATAATAATAATAATAATAATAATAATGAGACATTTTTTGTAGGACAATAAATTGACCCTATGACCTCAAGATTGACCTGTGAAATTTCCAGCATCGGAAAAGATGTCGATACTCTAGAATAATTTTGTAATGAAATAACGTAGTACGACCAGCACGATATTTTTGAATCAGAATTCAAGTGTATATTGAATTGAGCTCGTTAATTCAAATTAAAAATCAATATTCGGAATTTAGAAGGCCGGCTTTGGTAAATTATTATGATTATATTCAAAGATATCTTGGATTTAATATGATGACATTTTGTGACAACGATAAATTTATTTGAGTGATAAGCCCTTAAAAAGTAATTAATTTGTTCCTGGTTTTTGTCACGCGTTAATTATTTAATTAAAATATATTTTATACTTAGAAGTATTCAAAATCAATTTGTAATGAATATTTGCAACGCGATTAATAACTATTGCTTCAGAGTTATTCAGTTGAACGCTTATTATTTACTATAAGAAGAAAAACTCTAAATGTAAAGTAAAAACTCCAAAGCGGTAAATGCATATATTATATGGGCAAATGTGGCACTGACATTAAACACTGAGTGATTATATAATGACAATGCCTAAACTCTTACTGAACTTTTTCACACGAACAAAACACGTTTTATACGAGTTAGAACCTGAGGAAATACATTAGGAAACAATTGAATCTAAATCCGTCCTTAACTGTAGTAATTAAATAAATGTATACATTTTAATTTTTATCGAATACTGATCTCGAAATTACTCGGATCATTTCATTTGTTGTATTATTTTTAGGAAAATTAAATTTGTTTATCAACTATTTTTTAGAAAATAGCGCATTTTATGATCGATATGAACTCCATTTTTTCACGTGATATTATCTGTGAGCGCCGGTAAAAAGATTAATGTAAATACTCGAGTAATTTTTTTCAATTAATTTTAAACGAGAACAGTATTGAAAATAAAGTAACAAGCAGATTGTTGTAAAGTTTACGCTGACTCTCCTCATAATCTTCTTATAATTTGAACTGATTAAAGCTCATACAGTCCTGTTTAGCATTGTTTAATTTCGTTCATAGCATGAATAAAAAGATGCTCAATGATAATCCATTGTGGGGACTTTCCCCTTGTAAATTTAATTTCGGGTTTTTCTTTTTCTTCAACTTAGGATTAAGTGACCGTCGACAGAACTGGCCATCTGTTTAGGTTTTTCCCAAATTTTATCTTTTAGTTTCTCGAATGTTTATAATCGCGATAAGTTTTATAGTTTTAGTATTCTTCAAATTCAATTTCACTTTTCCCAAACAGATGGTCAGTTTCTGTCGACGGATTTTAATACCTGGATTTATGACTCTAAGTGCAGGCTCGACTTGGGACCAAAGTTGGGACCAAGCTTGGGACCTGCCCATTTTCGGGGCGGTTCTTCCCCCGCTTTAATTTCAATTTTTATTGTTCATGAACGGCACTTAGGAATCGATTTCCTATGTGTCGATCATTCTACTTTGAACCTTTTGCTCCTCCTGTCCGTTGTCAGTCGAGTCGAGCGTCCGCGCTGTAATTTTATTTAAATAAAAAGTAAAAACAAGTGATTGTCCGCGTTTTCGAATCCCCGTCACCTCTGTCCCGTCATTGGTGACCCCGACGTGATCTCGCGTCGGAATTTATGAGTGACAGTGACGATTCCTTCGGAACACCGAAATCGTACTTGAGTGGCGTGAGTTCGTCAAGTGCGATTTAAGATCCCCCAGTTCACTCCAGACGACTCGGAGGTTTGGTTTCAGCAGGTCGAGTGGGCCCTGGAGGATGTCGGCGTCACAACCAGTGCAGCCAAATTTCGTCAGGTCGCCAAATCGCTCGATGGAAAATATTCCAGAGAGGTTCGCGACCTGATCATCAACCCGCCAGCAGACCGACCATACGAGACGCTAAAAGAGGAACTCCTGCGACGCCTGGGGAAGTCGCAGGACCAGAAGATACGCCAGCTGCTGGATCAAGAAGAGATTGGTGACCAAAAATCGTCACAATTTCTTCGACATTTGAAGCAGCTGGCTGGCAACAACGTGGCCGACGACATCGTGCGCTCGCTGTGGATGGAGCGGATCAACCCGCTCGCTCGCGCCAGCATCGCCGCACAAGCCGCCCAACCAAACGTCACCCTGGACGACCTGGCGAAAACCGCGGATTGTGTGATGGACGCTCTTGGTGCCGTAGCGCCACACCAACAACAAGTGTCCGCGGTGTCGAACAGTGAGTCGCGGTTGTGTAAGGTGTTAGAGCGGTTGTCAGTGCGGTTAGACGAACAAACCCGCGTTGAATGAACTACGTTCTGAAGTGCGCGGCCGTCAACAATTCCGCGGTGGTGCCAGTAATCGTCGTCGCTCGCGTTCCCGGTCGCGAAACCGGTTTGGTGGTAAGTGCTACTACCACCACCGGTTTGGCGCCAAGGCGCATCGTTGCGAGTCCCCGTGCTCCTACGTCGCCGGCAACGACGGGCAAACGGGAAACGACCAGGGCGGTCGATAAACGCGGCAAGCGACAATCGCCCCAGCACGCGCCGCATATTTCTGACGGATCGGAGCAGTGCAGTTGATTTTTTAATCGACACCGGTGCCGATTTGTGCGTGTTTCCGCGACGATTAGTGAAAGGCTGACGGGTGAAAACCGGGTATGAGCTAACCGCGGCTAACGGCTCGGTCTCCGCCGCGATTTCGCGTGGAATTTCGTCATTGCGGACGTATCCAAGGCCATCATCGGGATGGATTTCCTTGACCACTTCGACCTCCTCGTAGATTCCCGGAACCGGCGTTTGCTCGATCGATCTACGAGTATTAGTGTCGTAGGTAAGGAGTCCAAGTGCGCGACCGTCGCCGGGATCAAAACATCTACCGGCGACACTCGATTCCACGCTGCTCCAACAATACCCGGAGCTGACGCGACCCGATGGCGCCTGCAAAGCGGCGGATGTGAAACACCGTACGGTGCACCACATCCACACAACACCTGGACAACCCGTCGCCCAGAAGCCACGACGCCTCGCTGCGGACCGGTTTTTCGCCGCCAAAAAGGAGTTCGAGTCCATGCTGCGATTGGGTATTTATCGCCCATCGGAGAGCAGCTGGGCTTCGCCACTCCACATGGTGCCAAAGAAAGGCGACGAGTGGCGCTCTTGTGGGGACTACCGCGGGCTCAACGCCCGGACTTTACTGGACTGGTACCCAGTGCGCCACATCCAGGACTTCGTCCAGACGCTCCGCGGGAAGTCCATTTTCTCCACCATCGACCTGGTGCGGGCATACCACCAGATTCCGGTGGCTCCGGAGGACGTGGAAAAGACAGCGATCACCACGCCGTTTGGTTTGTTTGAGTTTCCGGCCATGAGTTTCGGACTTCGAAACGCCGCTCAAACATTCCAGCGGTTCATAGACGAAGTCCTGCGCGGTTTGAACTTTGTCTACGCCTATATTGATGACCTCCTGGTGGCGTCCTCGTCAGAGGAAGAGCACCAAGAGCATCTCCAACTGCTTTTCGAACGTCTTCGGCAGTACGGAATTGTCGTCAATTCTGCGAAATGCTGTTTTGGCGCCTCTGAGGTCAAGTTCCTGGGCTACCTGGTGTCTGGCAACGGGACGCAGCCGCTCCCGGAGAAAGTCTCCGCCCTCCGAGACTACCCCCAGCCGACGACAGCAAAGGAGCTTCGGCAGTTCCTGGGTATGATAAACTTTTACAGACGTTTTATGCCCAGGACTGCTCGAACCCAGGCGCCACTCAACAATCTTCTCCTGGGCAACATCAAGGGGAAGACGCCGGTGGAGTGGAACGACGCCGCCAACGCCGCATTCGTCGCCTGCAAAGAACAACTTGCTACGGCGACATTGCTGGCGCACCCCAAGCTTGGCGCCGAGATCTCCCTGGTTTGCGACGCGTCGGACCACACCGTCGGAGGCGCTCTGCACCAGCTGGTTGGCGACGTCTGGGAACCACTTGGTTTCTTTCCGAAGAAGCTAAGTAGCGCCGAAACCGGCTATAGCGCCTATGATCGGGAACTTCTGGCCATCTACAAGGCGGTCAAGTACTTCCGGCACATGGTCGAAGGACGCCATTTCTTCATCCTTACCGACCATAAGCCGTTGACCTTCGCCTTCACCCGATCAGGTGAAGTCCGATCAGATGACGCCACGCCGGTACCGCCACCTGGATTTCATCGGGCAGTTCACCACGGACATCCGCCACATCTCCGGCAAGGAAAACGTCGTCAAAAATGTCAAAAAACAGATTTTCACGACTAACTTGGTACTTGCGAGAAATAAATAAAAATAAAATAAAAATTCTAACCTGATTGAAAAAGAAAGATGTTTTTTGACATTCTTGTTTTTTATTATTTGAAGAATTCTGATTAGGACTCACACCAAGAGTCGAAACGTTGAATAAAAACGTGATTAAATAACAAGTTTTGTTATTTCTGTCTGTTAAATTGGTCGTTAATCGAACATTATTTGAAGATATACAGACGTAAACAAAAGCAAAAGGTTCATATAATACCGCGAAAAACAAAACTTGGCGGCAAGTGGCACCAATCCCGGCTGCGTCTGTGCTTGCTCGCGCCATTTTCTCCATTGTGTTTTGTTCCGTTGTGAGACAACGTGGTTCATTAAGTTAATCCTTTTATTTGAATTTTTCTTCTTGATTTGTTTGCACGATGGGATCGCACAAGCGTAAACATCGTTCCCGTTTTGAAAGTCGGGGAAAAAGACATCAATCTCGTCGTCGAGAAAGATCACGGGAGAGTTCCAGACATTCGCCTGCACCTTCCCTTCGTCGTTCTCGTTCGTCTGACGACCAGGACAATGCTTCGCGCAGTCGTTCAAGAGATCCGTCGACCCCTCGCGCGGATCCTGTTCTGGCGATGATTTTGAATAAATTTGAGAAGTTAGACGAGAGACAAGCCGAGTTTGAGGTTAGGTTGCAACAATCGATGATCTTGCCTACAACCGAGGCACAAAACAAGGCACTCAGCCACTGTGCTGAGTGCCATTGCGGGCTATTAAATCCTGTTCACGTCGTTGCCCCCACCTAGAGTCAACCTTCCGGAACCGATTTTATCTCCGCAGGCATCGAAATTTTGTGTTTTGGAAATTGATCGGCTGCTGAAAAAAAGAGCAATTGTACAAACAGATCTTTTTCAGGACCAACTTTTATCGAGCTTCTTTTTAATAGAAAAATCCTCCGGAGGAATGAGATGTATTCTTAATTTAGGAGGCCTTAAATTCCTTTATCGAACCTCCTCATTTCAAACTCGAAGATTGGCAAATGGTGGTTCAACTCATGTTGCCAAATGTTTTTATGGCAACATTGGATATTGAGGATGCATATCTTTTGGTTAAAATACACCCGAGCCATCGAAGATTTCTTTGTTTTAAATGGCGAAATCAAATTCACTCTTTTCGAGCACTCCCATTTGGTTTGTCAACAGCTCCGTTCATTTTTACTTACATTATGCGAGCACCAATTGCTTTTCTTTGAGATGAAAATTATCAGTCAGTCGTGTATTCTGGACGATTGTTTGCTAATCGGTTTTTCTGAATTAGAATGCCGAAAAAATTTGCAAGCACACATCAACTTGCTTACAGCGCTCCGTTTCATAATACACTTTCAAAAATTGGAGTTAGAACCGAGCTCGGAGAGGAAATACCTGGGTTGTATTTTCAATTCCGAGAAACAAACAATCGCGATTTCAGGTGCCCACAGGCAAAAGCTGTACGAAATGGTCGGTAACATGGCGAGAAGATCCGCGTGTACCATTCGAGATTTCGCGAGCATGATCGGTTCTCTTAACTCGATATGACCAGCTGTACGTTACGGTCTTTTTTGCACGAAAAAATTCGAGCGCGAAATATATCTTGCGCTGCTAGCCGCTGATAGTGCGTACAGTGCTAAAATGGTACTTGACGTTACGCTGAGGGATGATTTTGATTGGTGGCTTAAGGTTTCATCCGACAAGGCGCAGGCAAATGTCATCCGAACAGAATATTACGCGTGCGAGATTTTTTCGGACGCGCCTTTGAAGGGATGGGACGCGTCGTGCGGTGATAAGCGTGCGCGAGGTTGGTGGTCTGACGAGGATAGGACTTTACACATTAACGCGTTGGAAATAAAGGCCGCTTATAACGCCCTCCGATGTTTCGCATCAGAGTTGCGAGACTGCGAGATCCTTCTTCGGATTGATAACACGACCGCTATCGCTTACGTGAATCGGTTTGGATCCGTACAATTTTCGCGACTGTCCGATCTTGCCCGAGAAATTTGGCAGTGGTGTGAGGTTCGTCACATTTTCGTCTTCGCGTCGTATATAGCATCGGCGGAGAACATCCACGCGGACGCAGCATCTCGTCGCGTCGATACGGACACCGAGTGTTTCTTATCCAACGATGCGTTCCATAAAATCGCACGGGAGTGGGGTCCATTCAAGGTTAATTTGTTCGCGTCAGCGCTGAATGCAAAGTGTGATATTTACGTGTCATGGTTACCAGATCCAGGATCTTGGTTTGTTGTTGCCTTCACACTATCGTGGTCGAATCTGTTTTTTTACTGTTTCCCTCCGTTAATCTAATTCCTAGAATTTTACGAAAAATTATTTATAGATGAACGGGCGAAGGGAGTTATAGTAGTCCCGTATTGGCCATCTCAGCCGTGGTTTCTTCCGTTTAAACAAATGCTTGTATCGTCATCAATCATTCTTTCACCTTCTCAAACTTTGCTTTCTGTTCCTCTCAGGGACTGGCATCCAGCATACAAGACCCTTTCCCTGGTGGCAGGGAGATTATCCGGCCGTCGTTTATAAGTCGCAACGTGCCAGGACCGGCATTGGAGACAATGATGTCTTCTCTTGCTCCGTCAACGATTCAACAGTATACCCGTCAATTGCGTTCTTGGTGGGCAAGAGTGTGGTGTCAATGAATCTTTTACTGCTCACAGCACATGGCACGCCGCAAGAAAAGGTGTTCTTGTGGACAGTATTAAACGCGCCGCGGGCTGGACAGGTGAATCACAGGTTCTCGCCAGATTTTATAATCGGCCTATAGTTGATGTAAACGCCTTTCTAGCGCAGTACTATGCTAATTTTAAGTTGTTCTTTATTATTCTTAGTTGTCAAATAAAAGTTTTTTTTATTTTCACTCCAATTTTGGTCAAGAATTAACTACTGTTTTGTGGCAATCAGATGCTCTAAACATCTACATTTATTATTATTCATCCGGACGAGGCAATCGTTATAATTGTTTGATTAAACGAACTTACCAAGTGAAGTCCAATCAAAATTATAACGATGGCCTCGTACGGATGAAATTCCCCATAGGATTCATCCGGACGATGACGATTTCACCCTTAAACACTTGTATCCCAAAAGTCTGTAAAAAATGAAGAAAATGGCGCGAGCGAGGACAGACACACGCGGGATTGGCACCACTTGCCGCCAAGTTTTGTTTTTGGTGGTATTATATAAACCTTGTTGTAATCAACGTGAGCTTCGCACTACTGCATTTATTATTGTTCATCCGGACGAGGCCATCGTTATAATTTTGATTGAACTTTACTTAGTAAGTTCGTTTAATCATACAATTTTTATGTGAATCATTTACTTAGGTTTCTATTCACACTGCATAATGAATAAGAGTTATCGTAAGTGAAGGTGAGTAAAATAGAGCGAGTGAGAGTGAATGAGAGTTATCGTAAGTGAACGTAAGTAAAATAGAGTGAGTGAGAGTGAATGAGAGTTAAAGAGATTAAAATAGAGAGAATGAGAATGTATAAGAGTAAACGAGAGTGAACGAGTTAGTTTATTTTATGCTTGAATTTGAGAAACACAAAATAATTTTTCATCCAAAAACAATTCACACACAAAAATTTTATTTGCTGTCGCAAAAACGTTGTGAAGAAATAACGATTGCTTTTGTAGTAACATGAAACACTCGAGTTCATAACATATATCCTGATAAACTTGCAAATTGTATTTTTTCAGCATTTACGCAAAAATATTGCAGACGAAGTATACTGTTTTCTTTTTCAAGTTCCTCACGCAGTATATTGCGTATACAATGAGCATTCTGGCTTCAATTTCGTGATATCATCATTCAAATGAAGAGTCAATCATTGAAATTGAATTTATAAAGAGCAACATATTAACAAAATTTATCCAAGTGCTTGTATCATTGAATCAAAGTGTTCGTTGAAAGAGCGATTTTCTTTACGTCCGCAGTCCGCAAGTCCGCATTTGCACGTAATTGTCGAACTTTCATGTTGGCATGACGACAGGCTCAATTTTTTATGCAGTTTACGTTGAAGCCATTTTCAAATAAAATATTTTTACATGTATTCGTAATTATTAATACAGACAGTTTTGATAATATAAATTTCTGAAGATTCGGCATAAATAAATTTAGATAAGGGAATCATTTGTTTCGAAATTGTTGTCAGTTGCAGTTATTAAGCAGTTGAACATTGACAAGGACAAAAAGGGTTCACTTAGTTCGGCGTAGAATACGTGAGCAGGTCGCCTTGAAGACGCGTAGTCGGCAATATCGACCGAGCCGCGTCTCGGCAGAACCTTTTCCGCTGAGTTCACGCCGACCAAAGTCTGGCCCTCGCAGAGCCTGCGTGTCTCACCCTCTTTCAGCGGCAACTTCACGCACGAGCTGTGTAGTTATGTACAGGTGCACCTATCCTTCACAGACACTAGATCTAAAATATGTACCAGTGGCTACAAGAGAATGTGCGTGCGCTATTACGCCCGCACTGCTGCGTTTTCCAACGCTCAATCTTGTTACAAATTAAACAGTTCGCGCAAGTGCATCGACTTCTCTCTTCTTTTAACCTTTTTCCACGTTCTTTTGCACCTCGCCTTTTTTATACAAATTAACATGTTTTTCATATTTTTTATATTATTTAGCTCTTTTTGTTGCAATTAACGAGCTATTAAGACAAAAATTACAATTTCGTTGTAACCTTGTCTGATTCGATGAATTTACACCTTTTTTCAGTATTAAATATGTCATTTGAATTTTACAAGTAGTAAGCGATAATCTATGAGTTTGACTTGAGGTCAAACTAATAAGTTCATAAGGTCATAGAGTCCAAACTCTGTAGCCATTTACGATGAACTAATCACGTGTACCCACACTGATATAGCGCAGTTATAATATATCGTTTTGCTAGAAATAGCGATGTTCCTGATGCTCGACTCATTAATTTGAACCTGTCAGACTTGGGAGCAAGATGGGTTAGGACGCAATTAAGTTAATGCAACAAAGCTGATTCATAATTACAAAATATGAAATTATTGTCCATACGGGATGTAAAGGAAATTGACTTTTCAGAAGACAAAAGACATGTTGCTTCTATTAAACGAACGGATCTTCAGAAAGAAGTTGAAAAGCTTGAATCCTGGCATCAGCGTTGTTTGATTTTGAAGTGAATTTTCATTAAATTAATGGACAGTATATACAATTCAAAAAAGTAAAACGATCTGTAGCAGCGCGACATCAGAAGCATCAGTGAAAAAATGTTTTATACGTCTTTAAAAGTAGCTTTTCTTTCAAAATTACGGTGTCTTGGTTGTCAAACGCTTTATCTCCGTTTCATCTTTATTCTTGAAGCTAGAAAGAATGTTCAAAGTCGAATGCACGTGGTACGAACGCTGCGCAAACTTGCCCGTGATATATATTTAGGCGAATTGTACCCGAGCGCGCACCGGCAAATCAATACCTCATTCTCTTCGTCTTGTTACTTTAGTTCAAGTGTTACGCATACGAAATCTTGTTTTCATTCCAACCTGCATAATTACAGTCCTATTGATCAATTCGATGCTCTTCAAATTCATTTCCCGTTACAGAGCTTCAATTACGCTTCTCTGCGTGTCAGCATTAATCACATTTAAGGAGAAGAAAATTCAACTACACTTGCTTCTAAATCGTCCGATAACACCTTCGTTTTTCTAAGTAGTACGAACCCAAATCAAGTCAGACTCGAGGTTTTTTCAATTAAAATATTACCGTAGTTTAAACCGAGGTGTAAGTTGGTGTAAGTTGGGCGGCATGGTACAGAAAATTATATAATTTTAACATCGAGTGTTAAAATTTGAATTCCGTACGAAGGAAAATGTTTGTACGTGAATTCAGGAAATTCGCCTTTTCGTATAAACGCGCCGGCAGTGCGCTGTAAATTTTACAGGTTGCGTTCGAAAATCGATGGTTAGAGTGTGCGGGTTGCACGCATTTCCGTCTGATATAGTGCCCCAGAACACAGCCATAACAACGTGCAGCAGCTTACGCCGCAGACAGTCTGGTTGCCGGCTGTTTCCATCGCGCTATATTTTACCTCTGCCTCTGTCTGGCCGAGTATCCAAGAGACCCAGCAGTGCTTTCTACCGCCATCAGCAGTCACCCCATCTTTCAGAGTCTTTTATACTCTGCAGCTCTTTGTTATGGCACCATAACGATCCCCGACTCAAATTCGACACTATCTTTGCTCGCGCGAAGATCCGTCAGCAAGTTTTATGTCGTCATTTCGCAAGATGTGTCCGTCCGATATTCGCTCCTGGAACACAGTTTTTCAAACTGGCAATTACTTTCCACCTCCCCCTACCCCTTCGAGGCATCATTTGTGCTATGACTCCATTTCATGAGATCCGTTCATCTGTAAAAATTGGTGCTATGAGTGAATGGATTGGTTTCAGACTTGGGGCTGACTTAATACTGTCTTATACTACTTGCAAAATATTGCCTTTCATTTCATGTCCCTTTCAAAGAGAAAAACCAAATCACTGTATGTTGAGTCTTAGCTGAAAAATAAAACAGTTCGTCTTATTGTCTTCATTGCAGATCTTCAACCAGAATAAATTTTAATAATTTGTGAATATGCTTAGATTTCACCTTGAAATGTTATTATTACAATGATATTACTGGAAAGACGTTGAGATGAATGAAATAGTACGTTTTCTTAACATTCGAGCCACAGTCCTCCCAGTCTTTTATCTATATGTTTGCGCAAATTAATGCCATAGTAATCATCATAATTTTACCAGTCTTTACCTCAATAGGCAGCAAGTCTACACTCGAAGGCTAAAAGCAATAGAACTCAAATGGGCACGATGTTTTGTTTCGTATTCAACTGCTTTCATTATTTTGTTTAATAGTTTAACGATAAAAGTTAAACTCGGAAAAATAGATATCTTTTTAATCATCTTAACATGTAAGTACTAAACTTTTTCGTAACCTAAAAGGACAAATGACAATAATTTAATGTATTAAGTATAATTTGAATATAATTATTATGGCTTTCTTATAGCAAATAAATTTATGATGTAAAGAACTTCGTCGTGTAAATTTAAGAAGACAATATAATACTATTTTGAACGCAGGTATTGGACTTTGCCTATACAATTCCCACATACTGGCTCACAACTAAAAGTACATGTTTTGTTTCAAAAATAATACTTTTAACTTGTCCAGTAAGAATAATACGTTGCTATTTAAGAAAAACACATTATTATTGAACAACATCCATGTCCGTGTTGATGAGAAAATGCAAATAATAATAATATGTCTCAACAAGAAACTAAATCAAATTGATGTATGTATTGCCATTCTAAGTAGATATTTTAATTTTTATAATCTTACCGTTTTCACAAATGAATAATTAACACTTCTTTCTTTTTTACACAAGTTAAGTAAGTTGTGTAACTGTAAGTTGTGTAACTTTTACACAACAAAAATAAGTTATCAAAATGAATTACTCTGACAAATTCACTAATGGACAAACCACCGATTCAATTAAATTATTCAGGACTCTAACTAAAGTGGAATTGATCTAATTGAATATTGTCTTACGACTGTAAGTGTTATACAAATTGTCGGACGGCAATGATATTCTCGCATCGCGAATTCCTCGGTCAGTACGTCTCAAAGGATAAGAAACTTGTCTATTGATAATTAAGTTATAAATAGGGTGATATCATGTTGCGAACTACATTCATGAGATTGAAAGTTAAGACCTAAATATGTAAATTGCTTTGAAGATTAACGAAATAAAATTGGCCTGTGCAAAATTAGTTGGGAGGGAGTGTAAATTTACGTTTAATAATTCACAAAATACTTCGCGCGTTCCTAGTGGTCAAAGCCGTTGTAATTTAACGATTAGAGAATGCTAGACGTCGATAAAGGGAAACCACTGACGGGTTTAACATAAGGGTACGCGCCTGTGCGAACTTTTATGGCCGATGGACGGTCTCGCCGCGGGCTGCACTGTTGTAAGCCGCACATTAAGACCTCGTCGCAGCAAAGCACGATTTATGATTTAACACTATTACGAAAAGCTGCCATGTCCACACGAAATAGCACTGCTACACTCGCGATTTTGCGTGTATAATAAGCTCCCGCAGGCTGGCCCTCTTTTAAGACTCCCAATGAAGATGAATTTTTCGTTCCAAATTACGGTGCCCCGATAAGGGCTGTAAATCAAGGATCAAAGGGTCGATTATTTCCATCGCACATTAATATAGATTTATTCGAGGCGTGGTTGATAATATTTTAATCCGTAGTTATGATCTGCATTGGATATTCAATTCTCATTTGGAATCTATTTTTGAAGATAGAACAATTTTACGTTAAATGTTATTTATCAAGTCATAACTTTTATTATAGTTTGACTTAATGTAAATTGGACAATGTCAGATATAACAATAAATTCAATAATTTTAAATTAATTTGACGCTTCGAAGGGCAGCTGAAAAATTAACTGTTGTTTCTATAATAACAGCTGTTAAAAGTTAAATAAAATGAGACGTAGAGTGAAGATTTATGGACAGCTGCGAATAACCTCTCACATATTTCAACTGAAAGAAAATGTTTGGTATGAAAAATTATCTTACTTATATATAATTCTCGTTGAGAATTCATATTGTGGGCGATTTTTGTGAGAAAATTGATTTATGGGTCGTGTTTCAATAAAGTTTTAAGCAAATGACTAATTAATTGCCTACGTCTATCTATGAAAATTGAAGACACGCTAACGACATCACTTGACGCATCAAACGCGCGCAATTTCGCAAACTCCAGTATATCTATCTATCTTTATTTATATTTTGTCGATGATCTGTCAACCTGTTCTATCAATAGAAAGTTATCTTTCTACTTGGTTTCATTAATAGTTTATAAAATTCAAAACCCAATTTTAAGACTTTCATGAAAAAGCATAAATAATATTAGTGAAGAATATATATAAGTTTTATTGATCAGGTTTGCTTTACCATATTTTTTATCAAGCAACGACAGAGCAGCAATCATTTTTATCAAGCAACGACAGAGCAACTCACCATATAACAGTGTTCATTATATTTGATTATGCCGTGCCACAGGTTATAATGAAATCTTAACAATTAATGGATTATCAAAATTTCGAATTCAATTTTCAGTATCTAATCTTTGGAGTAGGGCTTTTTGAAAATAAATAAAGCAAAGCAGTGTTACAACAGTGATGTACTGAAGGTCAAATATGTGTGTAAGACAAAGTGAATTAATAGGTAGGAGTGATAATCAAGATAAGCTTTCTAGTGTCTACGGCTAGACAATGTAGTGAGAGAGTGCATTATCGTAGGACAATTGTTCGCTTGCATATCGAATTGAATTGTCTTGAAACCTACCGAAGCGAGCGAGAGATTTGTTCGCGGTCATGGGCGATGTAATTAATCATCAGGGGCTTACGCGCGGACCGACTCATATCGATAACTATAATATGCATGTATCTCGAAATTCACCAGAGTGACTTGAATAAATTTATACCTCAGACGATCTCAGACCTAATATGCAAACCAATTGTCAGTCAAGACATTTGATCGGAAAATCAAAAAGCACTGGAATATTCGCTGCGTTTTTGCTCAAACTTGAACGAGATCTTTTATACATAAATATCCATCAGAAAAGCTGTTATCATTGTCCTTTGCAGCTCTTTTCTTTAAATCGAGTCACTAACGCAATAACATGAAATGAGATTTGTTAAGTAGGTTGGACATATAGCTCATAAAATTACAATAACAGTTAAAAATTATAATAACCCGTGTATCTGAATAGTAATCGATCTACCAAAAAAACAATCTAAAATTTAGTACATTTCGTACCAATGACCGAAAGTGCAGGTTTCGGAGTCGGGGTACAATATGACGTGCCGAGAGTAGCGAGGCTTGTCAGAACCCCGACACTTGAACCTGCACGTTCGGCCCATGATACGAACTATGCTTCTTACACCGACGAACCCGAAAGTGCCGTGGGTGCAGCTTTTTGCAACTTTGCAATTTTAAATCGTATACCCAAAACCGACTTTATAACAGACGGAGGCCCGCCGTCTTCTGAGGGGACGAAGTCCCCGAGCTGTGGGCACCCCACGGGGGTCGAGGGGGCGGAGCCCCTCGCGGGGGGTTTAGGGGGCAGGGCCCCCTGATTTTGAAAAAGACCGACTTTGAAATGATTTAAAAAATTAAACGCAAAAATTTCTTGTTTATTAAAACAAAAAAATAAACGTCACTACATATCATTGCAACCAGTCCCGTGACACGAGCGGCGTTTTCATGAGGCCATAATATGCCACAATTTTATCTTACCAGATGGCGCTTGAGTGAGTCGAGCAATGACCGGCCGTCCAACCATAACCTAAATAGCTGTCATAACAAACGTGTGTACAACGTGTTCGACAATAACAAAACCTTTACACAAAAAAGAAAAATAAAAAAACCTTTGCTAAGGAATGTTAAAAAATGCCTTCGTGTGCGGTACCGGGTTGTTCTTCGCGTAGTCGGCAAATGTGGAAGGATGGAAGAAAGCACTATTTTTTCCAAGTAGGAAAAGATAAAGAAAAGCAGAAAAAGTGGCGAGAAGCAATTGGAAGAGAAGATCTTTCAGAGAAACATTACATCTGCGAAAAGCATTTTAATCCTCGTACAATTATTACTAAAAGAGTGTTTCGCGGTCCTGATGGGACTATTTACAACAAGGTCGGTTATTTTTTCATAAACAAAGATCAACTTGGCAGTTCATTTTTACTTTTCGTTCACTTGTTCGATGGTAATTTTTTAGCTCGTTGTTTAATAGTTTATTTTATTCTATAATTAATAGAAACATATTTTGTATATAATTATTGACTGTTTTATCATTCATTTTGAAAAAATATCTAAACATTTTTTTATTTAAACAGATTCCTTACAAAATTCCTCGACTTGAACGTGGAGCCATACCAGTTCGAGTATTGGAGAACGACGTCACGCAGATGAACATTCCTGTTCAATTGTTAGATCATAATTACACATGGAAAGATCCTCTTCTTCTCTGTATGATTCCTGCGCAAGATTCGTCTTCCAGGCGTATACTGCAGGAACAAGACGGGGAGAAAGAAACATCAACCTGTGATAGTATTATCCGTGTGGAACATCAGGTGACAGACAATCATCAAAACAAAGTTAGTATACATTATTAAATTCTACAAATTATTATTCAATTACCAATGAAAAAAATTAATGACACACGATATTTTTTCCAGAAATCAGATGAAAAAACCGAACAGAGTGACGAATTTCTGTGGCCGGAAACTGAGAAGTGTGCAGATCAAAACCGATTATTTTCAGCCAACCAGCAAAACAAAGTTAGTCCCCGTAGGGTGCATACGCGTTTAGTACACCTCTAGAGAAAGTTTTCTTGGAAGTTGGGACTGGTGTACAAAACGTACGAAAAAAAGGGAAAGACGTTTACTAGAGTTCTTGTAAACCTTTGAATGTCGCTTAAGGAAGATAAAATTTGAGTGTAGAAGACGTTCAGAAAGAACAATGGAAAAACGTGGAATAAACGTTTAGAAGTGGTTAAATATAACCTGGAAATTTCACCCTTAATTCACTAAAAAATAAATTAGAAATCGTCAAATACACGTGTATAAATTGTTAAAAATGATAGTTTAGAAATTGTCCAATAAACGTTTAGAATTGTTAAAAACAATAGATTAGAAATCGTGAAATAAACGTGTAGAAAAAGTTCATTATAACCTAAAAATATTACCCTCAACTTTCGCACAATATATTAAGAAACGTTTAATTTACGTGTCCAAAACTAACATTTCATTCTTTTTCAAAACCTGCAGTCAACGTTTTCTAAAATTAATTATTTCGAGTACATAATTAGAACAACAATTGAATTTTTAAATGGATAACTGTTTTTTATTAATTTTTGCACTACAGTAAGTTAAAAAATGATAAATCTTGTTTAATCATAACTATTTCTTCATATTGTTTTTTCATCATCTCACTTTTTAATCATCTGGTTGATTAAACTTTATCCTTGTATTAGCATTCTTTACCCAGTTAGTGACTACTGCTTCGATCGCTTGTGCCGAAGAGTCTTTGAAAGTTTTTATAACTGCGTCTGAAAAGAAAAAATAACAGGAATAATTCAAAAATAAAATTATTGATCTCAATTCAGTACCGAAAATAAGGACTTATCGTTTCATTTTTTTCGTTTTATTTTAGAAAAATAGAATTTCAATCATACTCATTATGATGGCGTATATTCTCAAATCTTTAAATGCCTTTTTCTCTTTTGCTCCAGCGAACGTAAAGTTTTGATGCACTACTTCATCCGTAAATGTGGTTTTAAGTATTCTTGTGGTCATCTGACTGTGATTTTTTCCACCGATACGTTGGAAGTAGTCTTCCTAAAAATAAATATAAGTCTTAATAATAACGAATAGTTTAATCAAAACTTAATATGGAAATTCGCGAATTGTTATCAATAAAATACCAATTGTGACTTGAAAACTGAATCTTGCTTCAGCTTCTTTTCAAAAGACGATATCTTTTCCATATTTCGCAATGGAAGTAGAGGAGTTAGAACTTCATATGACGAGGTTGCATGATTTCTTTCATCTTTATCTACGACCAGATCAACAGTCTCACAGAAAAGGTCAACCATTTGTTTTAATCGAAAAAGTTTTTCCGGATCGACACCTGTGAAAGTGCGAAAAAATCATAATTGATTCAAACAATTTTTTTTCAGAATTTCAAACAGTTAAAAACCTTGGACATCATCTCCTCGTCCACAAGTTGGACAAATTTTGTAACTTTTGTACGACTCTGAATGTGACACTGAAAAAATCATTAAATAAAATTATAAAAAATTCATAATTGTTTAGTTGTTTAACCATAATTATACTTTTACCATTATCAGTTTTGTTCTCTGAGCCTGTTGATTCGGTTGAATCATCATTTTGGTTCATTTCTTTCATGCATGAAAAGTCAGCACCTGCTGTGTCAATTTCAATATTAGCTGGTTCAATGGAAGGCGGGGACGAGGTTCGGCGAACTTCCTCTGGGTTTTCTTTTGTCACAGAACTTGGTTCTAGGACAGTAATTCCGTTTGTGCCACTGATCAACTGAGTATCACCGAAACCATCTAGTGGAAGCGAAGTTAGATCATTTTCATGCGCACCATTTTCATACGCATTACTACTGCCAACAGGACTTGACGCTTGAGCAATGCTACCAACAGATGTTTCGCTTTGCAGATCAACTTCTTCTAGTTCAGTGTTTTCCTCGAAATCGTCATCTTTGGATGAACTCTGCGTTTTGTTACTTTTCGCTGATGGTATAACTGAATAAAAAATATAAATTTATATTTATTAATAATTAATGCTTTACGACTGTGATGGTTTGCTGTAACCAGTTAACTGCTTTAAAAATATTCTTTTTAAATACTTCTAGACAAGCAGTGTATAATCGGAAGAATTTACAGCACATTGTTTTTTATGTAAGCTAAAAAGTCATGTCAAAAATTGGAACTTTTGGAAGAAAATTTTTTATTAAAAATATATACTTTTAAGGCAATAAAAATGTTTCAAATTATTTTAAAAGTTTTTTAAGAAGTGCATACCTTTTGGCATCATACTGGGAGGAATTTCGGGTAAAGTTGCATCGACCGTTCGAGTGTATTTTTTTGAATCTTTTTTCTGGCGTTTATATGGCGGTTCATTCGCTTTGTCAACTACATAATCGTCAAAAGTTTTGCGAGCTTTCTCTCTCCTTCTTCTTTTCTCTAACTCTGGATCATCAGTTTCAAGATTGGAAGTGTCCTCAGCTTTTTTTAGTTTGAGCCTGCCTTCGTCATACGTGTCTGTAAAATGTTTAAACAACTTTAATATTATGAATTTATAATATCTTTGACAAACTTTGTAAAATAGTTAAGAATTAATTGTGAATTTATTTCCGCATACGTTTGATAAACGTATTTTGGCTATAAAAATACTTACTATATGATCCCAAAGTTTTTAAAAGTCTATAACAATTCCAACTTTTTTCCGGAATTTCTTTGGTTTTGCAAGCCTTGTTTATTTCACTGTCCGACTTGTACGGAGGATACGCGCAAAATTCACCTCGCAACCAATTTGTTGGAACAATTTGTATAGAATTATCAACAAAGACCACAATCGAAAATACCCCTGGTTTTTCCTGTCCTGTCCCAGCATCTCCTAGTACAGACTCCTCGGCGTCGGACGAATAATCTGACATTTTTACTTTCCTCAAAAAAAAACCTCTAAAACTATGTCCAAAGACAATTAAAGGCACACGTTGTCTTTTTTCTTCTGATTGTTCTAGAATAAAAATAAGTGGCACTACTGCAAATTGTTGTTTCCCATGCAAACTTTGTTTCGATCGAAGCCAACTTCACGTCTATCGTCGCGATTTGGGTTAGTTTTTGACGGTTTGTTTGAGCGTGAGAAAGTTGTGAATTTAGATGTGGCTTTTATAAAAGCATGTCTAAAAAGGCAACAAAAAGTGCCAATCAAGTTTAGTGAGTTCAACCATCCGCGAGACCGTTGGACTTTTAGTTCGCAAAACATCGAACCAGGAAAAGGATCACACGTCAGGAAACATGGTCATCTACGAAAATGGAAAATAGGTAATAAATCGTGATTATAAAAAGAAACGTTTAAAAAAAGCGAAATAATAAAGTATTGTTTTTTGTTTCAGATAAAAAAATTTAAACGAGGCAAAAGTTCGGACGAGTTCTTATGTAAGATTGAAGATTCTGAGTCGGCAAATAAGAAAACAGAAGATTCTCACGTCACCTTGTCAACAAGCCAGGTTTATAATTCAAAATCAACTTCTCGATCCTGTTAGAATTGATTTTTGCGATAGCGGTTGGTCCCCTCAGACGGAATTTAGTGAGCTTGATAGACCTGATATCACTTCGTTATTAAGATGAACAAATGGAGACAGATTTTGTTGCAAGAGAAAGCTATTAATAACAAATGAACTCATGGAGGCCATTTGCAAATGGTAAAGAGAAAAAGAAATTAATTTTTGTTACTAAATAATAAGTTCCAAAATTTACATTTTGTCATTACTAGAATTGGTTTAAAAATTTTCAGTTACATCCAACCGCGTTGCACATGCACTTCCAGACAGAGCTCAATTTATTCAAACCATTTCACGAGCCTCTGTGACAGGTTCAAGACGCCAAAAATTGTTAGTGCAGCGATGAGGAGTTATTTTAAAAGGGCATCAACATCCAGCAAACTGTAACAGGTCACCACAAGGACGAGTCGGTGAAGCCAAGATCAGTTGGACTGAATCAGCAACTGGGACCCACTTCGACGAAAACTCTAGTGGCTACTACAGCCTTGATCACCTATCTCCGAATCGATTTCTATTTTAATCCGACCATCATTCCAAATTTTCAACCTGCACTGAGCATCGAAACTATTAATCTTTCACTGTTTAACCACGGTGATGAGGATAGTTATGTCAACTTACCTGAATCCTTGCAGGAATACAATCTTGCTAGCAAAATTTCTCAGGTTTAATGTTTGGCTTGTCTTGAACTGGTCGTCTGGGTCGCGTCTTATTGTCATGGGAGGAATTTTGAGGGTTCATGTTTTGGATTACAGCTTGTTAATTATGCACGAGGTTTGTTAAAATAATGATTTTGCAATTAGAAAAGAAAATGAATTGGAAAATGAAAAAAACTGATATTTTGTAATTTAAAATGCAATTTTGTTTTGTAGGTTTCAGGTTCGTTGGATATGAACTACCAATTTGCATATTAAAAATGGTGATTATCTTCCTAACAGCAAAATCGTTTTCACTCGAACAAAGTCCACCGATTAGTCACTCGCCGGCGTGTCACTCGTCACTCCGTTTTGAACGAATTCAACAAGACCTCAATGATTCTCACACGTTATGTCGTCTCAAATGACACGTCCATCTCAATTCGGTTTGGCCAGAGTGGTACGAACGAAGCCACTCTATTGTACCCTCGCAGATGCCAAAAAAGTTTTGGCATTTTCGAACATTCCGATGGTAAAAGTCAAGTTGGTTGTAAACAAAGGGTCAATCGAATTCCAACTGGCTGATCACAAATCTGTGCTTCCTCGATAAAGAAAATCTTTAGATAGTCGGGTACCGAAATTATTTTTAAAACTAAAAAATGTTAATTTTCAAAAAGTTTCCTTTTTCTTTAATAAAAATGTCAAATTTTTAGCAAACTGAAACATCGACTCCAACACTCTGAGACGATCCGTTTATAAGTTTCGATTGGGACAAAGTTTATGGAATTTCCACGCAACCTTTTTTTCCGTTTCGCTTGATCTCATGTGCTTCAAAACAAACGGATATCCCTGCCGAGATGCTGTTCAGCTGTTATCGAGTAGTTGAATTGGAGGCAAATATTTCACTATTATCGATAAACAAATAAAAGTTGGAACAAAATTTTACTAACATAGTTGTTGAACGTTTGTTGAACTTTTATTTTTGGTTTGCAGGCGGATGGAATCAGCAGCCAACTGTACCTGACCAAAAATTGTCGAATTTCTACAGTGATGCCCTTTTCTGTGAAGTTAAATTACAAATCACTGTTGTATCCACAGTATTGGAAAAGTCTCGAGATTATTCACAGGTCTCTGAACATTCACAGCGACAGCCTGACAATTACTGGGACTAAAGGAAAAGTCACAGTGGTCATCGCCATTCTCTCCTCTGTACTTAATCCCGACGATCCTGCGAATTTGATCGCCTGCTTGTCCGTACTGAAAGATGCTTGTGAAGAAACTAGTACATCAAAAAAAATAATTTTTTTCAAACCAAAGAGAAAAATGTTATGAAAAGTCAATTACTTTATTGGTGAACCTTGAAAATTGTTCGCACGTCCTATTTATTTGGAAACGTTCTTTGAAAATGTGACTTTCAAGAATGTCACAACTCTGACGACTGTTTCCAATAAGGCAAATGTCGGATCGATCAACATTTTTGCACACAACGAATCGCAACAGGCTTTTATTTTGTCTGGTCCAGAAAACGATGAAAGGTAAATTTAATTTCACATTTTTCATTGGTTTTTATCTAATCTATTGTAACAAAATTATAAAAGACTTTTTTTGTTATTTGCAGTGTCTCAGAGGAAAGATTATTATTCACAGCAGTAATGCAGTATTCGAAAGACAGTGCTGTCCAAATTCATCCGCCGATTTTGTCTCTACACCTGGGTGAGATGACAGGTTGTCTGGACCGTCTTTTGCTCAACTGGCTCGAGTACCAAGTGACTTTCAACAAACCAAAAAGTCCAGAACACTCGAAAGGTGACAACTAGAAACATGTCAGCGAAGGAACCATGTCGGAGTCTGGCAGTCGGATGAGAACGTTTCGCAGTTTGCATGAAAGTGTGCACAGTTCGTCGGATAAGGAGAAAAAGAAGATTGATTGTGATAGTAAATTTAAATTGAGCCCAGAGATTGAGGAAGATTCAAAGTTCATCACATTCTATGATGAGTTCATCCGATTTCTAACAAAGAAGTAAAACGTCAGCTTCTTATTTTTTTTTAATTTTTTCAAATGATTTTAGATTGAGATTAAATATTGACTTTTTCAATTGCAGAACAAAAGCGTCTTGGCGAGCATCATGAAAATTCATTTATGGTGGAAGGATTTCATTGTAAATGTTTGTATCGAACAGATCTATACTCCGTCGATGACTATGAGTGGAATTGGAGCAGATGGTAATATTTCTTTTTTTCATTTTCAACTTACAATTGTTTTTTATTATTATTATTATCAGCTTATTAAAATTTTCACTTGTATTTTCCTGGGATTATCGATGCAAAAGATAGAGCACTGAAGTCAGAACCGAATTTACAAATTTTGGTCACCAAAATGCCATCGATGTGCATTCGCTCAGCCAATGTTCAGTCGGAAATTTTACTGCCCTATCTTAAAAGACTACCCGCGGTTTTACCCAAGTCAATGTGGACCAAACGTAAAAAAAATTAAATTCTTAATTTATTTTTAGGTCTCCTCAATCGAAACATTGGGACTTTGGCGAGTATGTGGATGGTCTTCTTTTGTGTTCTCGCGAGGACAGCGTTGAAAAAGGCGAGGATCTTGGTTTTTTGAGTTTTTTTCTAACTGTGGCCAAATCAAGAAACGTGTACACTCGCTGGGGAACCAACAAACCCTGCAAAACACAAAAAGTAGATCTAAAAGTAATTTTTCAAATAGCGAAAAAAACAACGAACTTAAAAAAATCAAAAAAATATGTCTTAAAAATATTTTTCCAGAAACACACGAAAATCGACGCAGTACTATCGTCCGAAAATTACATAGCAGAAATAGTAGTAGCCATCCAAACATTAGACGTGATATTTCCGTTGGACTTGCTATCTAAATATGTGACATTTTTGAAACCGTTCTTGAATACCCACGGGACAACGATCGAAACTCAATCCAACATCAAAGACACGTTTCTCGTTCCTCCGTTTATTGGGATTACTTCGTTGAAAAACGGCACGTTGCCTCTTATTTATCTCGAATTCAAGGGGTTTCGACTGATGGTCCCAGCCGCGGGTGGAAAATCTTCTAGTTTACCTCACGATCTGCCAATGATTAAGGTTTTGAATTCATTGTTTTTAATCAAATCCACACAGTCGAAATTTTTTAAATTAAACATTTCCAAATTGTTTGCAAACTGAAAAGTTTTTAATGTAAAGTAATTTGAATTTATGTTTGCAACGTCTGTTTTTAGTTGGATGATATCAAAATTTCACCTTTGGCAATCCAATCTGTCGAATTCCTTTTCGTTCTGATCTTTATCAGTTGGCATCTCAGGCAAACATTCTTAATATTCCTGGTTCAGCAGTGGAGGATCGACAGTACCAGATTAACGTCCATGGAATCTGCGCTTTTACAACAACTTGGAAAAATTATCAGCAGAGTGTTAGAAAAGTAATTTGTAAAAATCATTTGTTGCCTTAATCTCAATCGTACCTCTATACTATAAAAGAAAACCCAGCAGTGGGGTGGAACAAGATGGACAGTCAAAGTCCTTTAGAAACACATTTTTCTACGTTTTCTATGATTACAAGGTTGACAAAATTGAACAAAAATGTTTGATTAACTTGGTTCGTAATTTCTCTCTGATTTTAATCTTTTTGGTACAGGTTTGATTTCTGCTTCTTGATAGCACCGATAATAGTGTTCAAACCAGACATCGTAGTTTGCAGTGCAGCAGCTGAGATCAACTGTATGACAGACATTGAGATCGCTGTGAAAATGGACCAGGTCAAACTTATTTCTACGCTAGCTACAGAACTGCAAAAATTGTTTGTGAGAACTACTGATCAACCCGTCGAAACTGGCGGGAGTTCCAAAATGTCTCTCAGATTAGCGACTTTGGAGGACTGTGATATCGATTATGCCAAAGATAGTGGGGTGGATTTTGAAATGTCTAGTCTTAACTGTATCAGTATGGTAAAAACGTTTTTTGAATGTTACTGTATCAATTGTCGACATTTTTTTGCATTTGTTTTTTATTGTTTTTGTTTGTTGTTCTAGGGAAAACCAGCATCTCAAGAAGTGGCAGAATTTCCAGCGTACGAATTCCTGATGAACTGTGGGAAAATTACGTTTTCACTTTATGAAGTGAAGTTTCTTGTTTTTCAAAATGGCTATAACAAAACGCCATTACTCGTTACAACCCAAGAAGATAGAAACATAAATTACATAATGATTCATCTAGATAACCATCTACTGTTAATTGTTCATTGAAAACATGTGTTCGTTTAAAATTTTGGTCAGCCAAATCACTGACTCAGGTTGTTTTTCTAAAAGTTTATTCGTAAAGTTTCAAAATTGATAAAACGAATATTATTTTTATTTTTACAATTTATATACAACTTTTTTTACTTGCATAAATTTTTGATAAGTTTTTTTCATGTTTTGTATGTTACAGATGTTATGGTGAGTGATTTTGCCCACTTTTTTTGAATTTGCAAAGTTGAAAGTGGTGGAACTTGTTACTATTTAATACCTTCGATCAGCAGCAAACTGTCTAATGTACGTTATACCGATTCACTTGCTACGATTGTTTTATTCAGCTTCAAACTGTGCTGATATTGAGGAATCAAGAATAACAGGTTCTTATCAAAAGAAAAAAAATTGTTAGCAAACCACAACAAATTAAATATAATAAAAAAATATTTTTAGATAAGAAGCAATTCAACTGGTCTACAAGCATCAACTTGTCATCGTTAATTTGTGACCCGACTGTTTGTCTTGAAGCTAATCGGTAGCAGCTTCTTCGTACAGCATGACATCTTCCGACTTGCGTTGCACGACACCGTTTGAGTATCAACAGATGCAAACCACTCTGCTGTGGTAAACATACAATTCGATTTGCGATTAGTTTCCTTTGGCTTATCCTATGCATTTATTTCCAAATTATTTTTCACGTATGCTGATATTTAATTATTATATTATCCCTTTATAAATTTCCCATGCTCATATAATCGCACGGATAATCCTATGCACTGTTGTTTTTTTCTTGAATACATGATAGTTTCATAATAATTTGTCTCAACAACCGGATGAATGATGTACGTGAACGAATCATTGTCCAGAACTTTTACATTTTGTAACTTTGTTTTCATATTTTCATTCTTCAAACGCGTTGTTTTGTAATACTTTAACTTGTATATAAAATAATATTCATCCTCGTATTTTTATAACTTCTGTTTGTTTGCATATTTCAACTTTGATAAACAGTAATCATACTTTGTACAAAGTCGGTTACGTAAAGAGTAATTGTCGAAACATTTTGTATGTTAATACTGTTTGTTTACATAAATGTTTTACATAAACAATTGAGGCTCACCAGATGCAGACTAATACAAATGATAATTGAAAATTATCTATATTAATCAAATTGAAATAAGTCAAGAATCAGTGTTCACAATAATTAAGAACATATCGATAAAAAATGTTTTTTTTAATGTCGACCACTATTGATACATTTTTCATTACTCATTTAATATTCGTATCGTATCATCGATATTTCTAACAGAGAAATGATTGTTTCAAACTTCAAAAGGTACATTTTTGCATGAGACAAAACTTGTTTGAATTGTCATATTAAAAAATTAAGAAACTCCATTATAATTTATTTTATATACATATTTTTTTAATTTCATCAGTTCCTCATAAATGAAGAACAAACATTAATTAATACATTTTCTCAATATTGCTCATTTTCAAAAACTGAAATAATTTGATTTGCAAAGTAATGTGAAGTTGGCTGAAGTCGAATTGGTGCAACTGTTGATATCGCATTGCTGCCACATTTGCCATCTCTATTCTTGAAGAAAGTTCGAGAACAAAGACGCGTGTGTTTTGCAAAAGATATTCATCATTGGCAACTTCCAAAGTAAAAAATTAAACGCGAAAAGATCATCGGTGAGGTTATTGTGGAAATCTGGCAACGGAGTCGGCTCTCGTGGTTGATTTATCGCAGCTGGACTGCTGAAAGTGTTCGAAACTATTTCCTCATTGCATTTTGTTTGAACAGAGTAAGTCTAAACTGTAGATTTTTTGTTAACTAGCAAGATCTCACTTAAAAAAGTTTCAAACCGTAAAATCAGTAATTTGAATAGCTTTTAGTGGGGTTAAGAAGATTTATAAATTTTTGAAACATTAGCAATCGGAATTTGTTTTATCACTCAAAGCACGACAAAAACATTCGAGGCGGCCAAAGTCGTTGCTTTTCAATGTTCTTACACGTGATATAATATAGAAAACAATAAAGTACAATTCATCATTATTTTGTTTATAGTTTCACAATAGTTCTTTTCCATCTTTCATTTTCTTTTACAATGAATTTAAACAGTCACTCTTTTAGGTTAGAAAAGAGTTGAACAACGTTACAATCCAGTTGGATCGACTTCGTATTTCTTTCATCTGGACACTTGTTAGCAAAATTTAAGGTAAATTTGTCATCAATTTGAATCGAACGAATTCTTTCACAAAATTTGAAGCTAATTTGATAGTTTAAAAGCATACTCTTTCACGTGACTTCATGAGGACTAATTTCTAATATTTAAATTGCAGTTGTATTGATTGAAAAATGAAATTTAAAGAAGTAGTATGATTCCACGGCTGCAATGAATTTTGAAGCTGCACTAACTTTTCTTTTGCTGATAATATTTAGCCAGTGCTTCTACTACACTCCAAACAGTATGCCCAAAAGAAAACTGACTAATTTGAGCCAAAGACAATGCCAACGAATTTCAGCAAAAGAACGTACGGATTTCTTACGATATCACTCGCGACCCCTTGATTTAAAATCTGCGCAAAAGAGACATATTTCATCCTGCGATAATTTGCAATCTGTTAAGAGAAAAAAAATTGTAACTTCTGAACACGTTAAAAGTTTACATGGAAAATCCGACGATTTTAATGACATTTCAAAAAGCTTCAATGATCAAAATGTACCAAATTTGCAAATTGTTAACAATCCGACTGTACCTATTGCAACTGAATCGTTCGATATGCAAAGTAAATTCGACCTTTCATTACCTCAAAATTTAGAACAGCCCCAACTCGAAACTCAAAAAAATGATGTACAAGAATCAACTATTTCAGTAAGCCAAAACAAAGATTCTTTCAAAAATGATTTAGCTAGGTGGGCTGTTGAACGAAAAGTTGAAGTTACAACAACTTTAACCGAGTTACTGCAAATTTTGAATAAATATATGCCAGAGTTGATGTTACCGAATCAAGGGAAAACATTATTGAAAACTCCAAGGTTTACAAAAGTTGTGCCTATGGATGTAGGGGAATATTGTCATTTTGGTTTGGCAGAAGGAATAGTTGATTACTTAAGGACAGTTCGATTCAATGAAAACATTGACGAAATACCAGTACAAATAGGAACAGATGGGTTTCCAATAACTAAAGAAAAAGAGGGGTGGCCGATAATGGGGCGTCCTATCAATAGCAAGTTGGTTTTTTTAATTGGTATTTATTATGGACCGTCAAAACCGAAATCGTCAAACGAATTTTTGCGTCCATTCGTTGATGATGCTATCAATTTAGTGTCGAATGGTTTAGAGTGTAATGGAAAACGATACAAAGTTTCAATTCACTCCCTTATTTGCGATGCACCTGCAAAATCTTTTGTTTTAAACACGAAAGGGCACACGGGATATTCAAGTTGTCCTAAATGTTGTGTAGAAGGAGAGATGATTGATCACCGGATGTGTTTTCCAGATACTGATTGTACTCTAAGAACAGATGAGGGCATGAGTACTTTCGCATACGATGATGACTATCAGATCGATTATTCTATTCTAAATGAAATTCCGGGTTTCGGGCTTATAACAAAAGTTCCGTATGATTACATGCACCTCCTGTGCATCGGTGTTCTAAAAAAGTTAACGAATCTCTGGCAATCTTCCGACAACAAACATGCCTTAATTCTCGCAGCAAGTAATAGAGCAATATTTTCTGAGTACTTATTAGAAGTGAATCAATATGTTCCGAAGGAATTTTGTCGTCGTTTGAGACCGCTGGAAGATTCTCCAAAGTGGAAAGCCACTGAGTGTCGCCTTGCCTTGTTGTATCTATTTCCAGTAATTTTGAACTCTGTAATTGATTGGAATCATGATGTCATGTTAAACTTTCTATCGCTTTTCATTTCTATCCGATTATTCTTGTCTGCTAAGGATCATACAAAAATTGACTATGCGAATTCACTGACACATTATTTTGTTAATACTTTCAAACAACTGTTTGGAGAACAATTTGTATCCCACAATATACACGGTATCATTCATTTAGTTGAAGACGTCAAAGAATTTGGGTCACTAGAGTGTTTCAGTGCCTTCCCTTTCGAAAATTTTATACGTAAACTCAAAGCTCTGATTAGAAAATCCGAAAAACCTTTGCAGCAATTGTATAACAGATATTGCGAAATGAAAAATTTGTCACCGCAAATGCCAGAAACTGAGCCACAAAAATGTAGAGAACAAAGATGTCATACGGATGGTCCGTTAGTACTGGGTTGTCGCAATCCACAATACTTGCGTTATTACACTGACGACTTTATGCTTAGTACTCAAATTCCAGATAATTGTTGCCAAATCAATGACGATATTGTTCAAATAATTAACTTCGCTACCCTTAGAAATGTAGGGACAGTTGTTATTGGAAAGAAATTTTTAGTCAAAGAAGATTTGTTTGTAAATCCTTGCTCATCATCAAGTTTAGATATTTATCGAGTAAAAGATCTTTCAGATTTTCAAGTGTGGCCAGTAAATCAAATTAGGAACAAATTTGTTAAGGTTCCTTTGAAAAAAATGCAAAACTACTATGCAGTTATACCTTTCTTACACGTTTAATAAGGTAGCAAATTGTACGACAAGTCAAGCTGTAGAAACTTCACTCTTTTATACGTAATGTTAAGCTTTACAACATCAGTGTACATTTTTGAACAATCAATGTATTCATTATTTGACAATTACAATTGAAACTTGAATTCTGTAGTTGTTTCTTGTAGTTTTTTTCCATTTTAATTGTTAAAAATATATAACATAATAACAAAAAATTGAATTTCATTTCAACTTACGTACTATTTCCAGGTACCATGACAGAAGGTAACAAAACATTTTACGTCGTCGAACTGGATGAATGTTTTATCACAATTCCAAGCAAATGGATTGTAAACGAAGAAAATTGTTTGTTGCCAAATCAAATGGCTGATCAACCCGAGAAAAAGGAAATCATGCGTCTTGTCGACATGTACGTAGATGTGTCTGAAAACTGGGTAGCAACAAAAATAATACGAAAGCATGGACCATTTTGTAAGTTCCTAACATGTTAAGATTAATTATTATAAATTTTATCATATATAACTCTGCCGCCATAAGAAAAACCCTTGGTAACTGACATTCGGTTTTTGGGCATTCCACAGTCACTCAACAGTCAACTCAATCATTATATACAATTTCACGAAAACAAATCTCAATTTTAAATCTTGAATGTTTATTTTATAAGTTAACGAAAATAAATTTCATTTTCAAACAAACTGAAAAAATTATTCAATAAATTGTCCCGAAAATCGAAAAGTCAGTTACCAAGGTTCTTCTTCAAGGCGGAAGAACTTGCAAAAGTTGATTTATCTTTGCATAAAATTTGTTTTCCTCAATTTCAAATTATTACCACAGCCCGGGTAAAGGAAGCAGACAATTTCGGAGTAAAGCTTGCCGATCAAATTCAGAAGGATAAATCTAATACAGGTACAGGAAAAATAAAAAATTTTTGATCTGAGACATAAATTTTTTGTTCTTCATATAACAAGTTTCATTTCAATTATCAGCTGGATCAAGAGTAGACAGAGAGATTGATTTAATGTCAACAAAACTTGAACGAAGTGTTGATCGTCTAAGACGTTACGCGAACAAAAAAAGAAATCGAGAGTTTCTTGAGAATGATGATTATGACCTAGAACTTATGGAGAACACATATCCAATCACAAATTTAAGACAATTAATCTCAATCGAAAAAAAATTGTCCAATAAGGGCACTTTATACGCAGAAACGGTAGGTTCAATGAAAAAAAATGTCGTAATCTGTTTTCGTTGCTGATCAAAGTTGTTGTGTTCCAGAAAAAGTATTTAAATGATATTGGAAAAGGGAAACACGAAATGGGACTATTCGTGAGAAGCATATTTCATACGCTTCTTACTGATGAAATCGCTCCAAAGTTCAGTTGGAATGGTCAGAAAGATGATAAATACGTTGCCAAAGATCTCGCGCTCATCGGACTGATGATTGGTAATTTTTTGGCATTATCATTCCCTCACTATAAAAAAAGTCACCGTTCTTGTATCCTCAGTTGCGTTTCATGTAAATCGCATGTGATTCACACGCAAATAATATATGATTTACTTTTACATTATACTTTAAAAGAATTTTAAGGTCCAGTCATTGATGTAAATTTTTTGAATGCAGGGGCCACGATGTCGAAATTTCCAGGAATCAAATTGCATGAAGTAGAAACAAAATTATCCAATCTGTTTCGAGGAGCGCCACAACGACTCAAAGTTGCTCAACAAAAAAAACAAAAATCAACAACAACAACAACTTAAGAACTATTTTTACAACGTGCGAATCGTGTAGCATTTGTTTGCTATCAGTACAGAAAAACATAATGATTCAGCTACCAAAAAGTAAATTGAAAAAAAAGTAAAGTGAAGTAAAATAATGACCGTTAAAAATTTGTATTCTTGCGATTATTAAAACTTTATACAATCTTCAACATTTGTTCTTATTTTGCACTGGTAACATTTAGTTCTAAGGAACTTGAAGTTAAAGTTTTTGAATCTAGCAAATATTAGGATTTAGCACGTAAATTTAACGTTTTCTACTACATTGTTCATTTATGAAGGTTAATATTCCGCAGTTATTATGAACTTTTTCTACACGTTTATTTCACGATTTCTAATCTATTGTTTTTAACAATTCTAAACGTTTATTGGACAATTTCTAAACTATCATTTTTAACAATTTCTACACGTGTATTTGACGATTTCTAATTTATTTTTTAGTGAATTAAGGGTGAAATTTCCAGGTTATATTTAACCACTTCTAAACGTTTATTCCACGTTTTTCCATAGTTCTTTCTGAACGTCTTCTACACTCAAATTTTATCTTCCTTAAGCGACATTCAAAGGTTTACAAGAACTCTAGTAAACGTCTTTCCCTTTTTTTCGTACGTTTTGTACACCAGTCCCAACTTCCAAGAAAACTTTCTCTAGAGGTGTACTAAACGCTTATGCACCCACTTCAAATTTGAATTGGTTTTTTCTTTAATAATGTATAAATGAATTAATATATGATATTGTTCCAGAAGTCAGAAGGGGAAATTGTGATACAGAGTAAGGAAACTGTTTGTCCGGAAACTGAAGAGTTTGCAAATCAAAACCGAACATTTTCTGCTAACTATCGAAGCAAAGTTTGTAAACATTGTATATTGATTGCTTATTTAGCAATTAAAAAATAAATTAATATATGATATTATTTGCAGAATTCAGACGGGGAAACTGCACTACAGAGTAATAAAAGTAAGTGTCCGGATAATGAAAATTGTGCAAATCAAAACTCAACATTTTCATTTGATGATTTGCGATCAAATTTTTCGTCAATTAAAATTCCAATTGCGTGGATGAAACATCATGAAATTAAAAAGGATATAGAAAACTCAGTTATTTATTTCACACATACAACTGCTCGTTTAAGTGAGAATACCATGAAACTGGTATCAATAAAAGAATTGATTGTAAAAAGTGATCTCCAGTTTGCTGTGAACGTAATGGGCAAACCGATAAAGTTAAAAGAAATTGGAATCGACACGGAAAAAATCACAGACATCGAAACTTTGGAGCAAATTTTGATGTTACTGGATCTTCATAATGTTTGTAAGCCCGGTTCTTCGATTTAGTTTGACATTTGTCACATTTGTAATTCTGAGGTTATGGACTCAGCTGTAGCCATGTACGGATGCACATAACCGCCATCTAGTAGCGGAAATTTGTGGCATTTTTTGGCCTCATGTCGGTATACGTAGTTGTATACTTCGTGTCACTGGGGTGATTGCAACAGCTGTTTTATTCAACTCAAAATTCTGTGGTAATTAGGAAGAACCAGTTAAGTGACATTTTTAAAAGCGTTAATTTTTCGCAAAAATCGCATGCATTTCTGAAAGTTTGACTTTTGAACATGAGTTGTTGGATTCAATTTATATTTTACACTATAATTTACTGAAAATCGTGTCAATCATCATGTTTCCACGATAAAAAAATGTTATACTCAAAACTTCAACAAGACAAGTCCCAAAACCACTGAACTGGTTCTTCCTAATGACCACAGAATTTATGAATACATCAAATACAATTAATAGTTTTTAACACTTCTCAATAAAAAATTCGTTACACATTGTAAATCCCGCGATAAATTATACCTTTTTTGATTTTTTATTTAAATAAAAAAAATTAAAAAAATTAAATTAAAAAAATCAAAAACGATGATTTATTTCCGACAATCACAATGTGTAACGAATTTTGTATTGAGAAGTGTTGAAAACTGTTGTAGTGAATTTATTTATTAACTTCGAGTTAAATAATTGAGCCCTTAAAAGAAAATTGAACTGTTTAAAATCCTTTTAAAGTCGGTTTTAACACCTTCTGAGGCTTTAATCTAAAGTTCTTCTGTCGATTGTTTCGCCGAGGACAGAAAAAATTTACTTTCGGTCCTGGGCACGGGACCCCGGAAACCGGACTTTCGGTCCCCCCAAGGGAGCCTAAAGTCGGCACTTTCGGGTCGGAGGTGTAAAAAATAAATTTTTAGTTTTAGCCTTTTTGGTGATACTTTTTACAAATTGCAAGCCAGGAGACACACATAAAATTTGCAGTCCTTCATAATTTTGTCTTATATTTTTGTTAACACTAGAAGGATGGTAAAATGCTATCTACCGAAAAGGACGACTCGGGTCATTTTGAACTAAGCTTGCCGAATTATGTTCAATTATAATGAAGAATTTTGTTTCATATTAAGATTTATTATTCATTTTTATTTTATTATTATTCTTTAGTTCATCAATTACATTTTTACTAGTTTAATTAAAAAAAACATGGTTTATAAGCTAGTTGAAATCAGTAAAAAATAACCTGAAATTCACAGTCACCATGAAAAACATAAGTGAAGACATCCTATCCATATGACAAACTGATTATGATCGATAAGTAGATTTGTTTAAGAAATAATTTTATTTGTTATCAATAATATTGATAAAAACACTTCAAATAATTGTTTTTGAACAATTACAGCGGTTTTTTCAATGATAATTAAATAATAAATAATAAAAGTAAATAATTTTTTTTGTTACTGAATATTTTTTTACAAAAATTTAGAGGTTTAAGTAAGACCATAAATGATGAAAAGACATAAAATTTCAAAACATTTGGTCCATTTAAAAAATAGTTATGTATGAATTCTCGTTCGCTTTGGGTCAAAATGACCCGTCCGTCCTTATAGTGTTAAGACGTAACCACATTGGAAAATGTGTAAATAAATCTACAAAATTGAAAACACATATAAGGACTATATGTATTAGAAAATGCACATACTTTTTGAGTTGTCACTTCAAAGTCGCATTTTGATTAAATTACTTTCGAATGATTGCGTTCAAAGTTTTCTTGAAACTTTTTTTTCTAATTTTTTATTTTCCTAACATTTTCTTATACAAAATTTTCCAAAAATGAAGTTGAATTTAATTAGAAGCTAATGTGATATTCAACGTCTCTGAAATACTTCAAACATCATTCCCAGCGGTCTTCGTCTTCAGCACGACATTGTTTATCCTGTCCTTGTTTTGTTCTCTTGCTTTACTAATATCGCGCCTAATTGACTTGCCCATGTTGAGATCGGAAATCATGCTGTGTCATTTTGTTCTTTTAAAAATTCTTTAAGCAACGTGTATAGCCCAGGATGATTCTTTCCAACCACGTTGAAAATCGATTATGCCAACCTATGAAAGTTAAAATTATAAGGAAAGTGGCGTCATACATGCTCCACAGTTGTGGTGGCAACCGAGCATCCACAGCTTTACGCCTACCACGCGCTGTCTGTCCTTTTCCGTCATTTAGACGAAAATAGCCCACTAATGGTTTGAATTTTGGTGGGGCTTTTTTTCCGAAACGTTCAAACACCCACACGACGTCATCTAGTGGGACAAACGCTATACCGCACATTATATGCGCCGATACACCGCTTGCCGAAAGAGAAAAAAACAGCACCTAACTCGTGTTCTCCTCGAAATCTGTCATAACAATGATCGGGATCCTTCGTGGAATTCCGACCTTCTCACATGACAATTTGATAACGTGCAATACTTTTTCATATGCAACAAGTTTCTTGTTTTTCAGTAGGGCGTACACTAGAAGTATCGCCACTACTTGACGTTTGTGTTTCCGAATTTGGGTTAGAGAGGCCAAGACAGTGAAAAGCTGGGAAAAAAGGTGTGGAACAACCTTAAAGGTGCCTAAACAACCTTAACAGTAGCAAGTTCTCGGTGGTACCAAAAATGAGATTACGCCCCATTTCCTTTGCTTCTTAATCTTCATCTTCTTCTTAATCTTCATCTTAATCTTCATTTTAATCTTCATCATATTTCGAGTTTTACAACAAGAAATTGTCGCCTGCGAGGGTTGTTCGGAACGTTTCTGGCACCTCTTCAAAGTCTTCAAGGGTGACAGGATTCGTGGGCATAAGTCTCCGCCTGGACCGCAAAATAGATTTCGCAATATTGGTTCTGGGTGTTCGCTAGCTCTCCTCTTAATTCGGTTTTTTACCTTAAATGCTTCTACAGCATTGTAATCGGGAGCGTGACCGTGCTTGTCCAATAAATTTTCAAGCCTTTGATGACCTTAACCTTTCCTCCGTGGGTCAAGTGCTCGCGAGTAATTGCCGTCGTTTTATAAATTTTGCAGTACCAGTGTTGGCGTCCATTTTGCGTAACTAAATAATTTAGTAATAGTATAGTTACGCGCCTAAGAAATTTTGACAACACGAAATGTGACAGATCTTGTACGTTTTGTTTATGTGACAAGTGGTACATGAAGTTTGGCTCGAATTTTCAATTGGAATTATATAATTAATTCGGAAAAATTGTTTGGAAAATATATTATTAGGAAAACGGACAGTAGGAAAAATGTACAATTAAAAACAAAAGAATCCACTAGGAAAAAAGGATTAAGAATACTGACCCCTTACCGTACCGCCAAACAACTGTCAATGAAATAATTGAATAAATAATATAAGATGACTGAAGGTTGACGTTGCTTAAGTAAATAGTTTGAATCGAAAACCAGATACTGAAATTAAACTAAAAATGCACAAAAAAGTGACAACCGTTTATTAACTAAAAGTCAATTTTACAAGACATATAGAATTATTTCGACGTCACTTTTTGTTTAAGATAAATATCGTATATACGAAATTTTCCAAAAATAATTATTGTAGCCTTGTTTTGTACTTTAAGAAAAAGTTAGGATTCAAACACAATCGCAACGAGTTGCAAACAAGCGATCAAACTGCTTACCAAAAAGTTTATGGCTGGCTTCGGTCACTTCTGTAACTAAAAAATAATCATACAATTATCAGCTAAATAAGAATAACTTTGTGATGATCAAATAGCCATTTGAAAACTTTAAAATCTCTTATATCGTTTTTTAGATTATTTTGATGTCTTTTTTTTCAGTTCCACATCCGTACGGAGGAAGATTAAGACTGTCGATCTATAGTTATGCAAAAATCATCTTGTTTATTTATTATAAAAACTTCTGACAGTTAATTTTTTTAAGTTTTATTTATTTCATTTAAGTTTTATTTAACAAATAAACGGCCAATTTTTATTTATAATAACATTTAAAATTTTTAAAATAATGCTCCTTGCTTAATCATTCTTGTGCGCAAAGCGTTTATCCGAAGCTATGACAAAAACCATCAATTCTTTAACTAACCTCACTTTGATTTTTTTCTTTGTCGGTTATAAACAAATTTGCACATGAAACAAATAAAAACGAAATTTTTCAATTTTTCATACGGAGGCCACGCGCGGAGCGCAAAAGGGGATCGCGAAGCGCGGAGGTTATTAGGTGTAGGGTGAATATTGTTAGTTAATGCAGATTTTTTGGGTTAAAATTTATTTGCGGTATTATTTGGAGACGAGCTGACGAGAGTAAAAGCAAAAAGTAAATGTTTGGCGAATTTCAGTAGGTGGATGAAAAGTCATGACTTGCGTTTGAACTATTGACGTTTTCTAATCATGCACGCGATCGCTTTCGTGCGGGGTAGCAATTGGACGCTCCAATCGTTCGACACCGAATGGGTGCCATCTCCAATCAATCGCTATGTCTCAATTCACCAAGAACTTCGTTGTATTGAACAATTTTATAAAACTTATTGAATTGAACTCGAAACGCACTTTTCTTGTAGATTGAAGTTCGACACAAAATGACAAGATAAAAGAAACAACGAATATTTGCAACCAGAATTTATAATATCCATAAAAACTGCACAAATAATAGCGACGCCATTGATTGTATAACATTTGAAATACTAATTTAATAATTTAATCCATTTCTAATGAAAAGTAAGTAAACTGTTGTCATTGCGACCGCTTTGATTGAAAAGTTGATTAAGTGAAAATCGCCGAAAGATTTTGCCTCACAGTGTGCAACCCATAGTATTCCGTCAATTAATATACATGTCATAGGCCGATTGCCATTTCAGGCCGATTATGATGGTCTTACCATTTTCGTTCACTTTGTCTGGAATTTCCAGGCAAATAGAAAGCGCCCGGGCGACGTTAGGCCGAGAGAAAAAAAGTATATTCAACGGTCAACGTACTAAATTGAAACACGGGAGTTTATGTTGCAATATTTTATTTATAAATAAAACAGTTATTTTCGTCATACAGTTTTTTTTAGTCTCTTAATTCATTTATTACGACAATTACCGCTATTATGATAGCGCGAGTTGCACAAAAATCCCAGCTTTAAAACAAACTTTATACAAACTTCTAAAATTTAAACGACAAAAATATTATATTTGATGTTCTGTCGGTTCCTTTATAGTTGCTAAAAAACATATCGAGACATCTCGTGACCAATCGACCTCCGTACGAGGACATCTTAGAACCAAAAAAATTTGAGTTGCGACATATTTTAAGGGATAGTATCCGACAACATTCCAACATTCTTCTTAATAAACTCCCGTGTTTTAATTTAGTACGTTAACTGTTAAACATACTTTTTTTTTATCGGCCTAACGTCGCCCGGGCGCTTTCTATTTGCCTGAAAATTCCAGGCAAATTGACGAAAATGGTAATACCATTGCGGATAATTCAATCAGCCGGCCGATTATAAACCGCCCAGGCAGATTATAATCGGCCTGAAATGACAATCGGCCTACGACATGTATATTTGAACCTAATATTAAACTTGAAATATTTCTCATTAAAATTATAAATACACTCTGCGCACATTTTCTATTGCTCTAAATTTTAACGACCGCGAGAAATGTTAATGCTTAAGCGAGATTTATAGCAAAGTGGAATTATAAACTAATTACTTACGACACTTAAATTATGAGACGGGGAAAAGATATTAAAACATTTTTCTCAGCTACTGCAACCTCGAAAAAAACTGGATTTTCTATTATAATTGTTTTTTCTTTGAATTTCATTTCTTTATCAGCATCTCATTTATAATATAAATAATCTCTTTCATGCAAACAGTTTCATGGTAGAGACAATTTTATTATAAGTTTTGTATATATGAAATCATGGCGTTCATGACCTTCATTCTAGTAAAATAGTTGAATAGTTCTTTGCAATAGAATCTCATCAACAAAACACATAATTAAATACAACTATAACGGTGATTACGAAGGATGAATTAGAATATTAGGAAGAGAAAAAACTACAGACGAAGGCCAACAATGGAAATGACAAACATGGTAGAACATGAAAATGCGATAAATAAAAGAAGTGATTTGAATGGGTTGAGTGATGCATGTGATTTATCACAATTTTCTGAAATAATTGATTAACAGGACACCTCGGTCCACAACATGTTATACTGAACTAGTGCAACTGCGGCTGAAATTATTGAAATTGTTTGATTTCGCCTTCTAATTCATTTATTATTAAGGTTTTATATACCGAAATTATTTGGCAAAAAAGATGGTTATCCACAACAGGTATGAGAATGAACGTTTAACTTCCTTCCTGAAAACTTAAACACACTATATAGGATGTCTAAGGTGAGACACAATACTAATAGTTGTTGTTCAAGAGAATTCGTCTAAAAGTTAAATTGTGAAGACAATGAAAATTAAAATTTATTATGCAGAAAACGTTTATTATAAGCTCTATGACTTTAATATAAGAAAGATTCGAATAAAATTTGGCCGAACATGCTATCAAACGGTCGTAAGCGCATGATGTATTTTATTTTTTTTTCACTTAAAAAAATAAGAAAAAATCAATAAGCATCATGAAACGCGTCATATGTCTACAAATTGACTGGCAGATAATTTGTCGTAAGATAGATTGGAGATAATCTTTCAGTACGTAACGTGGAACACGTATCATTTCTACAGAACGACCCCCAGTGTACTGGCATGTCCATGTGAAATCAAATCCATTAAAAATCAATATGATTTTGTTTTGAAGTGAAAAAGCTAAAAAAAGAAAAGCTTCGTTGCATTTCCATGTATATAACGGTCGTGGAAATTTGTAATTTTATTCTGTCAATGAATGGGCGAAATAAAGGTTCATTTTCATGTAAAATTATTGTGGGTCGAGTATTTTACATTCGCATAGTGCATATTCGTCAACATGAATCTACTGTTCCCGTGGATGGCAAAAAGTTCGTCAAGTAGCTCTAGATCAGACAGTCGCTTCTGCCAAAAATCAATGGCCCCATCAAAGCGAACAGCTCACAATATCGCATCGCTCAGCGCATGAATGAAAAATTAATAACATGCAGGGCAAAGGTGTGAGCTCCGATGAAAATATTTGACGTACGGGCGTCAATTTTTATTTATCGAGCCGCTCGACCTACATTGCAAAAGCAATTTCCCTTCTCATGTTGGATCTCAACTCCACAAGTACCTTGACGTTTTTTTGGCCGCGAAAAGCGCTTATATTATTGGAATCGTTTGCCGCAGTATTTGACTCGACAATAAAATCAAGCTTTTGATAACAAAAGTGACCGAGACTTGAACGCAAATTAAACCGCCTCTCAAGTTGTACTTTTTTACTACTTTTTTGAATTTTTCACCTGATATCAATATTTTACTGATATTTAACCCAGCAAAAACGGGTTCCCACGAGGCAAAACGGTATCGTGTTCAAAAGCACATTATCGATGTTTCTTACTATACCTTTCACGAATATGATTCGATGAAATTTCAAGCTGAAGGCAAGAGAGCTATAGGCATAGTCTATATTATTTGCCAATCCGGTCGCCACCAATAGATCATTTGCTTTGCTGTCAAATAATAAATCACTGAATGATGTATCATACCTTACTCGTAAATTTAATCCAGAATATAAAATGAGAGAACACTGTGAGACAAACCCGAATAATTCAATATTATTAAAATGCACCCAAATGCAGACGATGCAGAAGAAAGAGCAAAAACAAGGAAGAGAGAAGAAGAAGGCAACATTTCCTTGACGCGAATTAAGCGATGAAAACTCATTACTTGAAAACCGCCAGGTGTGAGGAAATATAATCCGAGCATTGTACTCCTTGAAAAAATTCTTATCAAATATAACCCATTAGAACTCTTGCTCCGACGCGGAACCCAAAATTTTTGCGGGCTCAAAAAATGCAAAAAATATTACTTTAATGTTAGTCAAACTTTTTTGATCATGACTTTCCAAAAGTTTTAAGTAGGAGGAGAAATGATCCGAGCGTTGTGCTCCATGGACAATTTCTGATCGGATATGACCTATTGGACCTCGTAATCTGCTCCGGAACCCAAGGTTTTCACGGGCTAAATAGTATATTTCGCAACTAGGGACGAAAGTGCAGGTTTCGGTCCCGCAGATTCAATATGACTGCCCGAGCGTAGCGAGAGCAGTCAGCATCTGCAGGACCAGATCCTGCAATTTTGTCCCTTGTTTCAAACGATACTTTTTACACCGATGTGTCCGAAAGTGCCGTAATTGTTGCTTATTTGACGAAACCGAAAAAACCAAGTTTAAATTGACATAAAACAAAGTTTCACTCAACAGTGTTCCAAAATTTATTTCATATAATGTTAGTCAATCATTGCTAACAAACATTTACACTTATTAATATGTGCAAGTACTACTTATTACAATTTTGTAAATTTTCAGTTTCTTTAACATTTTTTATCACGCCTTTGGTTTAGTATTCACGCTTGATGTAGTACTAATTATATCTTTGTATATAGATTTCAGTCTTTAACATTTTTTAACGCGCCTTTGAAAATAATACTTTTCAATATAACTTACAACTTTTTAACATATTTTGCTGGAATATAAACAAAAAATACATTTTTGAGTTATATAATTAAATCTTTTGGAACAAAAATATAAAGATTTCAAAAACAAAATAAAGATTGATCGAACAAACAAGTAATAACGTCACAACTTTGTGTGTCAGTCTGTTTTGAACTGCACATTCATTTGAGGTTGAATGTGCAGTTTGCAAAGGAATAAGTTGGATTTAAATTTCCGACACTTTTCAACAGTGTTCTCTTTTTCTTTGGTTTATCAATCTTAATTGAATAATTGCTAAATTTCGTGAATCACGTGACTGTTTCTAACTAACCCACCAATAACACATTAAAGCTTTTGCGTGGAAAAGTTTTCTTTTTTTCAGAAGTTGGTACCGCTTGAAACGCGTGAATTCAAATTGAAAATTTTTCAAAATTGTGTTAAAATACTGTTTTTACAAGCTTTTTTTACAAAAAGGGACGAAAGTTATTAACTTTCGGACCGGGACGTGCGGGACCGAAAAGTGAACTTTCATCCCCGGTTTAAGGGACGAAAGTCGACACTTTCGGACCGGAGGTGTGAAAAAATATTTTTTATGTATACGTCATAATTTTTTAGTCACAACGTTGTAAAAGCTTCAAGTGGGATGAAAAATGATGGATGCGCTGTGTTCCTTGAAAAACTTCTGATCAAATTATTTGATGAGAAATTTTTTTGCTCCAAAAAAAACAAGAAAACGGCGAGTTCAAGTTCATGCTTCTTTACATATCTTTGAACACTGTCGAGTAACCGATCTTTTGTCACTGGCCCACCAGCTTTTTGCATGCTCAACATCCATTTTACAAATGTTTTCTCTACATCAGGTGGTAAGACGGATACAGAACCAACTTTTGTTTTGAATTCTGGAGTCCGTTTGCAGATTTTATCGTCTAATGTTTGTGGGGGGATACCGAACTTTTTGCTGGCCGAAGTCACGTTCTCGTATTCAGATTTAACTGCTTGAATCGCCTTTTGCAAAGCTTCTTCAGAATACTGCAGTTTTTTTTGACAACAGCTAAAACAGCTAAAACAGTTTATATTTAATTACAAATTTTGATTATGGATTTTAAATGATTAAATATACCATCAAATAGTTGTCGCAACTTTTTGACGACAAATATGAATCGTCGTTGGTGCTGTTTAAATTTCATAGAATGTTTGTTAAGTATTTTGTTTTTCCTAACCGACATTTTTAGCGAGCATTTTGTAAGGAACGTTTTTTTTGTCATCATCTTGTTAGATTACCTGCAAAAACAATGTATAATTTGAGAACTTGATTCTTAAAACAGTCAACCAAATGAACCGGCAAAAACAATAACAAACTTAGAGGTTAGGTTCGAATATTTCAATTTTCCGGCGGATATTGTTTCATATTTTTTTTCAAAAGTTTACATGTAATTTGTTGTATTCTAGTGATGTGCTTATATTAAAAAACAAATTAAAAGGTACTTACTGTATCAACACCAAAGTTAAATATCTCAATTGCTACGCTTGTTTACATTTTTAATAACTGCGCAGCCAGCCAAGTCACGAAAACCAGCAAAACTGACCAACAGTGTTCTTCCGACCGTGATTATTTATTTAAAAACACTCAACTACTACTTAACTTTGTTTCGATTAGTCTAAGTGATACGCCGACTATTGTTGTTTATTCTTAATTTTTTCTGTCAGTTGATTGTTTGTATAAATGGTTATTAAGTGAAATGCTGTACAGCAGTACACCTTAACTCTAGTTCCAAGAAATCACGCCATGACGGGCGTCTGAGCAGCAGTCAACACTCAAAGTACAACCTTCATTTTTTTGAAATATAAATAAAAAAGTGGCCTAACTGACTTGTTTGTAACAAAATAAACTTTCATATGACTAAGGTAAATTATGTTTAAAACATTTTTATTTGTGATTAGGTAACTTTATTCTCACGACTCCACGATAAGGGGGTCCGTCACGATAAGGGGCTCATTTACCTTATACCTTTTGTTGAAACGACAAATTATTTTTATCCAACATATCGTCATTAAATTTGTGTTAAAAATTCAATTAAAACGAGCACAAATATGTAGAAAAGTTCAAAATGAAAGGGGCTGTAATTTCCAGAATTATCAATAAAACCTAGACAAGCACATTTTTCGGAATAAGTTGAAAATGAACCGGTAATGAGGTCTGTTTTGCAACAGAAGTGAATTAAAATTCCTTCAAAATATATCAAAAAAGTCAACCTTTTTTCCTTGTTTTCGCGATTGGGTATGATGGGACTCAGGGTGACTTCACTGTGACTTCATATCCGCCTCACAAACTTCCTATGAGCTTCAAATTATTTCATATTCACTTCAATATGATTCTTCTATTATTTCGAAAAAATTTTGAATTGGTTTGATATTGAGATCACTATCCATCTATAAAAGACAGACGGCACCCTGAAGTTGGCTCTGTGACTAACTTCTCACATATTACTTCTATTTTTCGACACGGTTCATTTGGAAAAAAAATTGAATGACTGTTTCATGATTTCATTTAACGATAATATGCGAAATATTGTTGAAAATAATATTGATGAGATTGATATTGACAATTTAAAAATATTAAAAGTAAATAGTAATAAATGATTGAAATAAATGATTACAACGTAAAACACAATGGTTATAAAAGTAAAGTTATATTCGAACATCCCTCGCGAATCATATTCAAAAATAATGAAGAGCTTTTATGATAATTTAAATGATCATATTAAAGAGCCATGGATAACGTGGACGGGGGGGGGGCGTCAGCCCCTCTTCTAATACAATTCAACCAATGCAAAATAGAATAAATTAATCTAAATTAAGTTAATCCAACGCACGTCATAGAAAAAAAGTTAATCCAGAAATTTTCATAAAATGATGAAAATGTGATTTGTACAATCCCAAAATCACACCTGACCCGCGCGAAGCGCGGGCTTCAACTCTAGTAACTTCAAATTTACCTCACATTTTCCTCTAATTGTATGTTTATGCAAATAACATGTTTTGTAAAAAAGTAATCATCTTCAGCCGTTTACCGACAAAAATATTCCAACGCGATTCCTCACCTGTCATCGAACGATCGACGAGACCTTCCAGGGCACCGTCGAGATTCGAACCCGTGACTCCCAGATCATCAGTCCGAGACCTTACCTTAGGATCAACATGTCTTTAAGAATTTGAAAATTAATATAGCATGACAACTTTAAGCGTAGCAACGTATACATTAAAATCCATATATACCGTATACTGTATACTTAATGTGTGTAAATATGTCTCTCATTCATTAAAATAATCAAGCGTAGTTGAAAGTATCTTGAAACCTATTTTGAACGTTATTATTAATCCTTGAAAAATTAGGTCCTACTTTAAACCCGCCGAATTTTGGAAATAAGCCACAAGTAGGAAAAATTACCTTTAAAGTGAAAAAAAATACTTTTACAGTGTCAAAGTAGGGCCAAAATTTCGACTCGGGTATGACCTAATAGAATTCTCATTCTGCCAAATTTTTGGCGGGCTCTAAAATTGTAAAAAAAATATTTTAATGTTAGGGATACTTTTTGGACCGTTACTTTTTAGAAGTTCTAAGTGGGAAAAAAACTGATAGGTGCACTGTGTTTCTTGAAAAATTTCTAATCGAATAAGACCTATTGGAACTCTTAATTTGCCCCGGAACTTAAGTTTGATAGAAAGATTAGTATTATTAAAATATTTTTTGCGATTTTTAAGCCCGCTAAAACTTTGGATTCCGGATTAGATTAAAAGTTCCAATAGGTCATTTTCGATCAGCAATTTTCCAAGAAACACAGCGCAACCAATATTTTTCCTCCCTCTTGAAGGCTTGCAAAGTTATGACCAAAAAAGTATGACTAACATAAAAAATATTTCTTTTACATTTTCTGAGCCCGCAAAAGCTTTGGGTTCCGGGGCAGATGAAGAGTTCTTATAAGTCATATTCTTACAAGTCAGTTTTTCGCTCACCTGACATTTTATAGGAGTTATAATGAAAAAATTGTATAATAAACATTTTTAGTTATTATTTTGTTATTTGACTTGATATTTTTATATTGCCTCCATTCTGAAACGAAAAACAGGTCTTCCAACGCTGTTAATTGGTCAGATTTGTTTTTTTGACCACTCTATACATATATTAGAGGCATGTTTTCAGAAAATTTCAAAATTCCATTCGTGTTGGATCCGAATGAAACTTTCGTTTCATCTACTACACTTTGGATCGAAGATCATACAACCAAGTAGATTACAACCATCATTTTTTTCGTCATTTTCTTCGTCATCATCATCGTAGAAACTTTTTTCTCGAAAGTTATAACTTTTCAACTGCAAGAAGAGCGACTACGTTTCTACTCCTGAAAAAATGTAATATTTTTTCAAATATTCTATGAATTTGTCATTTGGTTTTTGTTAAAATGATCCGTGCTTGTAGGATAGAGGAAGTCTCCCTGAATAAATATTCATGGACCCGAAGCCCGAAACTTGAAACTCTAGGTACTTTTAGGCATCTGAAGTAATGCATTTTTCGTATTTTGCAATACCTCTGGATCTCAGGTATAGAGGTTTCTCACATCGAAAAACGCTCAGTGGAGGCACATTGGTAACCGTGATGTTCCAGATTCTTTTCTGTGTTGGAATCTTACTTGAAAGACTTAGACAGCAGGAGTGTATCAAAACAACCTGACTCCAGCGAACATCCAGAACAACTTTTTTGCACATTTATTTTTGGTGGATGAAGATCTTTGAATACGAATAGATATCGATTTTTACAGAAAAGCTCATCCTTTCTCACTCACATGAGTGGGGCAGGGTGTCAAATGTGGTGCCTTAAGAATATTTAACATGTATTTTCTTTACAAAAAAACATTACAAAAATCAAAAAATGTATAACTAGAGATGCCAGAAGTACGGATGCAAAATCTCAAGATTGGGGCTTCGGGCTCCCGGAGACTTTTGTTCAGAGAGATTTTGTCTCTATCACACCAGCATAGAATTATTCAATTTGACCGAAAGCCATTTTCCATAAGGAAAAGGTGGGTTGGTTTCGAGTGTTCCAACGGATATAAAGCTTTTTCAAATCTGTCAAACCCATTCGACAACGTCTGACCTATTCTACGTTAGAATAAAACAAAAAGAGAATAAAAAAACATGGACTAAAAGAATGTTTGTTGAAAGCGCGTCAGTTTGTGGTTGGGTTAGATGATAGGAGAAGCCTCTGATCCGGATTGAAATAGAAAAGCCTGGAAAGATGACCAGCATTATTTTGTTGCTTTGCGTTGCACATCGACGAGTATGTTGAATCTGGCAGGTTTGGGATGTTGGGTGTTTTAAGTTGGATGCTTACGACTGCAGAAACGAGAAGAGCGTCGGAACAACTCGAGCGAAGGATAAGCATCGGAATTGGCAAGCCGCGGAAAATTCCGGGGTAATCGAAGTGGCAGATCTCGTTAGCTGACGTTACTTCCGGCCGCCATTTTGCACCGCCGATTTACCAACGACATCCGCTTTTGCACTCTTTTCCTCACAAATAAAATTTATCTGCTGTCGATTTTCAATCTCATGCTATATCCTTCGCATCTCGGAACATTTCTTCCTCGCCGAACTTTGCGAGCCCCGGCGCTTTTATTGCGAGGCTGCTGCTGGCATTTCGATTCATGTTTTTCGGCTCGCCACCGATTCGATTAGCTATACTGTGGTCATTCCCAGTCCCACTCTTGTTAGATTGTATTTTGGTTGTAAACTTGCACGGACAATACGAAAATTGCACGACTCATTTCCACATGCAAATTAGCTGCATTGTTGATTGCTTTTTCATTTTTGTTCTAAAACTCACACATAACAATACGTTGTTTTAATAAAAACAACGTATGTTAAATTATCAATTTATCATTTTTTCTTTTATTCATATATTGTAGAAAGAAATTGTCCACGGTTTGTACTTATTGAATTTTTTGTTACTACTATTGAAAATGCAATTTTTCAACAAAGCTCTATTTTCTTGAATGATTCATGGTAATGAATAAGGAAAACTATTAAGGCGCGATGAATCGCATTAGCCGGGGCGAAACTGCTGATATGCGACGTCTACTGCGCTGACTCGTAGCGACCCCTGTTAATTTTGCGTGTCACGCATTTCGATCGAGCGATGCCAAAGCACTAGCTCAGCGACTGGATTTAGAGGCCGTCTTACGATCGCAATATTACCCAGCGCCAGCCGGCTCTATCCCTAATTACCTTTTCGGTTGGTACCTGCGATTCCATCCCGAACTTTCATCCCCTTCGTCTAAATGCTATTACTAAGCTAGGACCCGTCATTTTCACTGCAGCCCTGTGTGGACTAATCAGCGAATCAATAATTTTGAATTGTTAAAATTTCACTGTTTCGTTGCTTTGCGTTTGTTATTCTTCAACAGTCAACTTCTTTTTGTTGGTATCAAAAGAACACGTTCTTTCAAAAAGATGTAAAAATAAATGGAAAAGCTTTTTGTGAAAAAGTTTTATTGAAGAAATACTTTCGCTGATGTTGAAAAAATTCAATTTTGTTAGAATCAATCGATATTGTAAATGTTTTACCAACTGTAAGATTTCAACACATATATTGTAAAAGCATCATCTTGCAAATATTGGGGCTCACGATTTTTCTCTACAATTTCTTTCTTCGCAGCATGTATATCCAAATCGCAAAACGTCGTTCAGCCGGTCGAAGTTTATTGAATACATTGAAATAGATATTTCATATACCCGAAACTGTGTATTCGAATACACCCTAAACTTTGTGCTATCGGCGAGACAATCAATTTGATACTTTATTTTCCCTGCTTCTAAAAATAATCTTTTTTTTATCTTCAGTAAAAGTTCAATTTCTTTTTTTGGTGCGAGATTTTCTGTCTGGCATAAAGAAAAATACAGCCAGCAAAATTGCAACACTTTTTTACAAATTTTAATCAACAGAAAAAAACAAGTTATTTATGTGAGCAAAGACTGAACGAAGGAAAAAGTAATGGTGTTGATAAAAATGATAATGCGAAAAAAGAAGAAGAAGGGTCGTGAATTCACGTATGTAAGAAATAGTGTGTTGGAGGTTTGAAAAAAAGAAAGGATGAAAAGAGAGTGTAAAATGAAACACTGGTGAGGCTAAAGAGATGGTTTGATACTTGGATAGTTAGTTTCAGCTAGTTTTAGTGGCGTTTGAAAAAAGCCAAGGGTCGTTAGCCTAAGACTGAAAGAGTTTCGGCAGATCTCTCTATTAGAGCTCACATCAATTACAAGCTTTCGTTACTGTGACCTCAACACTCTTCGTTAGAGTTTGCAAAACTGTTATGCAACTTTACGAACTTTAGGGCGCAAAAAATTTGAATCGTTACAAACTTGTTTTTGTCGCTAAACTCGTTTTCACCATCGCATAATGTCAATATCACGTTGAAGACACATTCTAATTTTTTTTAAGACAAATTATTTTCTAGTAAACAATCAATTTTACTTTAATAATCATCGACTACTCGAAGATAAATGGTACACTTAAGGTTTTATTCAAAAGCCCGAAATTATCAGAAAGCGCTTTTGAATGAGTTGAATGGCTGCACTCAAACGGGGTAGTGTGTCGGTCTTCGGTATTACTTGAATTTGCGCCTCTCTTTTTCAAGATTCAAAGTTGCATTAAAATGTTACTCATTCAATCCTCTTTTCGTTTTATAAAGTGAATCTAATTTTATTATTTTCGATGAAACATACTCGGGATTTCTTGTAGATAGGAAAATAATTTCTTTCAAACTAATATCCTTTTATAGACTAAAATAATTTTATTAATTCTGGATGGCAGATAAATATTGTTAATTGATTATACAAGTAAACGTTTTTCAACTTGTGGCAACGCCGTTATTTGCATTTTAACTTTTTTGGTACCATGAAAATAAATTTATTTATAAGATTTGTGAGGCCAGAAGTAACATTTTGGAACGTTATGCTCAAATCAACTGAAATTTAAGGCTGATTACAAACGAATTAAGAAGAAGATTTTCAGATAACCGGATATGACAAGTTTGCTAAAAGTGTATCAGATGTTGTCAAACGCATAGTTTTGAAGACAAGTACGTAAAAGCCCCAATTTATTTTTGCACGGTTTACTTGAAGTTTCAAATACTAAATGATACGTTTTCGTGTATAACAAATTGATACAAAAGAGAGGCCACGTTCTCCAGCTGTCAGGTGCAAATTGAAATATTTTCTCGGGCTCTTATATCCCTCGTCGTAAACGTCAAGACCCTTTGGCTTCTTGTTCATGCAAATTCTTGAGGTGTGTGCTGTTATAAATATTATGGAATAACGCGAACCATCAAGTTTTGGGAAACATGACATTATACATCCTGCCTTGGAGTCGCACATTATTCCACTATTTTATACAGCATTTTGGAATTCAAAGCGACTGTTGTTTGTCTTGTTTTGCGACCTTTGAAGGATGTGTTGATGACTTCTGAATTCACTTTGCTGGCTCGATCTTTTGTGTACCCAAATTCACTGTATCTCGTGTTTGATTTTTTTTACTCCAGCTTTTTGATACGTTCTCAACTTGTACTTGTTTTGACGCTTAACTTTTTAGTTTTTTTTCGGTTCGATCACGTTTTCACGATATATTTTTGGATGTTTGTTTTATTTAAAATAAAAGTTGATGCAAAATCTGTGGGCGATTAATTGATCAAGTTTGGACGTGAAACGAGGGATGTAAAAGTATATGAAGGAGGACGAGTCGCTAATATTCGATACATTCAGGGAAGCCGACGTGTACAATCATTTAATCAACGGAACAGCCTCAGTATTTCCTGCAAGTTTTACCTGTCAATAACCATCGGCGCCTTCACACTACCAAAATCGGCTTAACAGAAGGTAATGGAGGGATTTGATGGTGCAATTTCCGGAGGAGACTTCGCCGGGAATATTCGTGATTGAGAATTATGCAACGCGTAATGTAAATACCCAAACTTTGGTATTGATTTATTGTTTTCAACTTGACACACAATAATTTCGATTGCTATCTTACCATGCTTTTTTCTTTTTCAAAAACACTAAAAATGTCTCAATTTTGATGAATATTCATTATTATATCACACAACTGAATATTTTTGTTCAAATTGCCAAGTCCCGAAAGTTTTTCAAAACATTAGTATATTTTTGTAATTTTATAAAAGATTTCTTTATTTGCATTGACTATCGATTAGTCGCTTTCAATTAATATTGATAATGAATAAAAATCAGTGTTCAGACTATAGATAAACATAACTGCAATATTTTTATAGTTTTTTCTCGACGTCTGTCGTTTTTAATGAAATCATTTCGCATTACCCCTATTATTTATGCTCTTATTTATACCGCTAGATTTTAATGGCTTGCATATATACCGTCATTAAAGTGACATTTGTAAATGTGCGTGATTATGAAAAAACGTGATATTAATAATTTATGGGCTTTCATTAAATCAAATGCTTAAATCCGCTGATTTAATTTTTATCATCGAAAAAAACGCAAAATCATCGGGAGGCAAGTTGAATTTCACCAAAATTTCAACAGAAAACAATTCGAACTGTGTAGTGACGCGCATTTGCGGTTTGAAGAAAAAAATTGACGCAAGTATGGCGAGAGTGTGGCGGTACTCTTGAATTACAATAGCGGTCGGTTCGCCGGCGACGCACTGACTCTTCAGCCCGTTGTTACATGGCTGCCAATCCTTTCTTCCCCTTTTTAAGGTTTCGTTTAGAGGATGGGGTTACCCACTCGCTAGTTTTTCGAGTGGTACGTTTCTCCATCAAAGAATTTCAAATTTTGAACGAAAAAAAATTGTCTGACCCTTTGTTGACAACTTGGCGATTCAATTAACCTCCATATGCCTTTTGTATTACCATTGCTTTCCATTATTTTTTATTCATTGCCCTTTTTCTTTCTGCATGTCTACGAGTAGATGACTTGTTAATTTTCATGCCACTGTTCTTTTGGTGAAATGCGACTGCATCAAAGTGAGTATATACGCGTTTAAAAAGTTTAATCAAAAGATAAAGAGAAAATTGCTGGTCGAAACATCGTCAAATATCCATGCATAGTTGGCATCTAATTTTGAAGTTTAATCTAGCGAAATTGATGTGTACGAGCGCTTCTCGAGCTTGATATAATATTTCATTCAAATTTGTCAAATTTTTTTGTTTGCCGTCAAACGTATGTGGCTCGTGCCGTCGACCTTTTTCGCTTAGCTCGAGCGCAAGACCCAGATATCCTAATCATTTAAAAATATCTTTACCATACATGCGCGTTCATATTTCACTCGCTTCTCCGTAACGTCGCATTTTATTCATTCCACCTTGTCACAAATGTGAATTAGCATTCAACATTCAACAATTCAATCTCAAATATGTTCTTTTCATGACATTTCCCGCCAAGTCTTTTTTCGTTTCTTGTTAGAATCGCACACAATTTTCAGCCGAAAATCCAAATGATTACAAATGCAGGAAAAAGATTAATAGAATTATTTTCATAGTTCGGTAACAATAGAGCATGGTGAAAGAACGAATTTTATCTCATTTTACAAACCAGAATTTTTTGAAAAAAAAAACACTTTTTTAATTTCGAGTAGCTGCAATATCGATACATGCGTTAAATAGATTGTTTTACATTCAATATCACTTTTCAATAGCACCGTTTTAACATTCGAAATCGATATTTGAGCAAAAGCTTTTGTCACGATAAGCAGACATTTTATAAAACGAGCAGTGCAATAAATCGTTACAGCCGACTGAATGATGAGTATTTGTTAATGAACTGCACAATTTGAATAATATTTAACACTTGCAGGGAGAAAAGTGACGAACATTTCGCGCATTGTATATAATTATTTACCGATGTTATTTGACGGTCGTCTGACCGCACTGCACGAGGGAGAGCACGACAGTTTACATGAAACGGCCAGTAAATAAATCGCACCGAAATAACTGACCCGGTGCAGTTCATCGAACCTCTACATTTTCTTTGTCTCGCGCATTCATTTTATTCGAACCGAACAAAAATATTTTATTCTTGTAATGGATATTCAAATGAACACAGACAGCTTGTTAAATATTCCAATCACCCCGGCAGCTATGTCTTCACGGTAAATTGCTTTTGTCCAATGAGCAATTTTATATTTTTACCAAAAGCATCGCAACTTTTCGTTCTCATTATTTTCTTTGTTTTATTTTAGTTATGATTCAAGCTGACATGCTCAAATCATGTTGCTTTATTTCAAAAAACATAAAATAATTGTGACAATTTTGACCTCTTTGCCCAAACTGACTTTGTTCGATATGAAAGAGGAAAAATATAATTTATTTATTTGTATTTTGCTCATAACCGATTGTTGAATTGAAAATGTCAATGGTTTCTTTATACATTTCCTCTTATTCCACTTAATTCAATTAACTCTCGGAAGTCTACTAACTTCATATATATATTGAAGTCGCTACTCTCTATCATTTATTTATATTTTTTTTTATTTATTATTTATTTAATTGCACCTGAGGCCTAAGGCCTTTCTCGTTGAAATACAACTCATCTTACTTTATGATGTTTGATTAAAAATAATTGGAAAAAACTCATTGACATTTCATTTTTTAACCAATAAATAATAAAATGATTGCAATGATAATCAAAATCCTCAAAAAATGTTAGTCAAGTATTATTAATAGACAAAGAAAAGTTGATTCTGTTGATGTTTGTCTTTGTCAAGAGGACTAGATTGTTTATTCACATGCGTTGTTTTTGTCTAAGTTGTTTTGGAGAGGACAGCCATCAAGAATTGTAGTGTTTGTAAATAAAGCCGGCAGTCTAAGATTTTTTGCGCCTCTAAACAGCGTAAAGTGGCGTTGTTCTTGTAAATTGAAAGAGAGAGAACGAAATTGTGGAAGGCGGTAAAGTATATCGAGATCAACATTGGAGCACCAAGGAATCGACAGCAGGAGCGTTCTCAGGTGGCAATATATAAGAAACGACGAGAAAAACAAAGTCGGATGAATCGAGTAGCTGTCACTATATGTACACAAGTATTCCATTTTTGTTATATACGTTTCAGGTTTAGAAACGAGTCGGTCGTGTTTTATTGAACGTCCAAAAAAAATACGATGATTGGTTGTCGTTTCTCTGATCAAATCGACTCTGCTCCAGTTACGTAATCAGTTATTTAGGTCGCACATGATGAAAACGAGGAAATGCTGTTTTTATTTGGCCTAACAATGATCCACCTAAAAGCGAGAGCTAAATTAAAAAGAGATTCAACTAGTCAGACGTCCGACAAACCGTATGTGCAAATACACGCCGAGATGAACACGCAGGTGTGAACAAAAAATTTTCGCTGCAATGGATGGAACAAAAAGTTGATGACGTACAAGACGTGAAGGCATAGCTCGCGACCGACGCTATTGTTTTGTAGATTAGCTCGGACAATGAACAGAAGAGGTCTTTGCAAAATTGTCTCTCTTGAATGTTATCATGTCAGTCGACTGGACCAACAGAATTGCACTGATTGCAACCCATTGACCAAAAAACATAACTAGGTCAAACAACACCTCCATTAATTCTTCATTTCTTTTTATTTCTGTGTTTATAATTATTATTTATCTACATAATTTTATACTGTAACATTTTTGACTTTTTAATAAAAATCAAAATTTGCATATTATTCAGTTACAACAGTTTTTTGATTTTTTTCTTTTAGTCGTTGAAAAAAAAAAAGTTATTCGTTTTCAGGATGGAAAGTTTTGTTTGCAAAAAGGTCATGCGGATTGTTTGCGAATCACGCATGATCATTTTGGAAATAAAAGAAAAATAAAGGCACGGCGCCGAAAATGAAAAGAGCATATGACGATAAATTACATACACCGCCACCAACTTCTCATTTGCGAAAAATATTTGCGATTATAAGAGAATGAATGAAATCAATAAACGTAATAAAATGAAACAAAATGTTCACATATGCAGTAATGATAAAAAATTGCATGTTAGACTGGACATTGATCATCGTGATAGATCAATAACTGTGGTGAAATCAATAAAACGTTTTTGTTTTCTTATAACGCGCGTCGAGCACAGAATACAAAAATATTACAAGAATATTCTGTCTCATTGAACGACTCGGGAGTTTTTAATTTCCCCCTCATTTGCATTACGACTTCCAATAAAAAGAATAACCTCTGCATCAAAGAATCATTGAGAATGATTGCAATTAAAATCACGTACAATTGATATCTCAAGATGCAAAATTTTTTTCGCTGAGTGATTACACTCAGTCGAACAAAACTCAAACATCAATAGCATCAGTCTATTGTAACTCACGAATAGAGGACTTAAGCACAAGAAGTCAAACTCAAGCGGTTGCATATTTATGATGCATAATATTGCACTCTCGTAACGCTGACAAGAAAAATTATTGGAGAATTCAAATCACATGAAAGCTGATCTTTTTTCTTTGTGGTTTTTATTACACTTTTTGCTGCTCTGTGATCGAGTAGAAATATTTTTTATTCCAAGTTTTATTGAAAAGGTGTCAGACAATTTTAAAACTCGTACAATTTCAATGATTTGGATTTTATACTTCCAATCTGGTCAAATTCAATCACAAAAATCTTTCCCTGTCAATTAAACATAGCTAAAATTTAACGCTGGAAAATAGTCTACGATTTTTCGGAATGAAATATCTAATATTTCCAGCCATATCAATTTTCATTATTACATTGCAATTTATTTATCTAGATTTTCAAAAGCTCGTATAGAAGTGGGTTAAAATGTTCGTCAATGTATTTAATTATAATTTTTTTAATTTTTTCGATTCGTAATAAATAGTGGTAAAATCGTCATGAGGTATTCAGCAATTGTCGGGACGAGTACTGGAGGTACAGGTGTGTCATGATGTAAGAGTGACGCTTTAAGGGTAGTGGTGCACCGAGGGGAATCAATGAACAAGTTCAATAACCTTTAATCTACTTGACGTATACGTGCACACCTATTCGTTTCAATGTCTGCTCAGCATCGGCTATAAAAATAGATGCGCGGCCACGGATATGTCTCGATTTTGCAGCGACCACTTTTTGAATATTCTTCATTGGTCATATAACATCCCGACACTACTACAAAATCTACATCTTACTTTCTTTTACAAAAATTGTAAAAAGTTCGAAATCAATTTTGTATCAATTATTTTTTATTTTCATAGTGAATTTTGCTGACTTTGATGTTCTAACAAAAACCTGAAATACAAATGACTTACTTACAAGAATTATTACTTTCATTATTTGGTTTTTTAACAAAATGGGAACGTGCAAAAAGTGGCAGATTGTACTGTTACATTTTGTACTAATTGGTATTTATATTAATCACCCCCCATCGGCTTTTATCAATCCTACAGCTCACCGACAATGTTTTATCGCCTGTTCTAACATAGAACGTTGAATTCATTCGTGCATATAATTTTTGTATCGCAAATTTTTACGCGATTAAAACAATCAGTGTTTTCTTTTACTGCGTTTATTTGCCTACCGAACAGCCCTCGCAGCTCATTTATTCATGCGGGCAGATGTTATGCGTTTGCGTCACGGCGCATAAATCCTGGCCCTGAAAACTTTGGCCAATAATTTTACGCTTCAGGAATCGTATCTCACGTATTGGCAAACGCGATGCACGAGAATTATAGTGATAATCAAATTTGTATTACGCCGGCTTGTCAATTGCCCATTGGGTGCTATGCTCCAAAAGGGGTTATTCTGCGTTTTAAAAGATGATTAAGCACTGGTCTGTCAGCTGACAGCGATTAGTTGTATTTTTTTGCTCGAAACAAAAACAAAAAATGATGCTCAATAAGCAGAAATGTTAAAAATGCGTTCTGTTCAAACTTGGAAAAAACTCGGACGGTAAAAAAAATGTAAAATGCATGTAAAAAAGTTTGAACGAATACGTTGAACAAAATGCGAAAAAAGAGAAACGAGAAAAAAAGTATTCATTTGAAATATTCGCACAAGTTGGGTAGGTTGGTAAAATCGAATAAACTGCGACGATTTGGTTTTATTGAGTTGACGTATAACACGCGATCGAAATGATTGTACGACGCGGCGCGTCATTGAAGCTGGTTACAGCCGGCAGACTGATGGTTGTGCCGGCAGACTTTGGATGTTTATGCTCAGCTCGAGTACTATTTAATAAGCTTCAAACTTTAACCGGAACACGAATCAAGAAAACGGTCTACCGATCGCTAACTTATAATATGCTAATACTATGTAGATTCGCGTTTAATATTCGAAAACCCAGCATCAATTCCGCCTTTTCATATTCAAAATTACTTCGTCCATCTGCCTATTCTTTTAAAAGAATACATCATATCTGATACGAAAGTTTACTTATGGAAACCAATAGGGAAATCCTTCAAAGTGAAAAATAGAACAATTCAGAGGGACAATGCCTGTTTATTGAAAACGTTGATAATTTACTTTTCTTTAAGTGTAAAAAATAAAAGTTAATTTAGACGATGCTCGTATAGATTTGCATTAAAAAAGTTGTGTGGGAGTTAAGTCGAGCGGTTTGAATGGGGATAACGGAGTGCATCAACAAAACAAAATGCAAAATGCAAATCCTTCTTGCAGCAAAACTTTTGTAAAAGATAAAAGAGGGCAATAGAAAATATGCGAAGCGTAACACGATCTCGCGTATATAAATTCGTGCGGCGTTGTTCGCGAGAAGAAAAAATTCCTTGACGCTGAGAAACAAACGTTGACCGAGATTATGCCGGCAGAATATAACGTAAGCTCTTGAAAGTCCCGGTAAATGAAAACGCCACTTTTCATTGATTCTGACGCTTTCAGTTTTTCCTTTTTCGCTTCAACAGCTGAAAAATTTAGCAAAATTAACTCACTATCAGACTTTTGATTTGAACTTACCGTTGATGTCTTCTCATCCTAATCAGAATTCCTCGTGCAAATATCCCACTGCGAATTCGAGGAAGCGCACACTGACAGAACAAAAAACTGAAAGCAATGAAAAAAAAAGTTGGAACAAATTGGACTAAAAATCACTTGGCTGGATGAAATAGTTTGAATGTTTTCGTTTTGAACTCGCTCATTCGGTATTCGCTGAGACGTTGCGCGATTATGTAAATTGGGGTAGAAGAGAGAGGGGTGGTGTAACAAATTGCGGTCGACAGGTGTCAATTATTTGGACGAATAATGTTGGACAAAAAGTGTAGAGCACGGTCGCGACGAGCATTACTCGCAAACTGAGTAAGGTTAGACTAGGAGACGGGGCAATGTTTGAGCTTGAGCGAAGCTGTGGAGGGTGCTCCGAGGGATGAACGCCCGCGGAGGGGCGCACAAATCGTTCGCACCGCTGCAGTGCGCGATCGCTGCAAAAACCCAGAAGCCAAATCGCATTGTCGCGCACAACCTTCCCAAACACTTACCAACATTTTTCATTTCGATTTCATTTCATTAAGCAATATACAGCAAGTGCAAAGACAAATGTTCAATTATTATTATTATAATTATTATTATTATTATTATTATTATTATTATTATTTCAACATAAACTCCTATCGGAAAAATACCCTATAATGGATATACACAATGAATCTAATTACAAAATTTCATTATTATTATTGCGCTCCACTTTCTACCGAATTCGTTAAATTTTTTCGGGTTTTGATTGTTAACAAACTTTTGTGTATAATCGAATTATAATAGAAATTGCCTGAAACTGTTTTTAATTGGCAAATTATCATGATACGCTTTGCGCGAAATGAAAATCAAAGTTCAATCAGTGACCAAATCATTTTTCGAAATTATACAATTCAGTAAACAGTATTATTCATAAACGTTAATACATTCATAAATCATTGAAATAATTACATAGACGTTGAAAAAGTTTGAATACAAGATGTTGAATTTCAGTGTGAATTAGAAACAAGTAAGTGTAAAATTAGGGTTTGTTAGTTAAATATAAGTAAAAAGATAAGTATAATTGGACGAAAAATTTATGTTCAGAGTTTTTCATTAAACTTTTTTGAGCTGTTTGCGAAGCGAGTTTCTTTAATGCCTTATAAAAAAGCACTCATCTGACCTAAATAAAACAAATGTATCGCGGAAGTTGTTCCGGGAGTTTGAAAGCACCATCATATATTGTAGCTACATTTAAGAACGTGTTATGAATGTAATAATACGACACCATGTTTGTGCGAGCATCACACTGGGCTATTATTTTTATGCACTCGTGTGGAAAACTCGGAAGGCTTGTTTTTCAAGAAAAGTACTTCGAAAAGCAAATAAAACTCAATTCTCACTCCTAATAATTTCCAATTACACCGATGAGTGATATTGCAATGAATTGATCAACGAGGAATCAATCGAAGTGAAAACAAATGAAATTACTCAATCATCCAAAATCCACGAAATCACGTGGCAATTTAAACCTTGGGAGAAGTGATATTCGTGATAATAATTTATCTACTAGTTAGATCAATTAAAAGTTTGCTTTCATTCACCGGTGAAGCTGTATTACAGCGAATGGAATGGCTCTGAAGTGTAACTCCGAGCAATAACAATTGAAGTTACGATTCAATTTTTCATCTCGGAACTTTCAATCATTCAAACTTTTTTTTAATTTTAATCCGCCTCCCTTGGTTACATGAATCAAGATTTTCTTCCTTTCCCAATTCAAGTACAAATCACGGATTTATTTGGCCGAAGAAGCGTCGTCCTTTAGATAAGAGCCTTTTCTGCGAGTTTATGCCTTGGAGTTGGCGCTCTAATGCACAATGAAACGATCGCCATTTGGGGCTGCTTTTCACCGGGCTTTCAAGTTAACAATAAATGTACAGGTTATAAGAGCTACACGAACAGAGTCAAACGTAATTTTAGCGACTCTTTATAATCTGTCGTTGATGTTCCGCAAAATACCTCACCAACAGAACAACTTCAAAATATTACAACATTTAATACAATTATAATTTTTGCATTTTAAAATGAACATAAACCCAATTTTCGGAAATGTTGGTCGCAACCCAAGCGTGCATTATTGAGAAAGTACGTAAAGTGAAATAATTGTAATTCATGAATTTCATTACTAGGAGGAGATGTCAGTTACGGTTTCGGAGGTGGCAGTAGAATTAATAATTCGGGACGGGCGATCATAAGAAAGCAGTTATCTGATATTTATTATGTCACATGAGCATGTTCAGATGAGTCGCGTGAACACACTGTGGTTAAGGATTATCTATGCATGCTGCGTGGCTGCAGCCGCGGGCCCTTTGCTACCAAGTTTCCAAAGCTCATAATCGCAAACTTCGTAATTTCTCCACGTAATAACCTTGAAGCGTTTACGTATAGAAGCTTCTCGAGGAATTCGAATCATCCAGACAAGGGAATAACTTGTGCGCACCTATCACAATTACTTTATTTTCTATTTCCACCTCTCTAAAATGTTTCTACTTTTTTGACATCGTCAATATTTCCCTGCTATAATTAATAAATAGCTCTCATTTTCGCGTTCAATCTTGTAACACAAAGTCACGCTAACGTCAGAATTAATTTGATTCCTTAATTCACGACTTTCGAAATATTCAAAAATTTGACAATTGAAAGTTAACAACTTCAGTTAATATTTGACATTGTCTTCAAGGTTAATTTCATCTAGTAATTATTATCGGCATCGTATGAACTTTTACTCACAACATGACTTGAGACAAATAAAAGTGGACGATGATGCGTGAGTGTAAAAAACTGAAATGAAATAATAAGAGAATATTTCAAGAGAAACTAAATTTTGAATGGATGGTAAATTAGTGTTCCACAGATCCCGATTGAAGAAACAAGCTGTTGCCACCGAGTAACCTGCTGTTTGCCGATTATTCGTGACACGAATGTAACAGAGTACGTGCCAATATGCTCTCAAAAGTTTCTAAAATGGTCACATGTTTTCAATGGGATCACTGTCTTGGGACTGTTACTCATCGCGTACGCAACCCTCTATTTTCTGCTCGGCAAGCGAATGCTCCCAGGCGGTGACATCTTCGGATTCTTCTTGTTGGTGGTGTTCGCGTACCTGTTGGGCTGGTCTTTAGTTTATCTGCCGCATTTGCAACTGCCTCCTGTCTTTGGTATGCTTCTGGCTGGTATTATCTTCAAAAGCGCCGATTTCTATCACCTTAATCAAGAGATCGGGCACAAAACCTCTTCGAAAATTCGCGTCTTTTGTATAACTTTCATCGCAATCAGGGCAGGACTTTCATTGACAACCTCGCCTATATTAAAAAATCCGTGGATTGTTATCGGTCTGGCTTTATTGCCCTGTACAGTTGAGATGATTGCTATAGCAATCTGTAGCAAATGTATACTTGGTTATCCTTGGTCTTGGGCTTTCTTAAATGGGTAAAGCAGCATCTTTAAAAATTTAATTTATACAATATTCTTAATGAGTTAGAATTATTTTCTGTTTTTTTGATGTTACATGTTTGAATTGAATTTGTCAAAATTGCAGATCAATAATAGCCTGCATGTCAGCGGTAGTGGCGGTGAACTGCATTTTGTCATTGTCAGAAAAAGGGTATGGTGAGGATAAGGGAATTTCGACGATTCTGTGCGCAGCGACTTCAATCGACGACGTCCACATGCTTGCAATATTTTCCGTCTGCTTCTCAGTGATATTCAGTCACGGTAGGTCTTTTTCTTCCCCTCGGTAGTAAACAAATAGAGTAATCACGCACGCAAGCTCCGCTCTCCGAGTTTTACTAAGCAACTTATTTGCATTTGAATATTTTTTTGCAAAACTTGTTTTCTCAAGATGATGACTCGGATTCACAATTGTGGACTTCTGTCCCCGGAGGAATCAGAGATCTTATATTGGGATTTGTCGCAGGAACAACGCTCGGAATATTTTTTGCCTTCTTTCCCCATCGCTCTCATGTAAGAATTCTATATCGCTTTTAAAAAATTCACATCTATCAGCTCCAATTGTTATACCTAGTTCTTCTCTGGACAAATTTACAGTACAATTTTTAGACAACTCGAAATCATAAAATTTCAAAAATAATCTCGCGTAGTTGAACAAAAGCAATTTTCTAAAGTTTAGCTCTACAAAATAAATCTGTACTTTGGCAAAGAAATTAGAATTAAATTGAATAGGATGAAATGACAATTTCAATTGATGAAAACTGTTTTAACGATAAAAATATCGCTGTAATTGAACCGAACAGCGTTCTTTTTGCGTTTTTATTTATCTTTCCTGTATTCGAATGCAGCGTAAACGCTTGATCCTGTATGCATCCAATTTGCAGGTTGTTTGAAGTACGTTTATAAACAACGCTTTATTGGAGGTATTAATTTTTTCACAGAAATATGCTTTTTGGTATCGCATTGCTGGCATAGTTCTCGGGTCTTTGATGTGCACCACGGCAGCTTCGTCTATAACCGTAACCGGTGGCGGTTTTTTATCAGCAGTTATTTTATCATTCGTTGCGTCTACATGTTGGAGAATCTTATCAGTCAGATTTGATGTGAGTTAACATTTATATATAAATAACAACATTTCAGGCCAATATTTTTCTAAGAAAGTTAATACTTTTAGAATGATAAAATTAAGTTCAACAGCAGCATCGTATTCACTATGAAAAATCAAAATCCTTTTGCGAATCTGAATTTCGCAAAGGAAGATTAAAATTCAAAACTGGTTATCCCACATAATCCTGTTTTCAAAGCACTATATTCCGCTTTAATGAAATAACAAGGAAAGTCTGGTACTGAACTAAAAATATTGTAAACCACAGATTATGAGGAGAAAACTTCTTGAAAGTTTGTCGGAATGTGCTAAGCTTATTTGAGACGCGCCGCCTAACAACAAAATGATGTTCGTTTTACACAGAATTTTTTTTCACTTGTCAAAGCATTAATTAAGGCTACCAAAAATTGAGCCCTCTTTTTTCAGTCAACTTTATCATTCCTGCTGAACTTAAACTGACTTGAACTTTATGGCAATATTTCGCTCAAAATTTATCTGTAAAATTAAGTTCATAAGAGTGCATGAAATAATGAAAATGTGTTTTCATCAAGTAGGTCAGAATTTTACGACGGGCGACCTACTTCATGTGGCACTTCATGCAACCTGTTCTAGTGGGAACTATCGGTGCGGAGATCACATTCAACAATTGGACTTTACATAGAGTCGGTCTGCACACACTCAGTTTGATCATTGGTGTAATTGTAAACAACATTCTATTCTGGTTTATTTGAATACGAAAAATGCGAAAAAATTTGCTCCGCATTGGTAAATTTGATTATAATTTATTCGCAGGCTCGCAGTATTGCTGTATTTTTGGTAACCTTCCACAAGCCATTCAATGCGAAGGAAGGAATTTTTATAGCCTTATCATGGCTGCCCAAGGGAACAATTCAAGTAAAAAAGCTCTTATTTATAAACATTATTCATTTTTTTGTTTTGTTCGCCGCACTTTTGTTAGCTCGGATAGCAATTTATGGTCAATTCAACAAATTTCTACGCTGTTCAATTTTTTATTGTATTACTTCACACAAGCGCGCTAAATTTTGCTTTGTTTACTCTCTTGAATCACGTTCTAGAAACTCTAACTTTTTGCTTCGTCATAATTTTCTACTCTACAAAAAATTCAAACAAGAAATGTTACTCTTCCTATTTTTTCGTATTCGTGGATTTTCTCTATTGTTTGTCTGTTTATTTATTTTATATAAATAGTAATGTAAATAGTAACTTATAAATGTTTACTGCAGGCAGCTTTGGCACCGATGGCGCTAGAACAAGCAAGGGAGCATAAGGATTTGGCAGAACTTGAATTCGCTATCGACACGCTGAGAATATCGGTTCTCGCGATTATATTATTCGCGCCGCTCGGGTCCATTATCATGATGACTGCTGGGCCGATTCTCCTAAACAAAATCAGTGAGGAGGAACAGGAGCGCGATCGCAGAGTTAGTTATCTTAGACTCATGAGCCTTCAGCCAGTAATTAAGCAAAACATACATATCCATGGCCAGCAAGGCACTGTCTGAGCTTGCGAATAAAAATCACTGCTACACAAAGGATAAAATAAAAATTACCGTTGATTGAAGTTAGTCGTTAATTGTCATCAAGTATTTGAAAGAATGAAGAAGTTAAAGCTTTCACAATAAAATGGCAGAACAGTTCCGAATAAAAAAAACTGGTGTTTTTGTCGTGATAGTAAGTTCCGTCTAATGACACACATTCTATTGTCTTCTGACAATAATAATTATTGTCGAACTAAAACTAGACCGTGCGCTTTCTACGTCTTCTCATTGTGTATTTCATTTGCGAATAAACAAACTCACTGATAAGAAGAAGTCAGAGCAATTGAACACAACTTGCGCGCATCTCCATTCGATTCATCGTCAAGCTATAATGCACCTAAAGTTGTGCAAAATTAGAACCACTTTAACCTACTTCCTTGAGCACGAATTATATGAATTATAGTTAATAATCCTTGGAACAAAAAAGTTTAAGCCATTTGGGATGGCTCTTCTTCCCTTCTTTTGAGACTATAAATTCTACTGCGAGATCTTGCCGTTTAATGAATAAATTAAAAAAGTTGTGAAAATATATGCACCACATGAGAATTTGTAAAAAAAATTGTTCAATCTTTTTTATCCAATTTTACACATTTTCCTGACTCTTCTAAACATTATTCAAAACGACAATTTTAATACGTTTTGAATTGTCAATTTACTTTACCGATTATTGTACTGTTCTTTGTTGCTGTTCGTAACTTGTAATTGAACCCTTATAAGAAAAATTCTATTATTAATTCCGAAGTCTTGCTGGTGACTAATTAATATGCTTTAATGGAAACCCTGAACGTATTAAACCGAACGCATGAGCGTGCGCGTGCAAAATTAATATATCGACGACGGCAGAACTGATTTTGACAATGCAAGCCAGAAAATATCCCAAGTCCCGTGTATTTTTGGAACGCAAATATCGATTTCTATATACAATTCAGAACCAAATTGTTTTATGAAAAAACTCTGGAAATAAAAAAAATTGGCCCAACTCTGGCCAAATTTTTATCCCTTCAGAATTGTATGCAAAGTGGCTGATTTATGACAACACCCTATTGAATGTAGAGGAATTTTAAATTAACATACTAATAGTATTATCTTTCTCCTCTGTCAGATAAAATATTCACCCTTTCACAATTGTCCTTCGATATTCACCCTGCTAGTTGTTCCAGGCCGCATTTGTATTAAATTTAGAGAATTTGCGGATCAATCCCTTATCTTATGATAATCTTAGTGCTAAATTATGAATAGTATAAATATTGACTCTTCACTAACACCAGCACATTTGTGCCAGTCAAAACTGTGTTCGAAAATATCAGCAACTTTGAATTGTTGATTACATTTCCAAAAATAAAAAATAAGACCTTTCTTATACTGACTAACACAATAAACAAAATGATGAAGCCATACCATTCTGCTTATAAAGTAGGATGGTGGTAAATGCATTGAAGATATCAGAGATTTAAGAACATCGTAAATAATTCATAAATCGTTTTTCTTTGACGATTCAATACCTAATACACTTAAATATTTTATTAAACAAGACTTTTCCATTCTCGTGCATAATTCTTCTCAAAGTAGAAACCAAAATTATTTGAGGTTGACTGAAGCTTTTTCCAGATTAAAAAATCAGCATCAAAGAAAAACTACCATCTCGTCTTCTTAAGAAATTTGAAAGTAAAATACACACGGCAAAATAATATTTAAATAACTTTTCACGAAAAAATAGATTTTTATTGATATTTATAAATAATTTTTAACGTGTGTTATTTTTCAGAAATGCCAGAAGAGGTAAAAACTTACAAAATAAAAATAAAAAAAATCTTAACCCTTAAAAATGTTTCAATGCTGTAGCCATTTTTAGGAAATGCATAAGATTCAAATACTTGTGCCCACAAATCCCGAGTATCTTAGAGTCATGTCCCACTTGCAATATGCGACATTTCTATAACATAATTATGATAACAAAGTATCGTAAAGTTGATTACAAATATGTCATCTTATTTTAATAATTCCTTGAAAGAACAGCTTGTAACGTCTTTGTTAGCTTAAAAGTTAAAGCAATATCTTTGCAAAAAAATTTAAATAAAACAATATAATTATTTCGACGTCAATTTATTTATTCAGTGAGGTATTCAGAAGATGTCGTTTTGCTAAAAGAATAAAAAATTTGAACATGACATCATGCTGATTTTGCGGTTTTATCTGATATTTAATTATACACGACGGTGCATTAATCAACACACATTATGAAAAGACGGCGAGCCCGTGGCTCAACAAAGAACAAAGCGCCTTGTTGTATGCACAAGGGTGAAGTACAAAAGGGGGTTTGACTTGATGCTTGATTTCTTACTCAGAGGTATTTTGCGTTCATCAAAAAATGAGCCTCTCTTGGAATCCAACGAAATACCACACACGACGCTCTTTGCTTATCCACAGACGTATTGGATCAATGTCACCCTCCAGCCAATTAGCCTGTAACCGATACCTTATCGCTCTTTTCCATTCAACCAGCACATCAACTACTTATTTCCTATTCTAAAAAAAAAATAATCAATGTCAAACAACCAGCTTTTTCATGAATATAAATAATTTATGAACAAAATTAGAATATTATTTCAAATAAGCTCATATGACTTACAAACTCAAAAAGAAAAAGTTTAATACCAACAATGTTGTTCTTGTGTTTAAAAGTAGATTTATTTTCAAACATTATCTTTAATCTTGTTCAACACCAAGCTAAGTTATGCCCCTCTGAAATGTTGCAACTTTGTCAAAAGTTTCATTTCGAGAAGTTTTTGTTAAATTTATAATGCATCACTTTAAGAATAACAAGAGACATTATTTATCACGTTGGAAAAACTTTGTATCAAATCAAATTTGTATTCTCTTCACGAAACAAGTATAACTGGATAGAAATAAGTGACAAAATGAATGTTCTTGACAAAAAAAGCCAGTGAACTGGTTGCGCTGACTTAATGAAAATATTAATCTTGCTTGATTTTCTAGGTACATCCTGAAATGAGTATTGTATGCAATATTGATAAGTATACCCACGTGACGTTCATTTCATATCGACTTTTGTGACCAAACGAAAATTCCAATTTCACGAAATGAGACGCCGTTAAGCTTTTCCACGCAAATGCGTCGCATTCTGCTTACGTAAATGCAACTAAGAAAAAGAGTCGAACAAAACTTTTCACAAATAAATATCTGCTTGTCAAACGAAAATGTTAAAATCGAGATCGGGGAAAAAATCATTATTTATTGTTTGTTTTCGACTGAATCTCAGTGATGATTTTTGTAGCAGAGAATACGAAAAACACTACGAAACCCTTTGTTTACTTTCAAATGCATCCTATTATTCATGCATACGCACTCGTGGATTTCGTACATTTCATTTGACATTTCAAAGTATGATACGGAAATGAAAGAGTTACTTCGTGAATAATGCATTTTGAAATTTGTACGCGTGAGGACTCATGTTTGTCCGAAAACTACAACATTAGCATTTTTGACATCTTTCTCAACAATACACTGCAAAAGTATTACCATCAAACAATGTCTCGCACTTTTGACTAACTTCTATAGCACAAACAATTTTGTTCTGTCTATTCAGGATACGTTTAGAGGCGCGCAGAGTCTAGATTTTGTTGGCGGCTTTTGTGATTCACATTAATACACGCGTGGACGATAAATTTCAAATGAACAAAATATCGCGCGATTCTTTGATTCTTTAAATAATGATATGTAAATGGTAAATCGAGAGGGAATCGCTGGCAGGATGAGCGCGCGCCCAAGTAGTCTAGCAGTGGTTTAGGTCGATATTTTGGCCGCTCGCCAGCCAGACGCCGCACAACTCTCTATCGCAGCGACGCTCTCGCTCTCGTACGAATAGATGGCACCAAGCGTAAATAAAAGATTCCGCCATGGCAGTGCAAACCATAATAATAGCTATACTTTCTAGTCTGCTGCGCGCACGGCCAACTTATCCGCGCTGACTTTGTACGACTTTATACAATCTGACAAACATCCCGCGTCCGCATTCATGTTAAGAAGCACTTTGACCAATGGTATCGAATCGTTCCGCATCCTTCCGATTCTGAAAAAAAGTTTCCATCCCTTCTTATTTTAAAGTGATAAACTATCTTGTTGCCAAATTTCTTATGCCCCTGCGCTGAATTGTCAAACTGCTCCTCCAACTTAGCAACAACTGATTGAAGAAATCACAAGAAAAGCAACAGTTTTTAAGATCACATGAAGCGAATGATCGATTGAAGAAGAACGATTTTTACTTGCGAAACATGAGGGGACATCGTAAATCGATGTTTGTTCCAAAAAGTTTATCCGATGACGATTCTTAATGTACTTGGAAGTTTGACTTGGTAAAGAAGCCGCTGAGAGATGTGATAATATAAGAAGTAGTTGATATTCGCAAAGTGCTGACGTATTATAATAATCATTATCAAAGTTTGAGAATCTTGGCTAACTTGAGTCAAGGTTCAGTATACTTAGTGATGTTACAGGTTGCTTTATTCTAAGACTATGGAACTCGTATTCTGAAGATGTTCAAAAGAGATGTTTATGAAAAGTGACATCGAGAATAAGATTAATCTAATTGAAACTTTCCGCGCCGACCAAACTTTTAATTTGTTTTTTTCACAGTAATTTTTCATGCTAATTAAAACTATTAAACTAAGAGAAGATTTGAATGAGATAAAGTAGTTGGCATATGTAAAAGTATTGATAATCCAACTAACCGGTTTACCGTAGTTTGCGCTTGCAAACTTAATCACAGGTATATAAATTATCTGAACACAATAGTTCTGGGCTTTAATTAACTTATTTCACTGCAGACTTTACACGCATGATGTAATTTACCTGGCTACCATTTAAATTAAAGCAAGTTTTAGCGAAAATCTTATTAAACGTAACAAAATTATTATCACAAATTTATATATTGCCCAAATGAACATTCCACTCGAGGGCGATTGTTATCCCAACTTGCAACGAAGGTACATTCTAATTTTTTTATCTCGTTCTTAACTCAATTTGTATAGTACTCGATTGCATGACCACTTCGAACATTATTTTCATTCAATTCTTAACTTCGCCTCTCTAAACAATTTTATATACAAATATAATCAATAAATTCCATTTGCTGAATTGCGCAAATTAACGAGCGCGAATTTTGAATAAATAAATAAACATAGGAAAAACATTTAGGAAAACATTTTTTGAATAGATTCACGACTCAATAAACAATCGCGGTTAACTTTGAAACTCAAAACTTGGTAACATTATAAGTTGCTCGGTCAGCGGCCAATGAAACCGCTACAGTTGGGAGCGTCACACAAACAAGGTTTCTTTTCCTCCCCGTCACACTGCAGTTGATAATTGAAAGTCAGTTCCTCGCCGGACTCTATGTTCCTCAAAGCAAACAGTCCGATCCTGGTGTCGCCGTTGACAATCCATTTTTGTGTCTCACAATTCGGCTGACATGAATGATCTGTACAAAAATGAATTAATCGATCAAACAATCTGACCTTTCAGTTGTTTACCTGAACTGACACACGTTACTCACTGATAAAGCGCGCCATATTTCCCTTCAGTTCGGCGTCAATCACTTTGTTTTCATTAATCTTGATGAAATAATAATTGATATCTTTCAGATCCTTTTTCCTCCTGAGTCTGCGCACGTACTCTGTTTTGCTGATCACCTCGCCGATACACTCTATGACCAGTTGTTGTGCTTGAACATTGTCTAGCGTTTTTAAGCCCCAACCGCGATGGCCAGTATAAAACGGCTTCATATTTGGGTAATTGCAACGTTCAAAGTCCTGATTTTGACATGAAGACCCGGCTGGACAGTGCTCCACACTGCATTCAATGTTCAGCATACGGTTTATGCAATTAGAATTCACTGCACACGGTTCGCTCGAATTTGAATCGCACTCGCAACTAAAAATTTTTGTCACTTCCAAGTTTTGATGCAATTTTTTAAACTGAAAACTTAAAATATAGTTAACAATTTTCAACTAAATTTTACTAATCAGTAAAATTAAACATCATTTCTAATACCTTGATCTCGATATATGGTCGAGGCTTCAATACTCGATCCCGTTCTTGTTGTTTAGTCTTTTTAAAATGAAGAAATCTTGTATGAGCTTCTTTCATAGCCTTCGCATATGCCAAATCAATTTTTGATTGACCGAACGATGGAACTTCGTTTCTGTCGTCTTCTTCGTACGAAAATACTTTCCCTCTAAACGTTAATGTTACCTTTAATTTGTGATTTTATTTTGTTTGAAATAATGAAAATTATAATGAAATATAATAATAATGAAAATGAAGATGACCTGTCCGTCCAACGAAAGTCGTTAGTTCCCAAAAACTTGACACAGAATTCGCCAGGCTCGTGATCCTGTTGGACCGCATTGGCAGGAATTTCATTAGGATGACATATCACAGATGGCCACCATCGATAAGAGCCAAACTTTACCCAGACAACTTCCCCATTAAGGGGCAATCTTCCCGACTCACAGTCTTCACAGATGTAAGCTCCTGCTGGCGGTACGAATGCTAGAGTAAAAAAATTAAATCCAACATTTTGCAAAACACTCGTGTGTGTGTCATATAAAGAAAAATAATAAAAGTTTATATTGATTATTTTACGTAAGCATTTGAGATGAAAAGCGTGAGGGCAGAAGCTGCAGTACAAGTCGGGTAGCTTTTGGGCGCACAAGAAGCACCAGGTGGCACTGGTCGGTGGGCGCCGAGGCTTGTAATGTTTAGAACAAATGATCTGGGATTGCAATGAAATGATGGAACCGGCAGGTACACATGAAATCGAAGCGTGATAGGTTGATGGACAGTGAACGCATTTCGTCAATTCATCACTGCAGGCCATTTGGTGCGATTGACTGTTTTCAGGGTGATCAGAAACACACGTATGGCAAACGTGACGGGGACATACTAAACTGTTCCCTTGCCAGTGAACCTGTAAAAGCCATTATTGATTGAACTCTCGTTATCAATTCAAACTTTGTATAATATTTCATTTCCAAATCAAATGATACTTAAAGAAATACAAACTTCATTTTTCTTATTAATTTAGAGCGATTCTGTTTTTTTTTTCTACTAATAATAAGAATGGAAAAATCTAAATGTTGAATGTTGAATGAATAACCTGGGGCCACAATTTGAAACAGTTTCTATGATAATATTTTGAGCACTCGACAACCGAGCATTTTATCTTCTCCCCTTCGTTTCCTTGACAGACGAAACAAGTTGTGGTTGTCTCCAACGAACAGACATCTATGTTCTTGCTTTCCTCGAAATCTAAGGATACAAGACAAAATAATTAGGAGAAAAATAGACAAATAAAAACAATCTCTTGTCAATGAAAAACTGCAATTACCAAACACTGCACATTCTAATTGCTGAACCAGTCTATTGATAATAACAATATCATCAAAAACATTGTCAGATAAATCCTGTTTGTATATTTCAGCTATGAAGTTGACAAAAAAATTTTCATGATTACTATCGATCAAGTTTTGATCTGGTGTTTGTTTAGGCCTCAGTTTTATATCTTGCTCTTCATCTGATATAAAATCGTAAGGGTCGGTCGCTGTTTTTATGTTGTCACTGATCTTTGAAGTAACCAAAAAAGTTTTTTGAAGGCTTTCTTCTCTTTTTGATGACTGCATTTTAATCCTTTTTGCTGGCACTTCATAATCTGAATCGAGATTGTCATTATGCAAAGCAACTTTAGCTCTGCTACGCAATCGTTCAGAAAAAGGTTGTCTCCTCTTGCTCATCATTTTTATACATCACGGAAAAAACTTCAGTTGATAACTTGAGTCGAAATTAGATTTTTTTAACAATCAATGATTTACCTGAAAAATTGCAAAAAATAAAATTGTTTTTATTTGTTTTGACATATTTTTTACTAGTCATTATAACTTCGTTTTTGAGTCACTGAATAAATTCGACTATTGCACTTCTCTATATTATTTGTTGAAGTGTTTATTTTCATAAAATACATCGCAAGTAACAATTCATGTTTATTTTGACAAATAAATATTTCTAATTGTTGCCTCTGTTTTTAAATTGTTAGTTCATAATTTTCTTGAATTAAAATTTACTTACTATGTACTGCTTGCTATTGACGGGCCGAAAATGAAACACAAACAAATCATTTCATTCAAGACTTTTTTACATTTTCCCAATCAAAATATTTTGATTTGTGTATTATCCAATCAACTGGAGTCATCTTTTAAATGAAATGTGTGCAGATGATTGAAATTGCAGAAAACTACCCTGCCATACCTCAGTAAAAGTAGACTTGAACAGATCGACTGTGAAACTGCAAGCGGCAAGATAAAATAACATTTTTTACATAGCTGTTTGCGGTTTTCCATTAAAAAAGAAGATAAAAATACCTACAGAGAATGTGCTCTATGAAAAAATTGTCAGTTTTGGGCAAGATTTGATGCCTCTGTCCTTTTTGCGAACGCTATGAATGATCCCAATGCAAAAACAATCACATAATGATTAACAACAGTAAAAAACACAAGAAAAACATGAATTGTCAAAAAAATACGAAATATCTATGCAGTATACGATATTTAAAAAAAAAACAAAATCGATAACAAACTGCAGCCCCATCGCATTATGTATTTGCAATCCCATCTCATTATACAAATTATTTTCAAAAAAATATAAGTTTTAAAAACAACCAACGCAAGGGGTATTTTAGCAAAAATCCAAATTGAAAGTAAGTAACCACTTGGTCTCAGCTGACCCTGAAATGTTGAAATGAAAAAGTTGAAATGTTCACTGGCGCAGAGATTTAGTTCAAACTGACCGCCATTTTCTAAAAAAGAGGGCATCTTCCTATGGTGACGACAAAGCTAATCAAATCAACATCCAAGATTTGTGCTTTTCGAAGACAAAATATTTATCCTTGCTTGGAAAAAAAAAGATCTTCCTGCTGGTTAAATAAACGCAATAATATGAGTGATCTACTGGCGTTGTCCGACAGATAGATGCCGGGTTTAGAGGGACATTTGCGGTCCAACAGAAGCTCATCCTCATTCGTCCCAATGTCCGCTGGAGTCGCTTCGGAGCAAGTGAAAAAATTTTTTTTCACGTCACGCAAATCCCAGGACGACGACGAAGACGAGGCAGACGAGTCCCTCGAGATCTTCATACCAGAGGTAAATTATTTTCTCCAACACAACTTATTAATTCAATTACGGTGTCACCTCGTGGCTCGCTATTTCTAACGAAAATCATTATGCTACCGGTGTTACGCAAGTTGAAATATCATCAATGTATGATACCGAAAATTAGTTAAAATTCACAAAAACGGTTGAGATTTTGTAAGGTACGATCGTTCTAATTTTTTGAAAATAATTTGTAAATTTCAATCGTTCGGTGTAGTTTTTCTTGTTGACCAATCATATTTTTTTATAAACAAAAGTTGCAAAGTGAGGTTATGTTTAATACTAACACTTTTTTATCCATGCCTCAAATATTTAATTTTTCGTTTTTTTTTCAATTACATTTTAAAGTTTAATCTCTTTAAACTTTTTTGTATTTTAAATCGTATGAAAATAATTTGTTGCAGCTTCTTCAAGCAAGTTACAACTTCTATACGTGGCCGTCAGCTCCAGTTCTAGCTTGGTATCTCTGGGAGAAACGAAAAAACCTGGTAGGAAAACGGGTATTGGAGCTTGGTTCTGGTACCGCCCTGCCCGGCATCGTCGCCAGTAAGTGTGGTGCTCTGGTCACTTTGAGTGACTGTGCAACACTGCCCAAAAGTTTGCAACACATCAAACGAGCCTGCGAGATCAACAACGTGAGTTCGCAGGTCAAAATCATCGGCATTACTTGGGGACTGTTCCTGTCTAATTTGTTTGACATTGACCCAATCGACGTAATCCTTGGATCGGACTGCTTCTATGACCCAGCTGTTTTCGAGGACATCGTCGCGACAGTAGCCTTTTTACTTAAACGTAATCCGAGTGCGAAATTTCTATGCACCTACCAAGAACGCAGCGCGGATTGGTCGATTGAGCACCTGCTGTACAAGTGGGGACTGGCCTGTAAGCACGTCTCCTTGGAGGAGCTGGCAGCGCAGAGCGGCGTGAGTCTTTTGGAGTTGATGCAAGATCACACGATCCACCTGCTGGACATCCGACGTTCATTCGACGAGGAAGATGAGTAAACTGATCATCCAAGTGAACAATCTGCCCTGGACGGCGTACGCAAACAAACTTCAAAAATATTTCTCGCTATATGGACGAGTAACTCGCGTGAAGGTCGATTTTGATGAGAAGACCGGCTTGAGCAGACGCAACGCCAGCATCGAATTTGATCGTGAAGGAGTCTTGGAAGATATGTTGTTTTCCCACCATCATGAGATAGACAAAAGCAAATTTGAAGTAGTGAAAGAACAGTAAACAAAAATGGCCGAGGGGGATAACAGCAGCGAGCACTGCGAAGTGCTCGAACAGTTCAACCGTGCGGTTAATTATCTGCCAAATTTGGTCGCTCAGCTCGATTCGCAGCGGCTGCTGCAGTTTTATGCTTTTTACAAACAGGCGACTGTTGGCCCTTGTAACGTGACCCGGCCAGGATGGTTCCAGATGCAGGCCAAACAAAAGTGGGATGCGTGGAACTCGCTGGGGGACATGAGCAGCGAAATAGCAATGCACGAGTATGTTACGATGCTGGACAAGGTTGAGCCAGATTGGCGTCAGCAAGATTCGACTCAAAGCACCAAGGGTTGGGTCGCGGTTAGTTGCATGTACAACGACGAGCAGGAGCTCAGCGACGCTGAAAAAACGCTAGTCGACTGGGTCAAGGAGGGCAACGAACAGGGCGTCGGTAGAGCGTTGGCTCAGGACCGCTCAGCAGTAAACACGCCTGATGAGACGGGCTTGTTGCCAATCCATTGGGCTGCCGACAGAGGCCATACTTCGATCGTCAAGATGCTCATTGAAGCAGATGCGGACAAAAATGCTGTAGATCCGGACGGACAGACACCTTTGCACTACGCGGCATCATGTGGTCATTCCGAAACACTTTCGTTTCTGTTGGACGCTGGAGCTAAAATCCTCGAGGATAATGACGCGCTTACACCAAAGGACGTTGCTACCCAAGAACTCGTTTCGCTCTTTTGAAAGTTTCAGTTACATTTGTATACTTGCAGTCAATAATAAATTTGCATTCTAATGTTTATCTTTGTGTTTTATTATTCCAATCTTAAGCTCATTTTATTTTTGAAAGCAGACAACAAAAATACAAATTCTACTCAAAAATCTTATATCACTTAATGTAATTTGTAGCTTATTTTTTTAACAAACATTGAAAACAGAAATTTTACTGTTAACATTTCATAGATTTGTGTTTTATACGTTCAAAATTTCGTAATAAAACAGATTTTTTGCCACAAACATTTCAATTCTTTATACAAATTTATGAAAAAGCCTCAAATAACTAAGAAAAACTCCTTTTAATAAGTAGTAAATCAGACCTGACCATGAAATATATGTATATAATATAATCATTGTAAGCAATGCTGGAACGACGATGAAGAAGCAAGCCAGAGGTAACTTACCACATTATCTCACTCTTTTGAAGCCAAAGAAAACCAAAACTGTTAGAGTTTGATGAGAGCAAGCCTCGAGGTCATAGAGTCAAAAACGGTCCTTTTAGGTAAAGCTGTTTTGATATTGTGGTTGACTCCTATTGTTTCGAAATGTTTTAAAATTTTGTTGAAAATAAAAATAATGTTTTCAAGACAGAAAAAAAAGAATAATAGATATTTCTGAAATTCAGAGATTTTGTCGAATTTCAATTTATTTTTCACTTTCAGGTAGGATTTCGATAACGGCGAGAGAAATATTCAAATTAATAATCATCTTCAAAAGAATAAGATTGTCACAAAAAATAAACAACTCAAGACATGTATGTAGTAATTAATAATGTAATCAATATATCTGCAACAAATGTCAATAAACAATTAAAAGTATAGGAAATACGTAACTGATTATTGGCAATTCACCACCGATATATCAGCATGCTTCACACACATACTGGTAAAAAATGTAGTAATACTCGTAATCATTAATCAATTATTCGATTCATTATCATTTATTGTCTCCGATGGCTAAAAACCGGAAACCACACGTCCTTGTAACCACGAAATATACATTAATTCCATTCCTGAATTATAATTCAATCAACTTCACAGAAACTTTTTAACATGTTCTCCCTCCGCTTTTTCCCGCCATTACATCACTCCCACATCTCGTATCGCATTATCATTTTTTTGTTAATTCTTCCATTTTGTCGTTTATCAATTATCTCAAAAAATTGCCATTATTAAATCTTCTTTGTTGTTTCGCATATATTTTATATCCTCAATTACGCAATCTACAAATTAACAACAGCTGTTGGCTTTTTTTATTTATCGGTAATATCATTTATTAGCAGGTATATGTATAAGTTACTGTTGTCATGTTACTCTAACTACAGATAGATAAAATTATCAGGCGATTTGGGGTACTCGCAGGGGCCTGTCTTAGATTTGTTCACCGTCGCGGCAAAACAAACAGCCAATCAAAACAAGACGGCAATACCTAGTTACCATATAATTATAATATTAAATAATAAAAGACACAAAGGGACAAGAAACGAGGAAAAAAACAGAAAAACTGTCGAAGAAATAACCGGCTGGAGAAAGACCTTTTACACAGAACATTGTTTTTGTTTTCTTCAGTTTTCAGTCTTTCGAATAAAAAAATGATATATCTACAAGCCGCGTATTGTCAGTCGCAATGTATAATAAGCTTGACGTTACTGATCAGACCAAGGCGAAGGAGACAGACCCCAGCAGCAGCGCCCGCGTGCCGTGGACACAATTTTAGAAATACCATTGTTCACATCTAAGCGACGAGACTCGTATTATTACTTGCTTCTTGCCTCCATTCATTTATTAACCTTCTTCCCTCATCCTTTGTTTTGTTTATCTCAATATTTTCATTTCCACGCGTTTTTCTAGTCAACCGGCTATCCGCTTTCCTTCCTCTCTTTCTTTATATTATTTTATCGCCTTCTATCGTTTCAATTGCATTATAATGATTGCGAAAAAGTTACGCGCGTGCAAAATCATCGACTCATAAAGAAAAGAAGAAAGGAAAAGTGTCGAAAACGACGTAGGAAAGGTTTGCATTAGTTACTCAGAGTGTCAGACGTCGAACTTTTGGCGCTTGTCTCGCTTCGCAGTTGTGCGGCTGGTAGTCGTTCCGCGCGCATGACAATTTTTAATATATATTTACTTTATTTATTTATACGTGTATGTGTGTATATTTATATATATATTAGTGTCGTCGACGCGACTGGCAGTATGTTGCAATTATATTGTTTCTTGTTGTAATGTTTTTTTTTCGTTTTAGTTTCTATATTACTCAGTTGTTTCGTCACTTTTTGTTTTCTTTCAGTTTAATAGTTTCATTGCAAATGAGCTATATCAAAGGAATTTTGTGTTTTCACCTGAGAACTACCGACGCTGCGTTTTTGCGCATGTTTAGTTTCATTTTTTTTTCTTTTTTTTTTCGAAGACATTATTTTGGTTTGCTTTTTTGAGTTGCCGAACTCAAGAGTGCACTTGGTACATTAGTCGGATGAATCGGCCAAAAAAACAGTCCGCGGATTTGCTTAATAAATAACAATCGCAATGGAGAAAAAATCGGACAGGCGCGCGATGCTGCGAGGACCTGGCTGTGAAAACTTCAAGTTGAAAACTGGTTTATTCATTTTGCTGGCTGACCTCTTCCTTCGCGTCAGAATCCTGCTGACTGACAACCGTCTTGGCGCCACTCGACTGATTGGTCGCACTCGTGTCCGCTATCTTCTCGTTGTGGGAGTCAACTTTGTCGTTTGATTCCATTTTTACGTTTGCTGAAAAGTATACAGATCTGATTTAGAGTTGTGGAGTTTGTTTAACAGGAGGATTGCTTAAGATACGAATCGATTGAAAGAGAAAAAGCAAAGTCGAGATTGACAAAAGAAAGAAAATAAACTAGAAAGGAAAGAAATAATTACCTACCTTGTGCAGAGTAGTACTGCTGTTGCATCTTCATGTTGCGTTGCTGCTGCTGTTGCTGATGAATATTAGAACGGTGTCTATTTATTTGCATCTGTTGCTGCTGCTGGGTTTGCATGCAATTTCCTTGCTGTTGTGCAGCGTTTGGGTTTGGGCCACCAGGGGGAAAGGGTACCACGGGTCTCTGTATGGGTGGCGGATAACGTTGCTGCGATGACTGGAGTCCTGCTCTTGGCGGCATACCCATGCCACGAACATTCTACAAGTCAAATATTTGCTTTAAATTTCCATTTTTTTTGCAATAAAAACGAATTCCAGTTTGAAAAATACTTACCAGATTAGATTGATTAACTCCTTGGTACTGTTGATACTTGTGGTGCTGTGTTGGACTTGGTTGCGGCTGTTGACTTGGCGGCTGTTGTTTCCTCGACTTCGGAGACGGAATTTGGGATGCTGAAAATTGCATATGATTCACTTAAAAAACAAATGCTAATCACAGATGAACAAGTTTATCATTTTAAAAATTCAACTTACGAGAACTGAATACCGAAGTGATGATGTCCTGTTGATTGCCAGATGGGCTTTTCAATTGGCGCGGTTGGTCCTGCTGCTGATGCTTGCTAAGGAAATTGGCAGCTGCGTTGGCAGGACCGGGTAGACCACCAGTCGGGTTGCGATACTGCTGCGCCGCGGCTGCAATTTGGAGTCCCGAACTCGACAAAAACTGAGATCCAAAGTTCTGTAGGTTCACTGGCCCACCACTTCCAGTAGCCAGGCTCTGACTGTGTTGGCTGAATCCTTGAAGGCCGTAATGCGTCCCCGTCTGTTGAGCCGCACCTCCAGGCTGGTAAAAGCCTGTTTGTGAACCAGGAAATACATCTGCAAAGTTAGTATTCAATTTTCTTCTGTTGCTCACTTAACATTAGATCGTTTTTCAGACATAAATTAAAAGTAAGACGAATTTTGCAAATAAACATTACCAGCAGAAGTAGCGTTGTAGTAACTGTTAGCTGATTGTTGCACTGTGGGACCAGGTCTTTGCACCAGTTGCGAATTGCCCATGTAGCTACCACTTACGCCTAAGACTTGATTTGGATCATATGGAATGTATGCCAACTGGAAAAAATTAACAAAACGACAAAACACAGTTATTTAATATTTCTTGAATAACAAATTCTATTTCTATATATTTGTTGTAAAACACACCTGATTAGGTTGAGGGGCCGAAGGGGCTTGGTAATGTGGTGCCTTTGTACCAATAGCTCCGATTGACTGAGACGAGGGCTTCACGTTTCCAGACATCAACGAATTCGACGATGAACTTATCAAGACGGTATTCGGATTGCTGCCCATCTGTTGACTCTGTCCAAAGGGTGGTGCCGTGGCTGCAGTCTGAAACGAAACACATCATCATAAGTACCGTGTAAAAAATTGTATGACTTAAATAATAGCATTAAGGCCGAGTTAGTACTAATTTTATTTAACCCTTTTGATTTTATGGTATCTTCAGAGAAGAATCAAAATTTGCATTAAAATTAACATAAGTAACTACGATGGTCAAATTAAACAATAACTTGTTGTTTTTTCATAACTCAAATGTAAATAATTTATAATTTACCCTCGCAGAATAAAAAGGGTTAATTATGTGTGATTAAATCCAACTACAAAAATAAATGATAAAAAAAGGTTCCAAGCCTTATACACTAGGAGCCTAAATACTGAAATAATAAAATAAAAATGAAACTACCTTGAACTTATTCATCAAGCAACTTACTATCCTATACTGTGACATGTTGCTCTGGTAAAGATCAGGAGCAGGCGCATTTGGCGCGTGCGGTGGCGGTTGTTGCAAATACATGCTCTGTTGATTGAAGGAGCTTTGCAATGACGGCCCATAGGGTGGATACTGAGTGAACGGTGAACGACTCTGATCCAGTTGGAATGGTCCATAAAGGCCACCAGCTTGGGCCGGCAACTGCCCTGAGCCAGTATTGTAAAGTACTGCTGGAGGCGAAGGAATAGCAGACATACTGCCATATTGTGCTGCCGCTGCCTGCGATCCTGGATACTGCGGGAATTCCTGAAACGGACCAAAAAACATTGTTTTTAATTCAATTTTAACAGAAGATAAGGGTGAAAAAAAAAGCTTTTCAGAAAACAAAATATTGGAAAATCAAAAGCTTGGAAAACAATTAATCACGAGAAAGAAGAGGAGATTCTTTTAGAGCTGGTTTTACTGCTCATCGGTCAGATGTACAATTTGTTTGAAAATTATTTAAAACTCAGACTTTGGAGAATTGATTGATTGAATTTAAGATGCATTAAATTTGGTGGTTTTTGATAAAATTTGACTTTATTAATTGTACCAAAGTATGGTACCTGATAATTAATGTGAGAAGGTTGTCCGGTGGAATTGAATGGTGGCGGACTGATCGGGCCCTGAAGACTAGCCGGCGGGTGTCCGATCGGACTCTGTCCCGGTCCAATGGGGCTTGGTCCCGGTACCGTGCTGCCTGTTTGCGCGCTGTTACTGCCCGAGCTCTGTTGCTGCGGCTTCACCTGCGGGGGAACCAGCTGCGCATCAGGCAAAGAGTCAGCGTCTTCCCACACGGGACAACGAGAGACAATTATTTGTTTCCAAATTCTTTACATCACTATCCGAAACCCCGCGGGTCTTACAAATCAAACCAACGTCAGTTGCAAAAAGAAGGACAAAACTCAATTCAGACACTACTTACATTTTCTTTTCCTCAATTATCTCTCAACAGTTTTTAGTTCATTCGATGAACTTGTGAATATTAAATACCAAAAGTTAGTGTTGCAATTAAATGGACAAATTAGTGAGACGGACTCTTTAGAATGATTAAACGTTCAGTGTCATTGACATTTGACACTTACCTTGCCTTCTTTTTCCTCTCCTTTTTAACCGTATAAAAAAATGTAACTTTTCAAACAGATTGTACGAAAACAGAAAACCCTCTAAAACGTGTCAATCAAGTCAATGATAGCCCGCTGATTGAACTAAACAAGTGATGCAACAGTGGACTCTTTCTCTCATCAAAGCAACTAAATGCAGCCTTATTCAACAACTTTTATATTACACTTTAAATCGCCAAGTTGCTTATAACGAGGTAAAGTTTCCATTGGATAAGTCCCAAGAGTGAAAACGAACAAAAAGAGCACCCGCATCTCACCTTGCAAACATTGGTCGAAGTGCTGATCTCGTTCTTGATGTTGTTCTGGCTATACTGCTGATGGCTTCCGTAGGTATCTTCGACATCGTTGCTCTCAAAAGCCTGAGGGAAGCTGTTGGCGCTATTCACCACACCGCTATCTTCGTGTTCAACAACTGTTGGCATTGGAGGTGCGTTCTCCCAGACTTTCTTAACCGACGCGATCTTCAAGTTCAGCTCGGCTGTCGACGGCGAGATGGTGCTCTGTGCGCCAGCCATGTGGATGCTGCGAGCCATACTCAGACTCTTACTCTTATCCTCGGTCAGTTGGGACAAATCAGACGTATCAAAAGTGAAGTCCAATTTCATGTCTGCGTTATCCTCGCTCTTGCCGAACGAAAGTGGCATCTGGATTGGTTCTTGGGTCTTGTCCTTGATTAGTTCCTGTTGGGGCTTCGAAAAAGCTACAGAAAGGGCCTGTTGCTGCTGTGGCGCCATCTGTACCGCGCTCTCGTCGTCCAACTCAGAAGAACGTTTGTCAGCCCTCTGTTGAGACTTGATATGCCCGGAGTACTTGCTCTTGTTTTGCATCTCCGCTCCACTCTTGGATGTCTTGCTGTAGTTCGTGTTCTCAAAGATGAGCGTCTGAACCGGTGGCGAAGACGCGTCGTTCACATTCTTGGAATCGACAACTCCGTCTTTGGCGGCAGCGCATTTGCTTTTATCAGCCGTTGTGGCTGTATTTGGCGAGTTTCTGTGGCTCGAGCCGGCAGAGCCTGCGGCCTGTTCCTGCGCGTCATGCGCGTGTTCTGCCATGAGCTGCGCGCCGTATTGCGAACTTTCAGCGGTCTGTTGCGATCCAGGCGACTGTGATCGCAACTGGCTAGTGAACGGCTTGTCCCAGGCGTTCACAGAAGGCGGCGGCGCCGGGGCAGAACCTTTGTCTTTAGCTTGTTGCTGCAATTTCGCCTGACACTGCTTTTGGAACCGCGGAGCTAGTTTCTGTCTGTTGGCAGCACGTTCAAACTGTTTCACCGGCATTCCAACAGGTTGAGCTACAGGCTGACCCAACAACGGCGGAATATTCTGCGTCACCACTTGAGCAGCCGCAGCTCCACCTTGTTGCTGAGCCTGACTCACCTTCGACTTCGAACGGTCGCGACTTTCTTTTTCTTTGCGGGGTTTTGGCTCGTCTTTCTTGTCCTTCACGTTCTTCTTCGAACGAACTTCCTGGAATCCATCGGCATCAACCTTATCTTCATTGCTGTTCACATCCTCGTTATTGCTCTCGTTCTCATCTCGCTTATCTTTGTTCTTCTTATTCATCACGTCCGTTACCAGACCCTGGTCATTTAGTTTGATCTCGTCAATTCGATTCACAAGGTTCTCCTTGTTGGAGTTTTTCAGAGGGGCTGATCCGCTTTGGTTTCGCGATCTGCCACCAGGGGCTTGTGCATTTTGCATGCCCTGTCCCTGTCGCTGGCCGAACGAGCCACCTTGTGAGCCACGTTTCTCAGCACCAGGTGCACGAGATGAAGAAGATGACTTATTTTTATCACGCATGTCACGAGACGACTGTTCCCGACGTGATCCCGGACCGGGTCCACCTGACGACATGTTCTGATTCCTTCCAGAGAACTGCTTGCGTGGGTTGCGCGACTCTTTCACGTTATCAGGATGTTCTTCGGAATTCTCCGATGTTGTTTCCCAGTCCTCGTTACCAACGTCGGATGAGTTCTGCTTCGGAACGTTAGAAGATCGGAAACGTGATTCACGATTTTCTCGGCTCTAAAATAAGAACAATAAAATTTAATTTCATGTTTTTGATTTAATGTTGACGTTTACTGAAAAACAATTCAATTTGTTTAGGATGAAACTCACTCTTCCACTCCTTGACCTCTTCGATCTCGGATCATCTTTCCTCATTCCAGATCGACCACCAGGTGCCCCATGAGGACCAGCGTGATTCGAATCTTTATTGCTGACATTGGATTGGAGCTTGGTATGCCTGCCGGTGATTCCTGCAGTGAGTGCCTGTTGTTTAGCAATAATTTTATCGTCGACAGATTCCGTTTGTGGCATGGAATCATTGTCTTGCGACTGCGTTGGGGCCAAACCGGCAGCAGCACCAGGACCGGACTTCTCGTCGGATTCGCGTTCGGTGGAGAACGGGCTCTTGCTTGGTGGAGGACCATATCCTTCCATTCTGCCGCCTCCAGAGGCACGAATTCTGAAACCACCTCGGCCACGCCTTGACGGCTCGCCCGAAGGTGCAAATCCTTCGCGGTTTGATCTGCGAAAAAATTGGCATCTCGTTAATAATGCGTACAATGACTGCATCCTATCCACACTAACCAAAGAAAAACGTTTGTGCATTAGTGGAACACAAAATGTGATCGAGGAATAAACAAGCTGAATTTGGATTTGTCGGTTCCAAAAGTGAGTCTGTGCGCCATTGGTTAAAACAGAATTTCGAACTGGTGCGTTATTGAAAAACGAAAAAAGAGGTTGGGAGGAAGACGGGTGGAGTACTGGCAAGTGTTTTTTGATCTATGAAACAAATCATCCGGACCAAAAAACCAACCTATTGCTATCGTATCTACTTTTGTCACTCCTTCCTTGAGCGTAATCTCCAGAGCGCTTATCGTCCCTACGAGATGCCTCACGGTTACGCTCATCTTTTTCGCCCTTCTGCGAACTCGCAGGTTTGGGCGAACGCGCGGACCTTCTGTCGTCCTTTCCGGGTTCCGTGGACGCGCCGGATATCTCGTCGCCACTCATCTCAGAGTCTGTGTGACCGTACGAGCCGCTGCGACCGGAACTCGGGCGCGCGGACAGACGCGAGGAACCGCCGCGGCGTCCCCTAGACTCCTGGCTGTTCCAACGCTGCTGCCCGTATACGTTGAACGACGAGTACTGACGACTGTTCTTAATCATCGACGATCTACTATCAACCAAATTCACAACACTTATTAAATATGCTAATCATTGCGCATAACTACTTTCGCTAATCAATTTTTCTACTACGTCCGAATGTCAAACTACGCTTCTTCATCGCTAATTGTTTTTTTCTCAAGCCTTCATACATTCATTCTCCACTCATTTGCAATTAAATCCAGCCCAATTATAAACTCGCAAATTATTCAATTTAATTGCAATGCACGATTTCTAATTACAACTTGTGAGACTCAATTAGAGGCAACACGAGATTCCTACGTTTTTATATATTCTTTTAGTTTCATCTAAGTTGTTCCAAGCTAAATAACTTTGGATTACAAGACTGTTTGAAACCAACCTCTTAAAGACGCGCTTCTCCTTTTTGTCATCCTTAGCTTCGTCAATGGAATCCTCCCGTTTATCAATGTTCAATTTTTCTATGCTCCTCTTGAGGTCTCCGACAACTTGATCCTGATCCTTGATATCCTTATCGTCATCCTTATCAAAAGTGGGCGAAGAAGAATCAGCCCAGGCCTTGGACGTGCTCTCCACCTTATCATTTCTGCGCTCAGCGTCAAGTTTTTGCCGGCTCCAAGGCTCGTCCTTCTTCGGCTCAATAGGCGAATCTTTGCTAGGATCCTTCTTCTCTTGATCAGCGGATGCGCGTTTCAGTGCAGTGAGATTGTTGCGCTTCTCAGACTTGAGTTCGTCGGCTTCAAGCTTGTCACGGGTCACGGGCCCGGGCGGCTGGCGACGGTCACGCTCAACGAATGCTTCGCGTTTCTTATCCTCGTAATCCGAGAAGTCATTAGCCCAAGATCCAGGCTTGTGGAAGACAGTCGACGCGTCGTCGTCGCGCAATGATGCACGTGAGTCTCGCGACGTGCGACTGTCACGCGAATCTGGTCGCTGCGGCCGTTCCCCGCGCTCTAAACGATCGTCCTTCAAAACACGACCGTCCGTTGACAATTCTGTTCGGCGTGAGTCCGCATCGCGACGCTCTGGCTCGCGTTCATCAAACAAATCTTGTTGGGCAGGACTCTGTGAACCAAAAAAATGACATATTACAATTTTAAAATTTCACCCTCAAAACAGGATTCGTTTGTCAACATTCGTAAAAATTACCTTTGAGTAACTATCATAATCTTTCTTATCCCTTGCATCTCTATCGCGCATTTCCCGGTTATCCCTGGGCTCTCTGTCGCGGTTATCTCTGACATCACGAGAATCTCTTTCGCGATTATCTCTCGGGTCTCGCTCCTTGTCGTAGTGAGAGTCACGATCACGTTCTCGATCCCTGTCGCGTTCACGCTCCCATGAATCATTCGAGTGCCTGTCATCATACTCGTAGTCCTTGTAACGATAGTCATCATAGTAACTAGCTGATTTTCTGTTCTCATAAACTGAGGATCGGTGCATGGAATGACGATAGCGGTCATCTTTTGAAGAGGGTGCATCGCGCGCTGGTGGACCACGGTGATCTCGCGATAGTGGCCTGTCATCGTCAGTGACGTCAGAATCGGTACGGTTGCGGCGGGACGACGGTGCCATCTGATGTGATGATTTTGATGTATTGCCTGTTGAAAACAAAGCACAAATATTAGAGTAGGTAAAACAATTGGGAGAAATTATGATCAAGGTAAGATAAAGTACGAACTTAGAGGAAGTGAATGATTGCTGTGTGTCCATCTGCTGGTGTCACACTGTTGAGAAAAGGACAAGGGCTGCTGCGAGGGTGCCGTACGCTCAGCGTTGGGCGAAAGCCTGCTATAGCCAGTCGCTGCACGATCAGCTTGTTGCTGCTGCTTTTGGAAGCGCGGTGGCAAATTACTTTGAAACGAACGATAAAATCCAGGCTGATCTCGTTCGCTGCGATCTCGTCGGTCATTGAATCCTGGTCGCTCGCCGCGGAAGTCTCCGGTAGAGCGGTCGCGCGAGGCCTTATCATCCTTACCTTCAGATGAGGAGGTACGAGAGCGTTCGCGACTTTCACGCTCGCGGGATTCGCGCTCGCGCTCCCACCCTGGTACAGGAATCTGCACCGGTGGCACATTAATCACGCTCGAGCCCTTAGCCGAACGGTCATCGTTAGCGCTTGCGACTGATGACGAGTCATCATCCTTTTGCCGATGCTTCTCCATGATCTTCTGGTTTAGCTCTTGCAGCTTCTTAGCCGCAGCTTGTTTAGCAGTTTCTTGATAACGTTTTTCTTCTTGTTCCTTACGCATGCGTGCACGTACAACTGCTGAAGCTATGTTTTCACCTTGTTCTTTACGACGTTGTGTCCAGATTTCTTCATCTTCTACTCCTAAAAAGTAGAAATTAAATAATTATAGAAAACTGTAATCAGTGAGATTATTTTGATGAGTTGAATTCTAATTGTAACAAGTGGCGGGTAATACCTTTGATGGGATAAGATGAACGTTGTTGCTGCTGAGAATGCGGAGGATATCCGGCATTAGGCCCAGGAGGACTGCGAAAATCGCGAGGACCTTGAGCTTGGCTCCAACGCACATTTGGTTGGCCCGTCTCTTTGCTGTCGCGCTGCTTGTTATCGCGATCATCCAGACTGCGCGTAGGAAACGCATTCTTTTCATTTTTCTCATCCTTCAGGTCTTTCTTTTCTTCTTTGGATTGGGCCTGCAACTGTGATTCTTCTGTTTCCTCTTCGTCGCTGAAAGCGAGCTTCTGGTGGTAGTCGATCTCCTCTTGAGCAGTCCAGCCTGCGTCTCGCGATATGTCATCCATGCGTGTGAGATCCTCTTCCTTTATAATTGGTTGAGTAATAATCTCCTCTTCAGCCAGACGCTCGCGCTCTTGACGCTGCGACGGCGAGAAACGCTCGTTGGAATAATTGACACGAGGACGCGGACCACCTTGTCCCCCACTAGACTGCGACGGGAAACCGCTTGGAAAATTTCCTCTACACATCTGCAAGCACATCAAAGTATGTTTCTTTTGCTCATTTCGTATTGAATGGTAATTAAAATGAAAAAATTCGACAAGAACGTACGAATGGCGGAATGAGTCCACGATAATGATGAAAATTGGGCCCAACTGGGTGCGCCGCCGAACCGGCTGATTGCTGGTTCGGTCCTTGATTCTGGCCTGCCTGGGCCGAGCCCATGCCGGGCGACGGGCCCAAGTTCGGCCGTCCTCCAGGAGCGCCCTCTGCTCCTGCACCTGTCATCGGGAGGCCCTGGCCCCCCGGAATATTCCCACTTCCGGCTCCAGCTGCTCCGCCTCCTGTTCCGCTCGCTGTGCGACTTCCACCTTGAATCCAACTGCCTTCGGCTAGAAATATAATTTTATCATCATTAATATCGATTTCTTTTATCATTGGGTTCATCTTATTCAATTCAACTTACTTTGTGGACGTAGACTTGGTCCTGGTCCATATTGTGCATTGATTTCTCTGTTTTGTTGAGACTGTTGATTTCCTGGTCCACCTGCGAATACAAACAGAAATATTAAATTAATTATAGAATAATTTTAAAAGAGAGTTGATTTAAAATATTAATCACGTACCGGTGTGTCCTGGTTGGCTCATTATTGCGCTCCATGACGATTTGTTTCCTGTTTCCGAAGAATGTGTTTGTGACGAGCCTTGCAGTTGTCCAGGCGATGACGTTGGCGTCGATGCTGGCGCAGTTCCCGTTATGCATTGTGTCGAGGATGAGTTGGTCTAAAAGACAACATTAGATTATGAAATATCATTCTTTTAGATGAGGCAGACTTTTTGGTGTACACAATTTTATCAAATATAATGTATTTACAGTGTTAGAAGGGGTAGTAGTTGTTGCAGTGTTGGTAGTTGATGAAGCAGGATCCTTGGTTGTTGCCCAACCGCTTCCACCACTTGGTACTAAACTGACCGCTGGATCTCCGCTGCTGGTTTCACTTTTCAGACTGGGCAAATTAGCTGGTGGACGCCGTGCCGAAGGCACCTTTCCCAAGCTTTGCATTCCATGTTTACGCGGTAAGGTACTTTTCTGCTGGTGCTGTTCCAAAGATTCTCCCTAAAATTGCAAATAAAATCAATTGAAAATCAAATTTCCTCTACTTGCAGAAATTAAATGTTTAAAATAATTTTGTTATTAATACATGTTTGGCGAAGTCAATAAAATTTTTTACAGTTGTTAATTTAGTGCTATTTTAGTGATTTGAAACTGAACATTTATCGAAAGAAAGTCATAATCCTCTTAGAGAGACATAAGATGAAGGAAAAATCGATGATACTCACCCTGCTCGACCGGTACAAACTATTGATATCTAATGATTGATATTTCGATTTTCCTTTCTCCCCCTTCGACACAATCCCCGACAGAGTAGACATGCTGTCTGCAGGCAACCATTTAGTACGACTCAGACCCAACGAACGAACCCTATTTCTGAAACCAAAAATATGTTAATTTTAACAGCTGCTCACACTTCAAATTTTTTGGTCTTTAAATCAATGACATTATTGAAACCGTTGCATTTTTCGAACAAAGAAACAAATGACAATAATTATTGACTTCATTCTCAAAACTGTTTTCCTTTTCTTTTTATTCAACTGTAAAAAATAGAGCAAAGAATATAATGTCGAGTTCACCGTCAACATTTTTTGTTCGCGCGATTCAAGTCGCAACAGTCGCTTATTTTTCCAAGACCAAAATTATAGAGGGAAGGAAAATGATCAAAATTATTACGCTGGCAAATTAAAAATAGTTTATCAATCCTTTGATTCAATTTTAGCTCGTTTTTACAGTCTCGGCAGTGTTGCAACGTCTGAGCGTTCAAATTCTTTTGTCACATTTGCCTTTGTTTTGTTTACATACATGTCGACAGCAATTATTAGTTTGAATTTGTTAAGCCCAATTTTGGCAGCGCATCTTGCATGATGGCTTCAAAAATGTTTTGTTGAAATGTGAAATTGAACATATATTAGTACATTCAAATTCGACCTTGAAAGTGTTGTTTCAAATTTGAATGACAAGATGGATTCTCATTGTTACAACCAAATGATAAAACAACGATTGATTACCATAAACTCAATACAAATAATTGTATAAACAAAACAGCCACTCACGTATCATAAACAAAGGATAAAAATGATATGAAATTGAAAATGAGTCCGGTTCTTGGAACGATTGCATTCGCTGAATTAGCAGCAAAGCGTCAACACAACGGAATTTGACAAGCAAATGTGTATCCAAAATGAGCTAGCCGGCGTATCGAATTTGGCGTCAAATTTGTGTCTTGTCTATTTCTTATTTTTATCTTTGTACTTCAAATTTTACGCTGTCTTCACGTTTACAGCCACAAAACGAAAAAAATGTCTCTAAAACAATGTAATACACGAAATCGATCTCGCCGCCATTCTCGAAACACTTTTTCTCTCCCTCTAACCAAAAAGTGACGAACCGAATCATATATCTTTAGTCTTTAATGTTCAAACAATTAGATGTAAAAAGCATACGCAAAAAACAAACAAAGAAGGTATTACGAGAGTTTAGACGATTTGCGCAATTTTTGGTGAGAATAAAAAGGGTCTTATTTTTGACGTGGAAAAGGGAAGCTAAAAGTTGGACGAGGAGACGAGGTTGAATAAACGCCTGACGTCACCAAAAAAAAGGCGTCAGGGATGCCGATGCAGCGGACGTCAAAGACACACAGTTTCGACGAGATATTGGGATGGTTTTTTTAAGGAAGGAAGAATGACAGTGGAAAAGGGATTGGGCGAGCGCTCCGATCCGCGGCTACACGTAAGTCAGGGAACTCGAGCTTGGCCGCTGCCCGAAAACAGAAATATGCGCTTACCTTGGTCCGTCCAAATGGGTTTAATACACAAACGGATGTTAATCCAAGAGATACTAAAAAATACGCGGATTCACGCGGATTACAATATATTGACCGCGTCTGACGGGACACGAAAACTTTTCCTTTACACTCGTCTTATTCAAGATGGCGATTCGGTTCTGGACAGCCAGCTTCACGATCAATACAATTACGTCATGCGGTTAGTGCGCTTGCTCCGAACCACGCGCGTTCTCCACCTGTAGAGTTCGCTGCAGTACAAACCGCGCTTTTATGAATGTATCAGCAAAAATAATTATATTTTATTTCACTTTTAAATTTCTATTTATTTGATATATTTTTACTAATTTTGTTAATCTGCTAGGAAACGTTCTCAAAATGTGCTCAATTAGAAGAAAATTTTAAATTTTGTTCTGCTCATGACGTTGTAATTTTTATAGAGATACATTGCAATACCAAAAAGAATTATTCAACGTTAAAACAACTGTTTCAACAATTTTGCGCGCTTTTATTGTAATAAGAATTACCGCCATCTGCAAATCAACGAATAACAACTACGCTGGTCAAGTGGGATAGTGGGATCGAGTAAAACAATGAATTTTGTTGTAATCCATCATTTTCAATAGCGCATCGCATAAAAATTAAAATATCGAAATGATTACACAGATTCAGGTGATAATTTATTTAAAATGTACTAATTTGATGTCATGCGTTTGTAAAATTAGTATTAACAAAAGTTTGATTTCATCTTTGTTCACCGCGAAAGAGATCATTAAACTTTACAAGGTCGGAAGAGTTTAAAGGAATGACAAATTTTTGTACTAAATATGTCAATTTGAATTCTTTTTTCTTGTTTAATTTTTGTCCAAAACGTCTCCTCATATTGAATGAAAAAAAATATTTGAGCGTAACAAATCTTTCTTTTAAATAGAAAAATTAGGAAATACTAATCGTCCAAACCATTAATTATTTAAACAAATAAATAATTATATGAGTTAAATTTCTTCTGCAAAATGCATAAGTTGTATTTTTATACGAAATCAAATAATTATTGATAGATAATTTTGAACTAAATTTGATACAAAAACTAACCTTTGAACAACAAATTCATTCCGCAGGAAAAGCGAGTCGGAGAGCGGTTTGTGGTTTGAAACTTGCTAAGAGAAGTGTACAACTTTCAACTATTTGTAATAATAAATTACGTTAGAGTCAATTTACAAGTGGATATTAAGAGTTTTTGAAATATAGTTTAACCGTTAAGCAACTAAAATGGTTTGTAAACACATTTCACTAGGAATTTTAAGGTTATGTTTTGATAGATGTCAAAATTTGAACTAATTCTAATAGAATATTAATGTTAATGAATATTACAGAGTGTAACTTTACACACCGATGTGGGTGACATTAAAATAGAATTATTTTGTGAGGCTTGTCCCAAAACATGCGAGGTAAGAGAAAAGGAGAAAAAAGTTTTAATTTTTTTTTTTATCAAAAAAAAAAAGTTTACATGTTTCGAAAATTATGTTGCAGAATTTTTTGGCATTGTGTGCTAGCGACTATTATAACGGTTGTCAGTTTCATCGGAACATCAAAAATTTTATTGTTCAAACCGGAGATCCGACACAGACAGGAAAGGGAGGGACTTCAATTTGGAACCGAAAGTTTGAAGATGAATTCAAAGAAGAACTAAAACACACGACGCGAGGTCTTGTTTCAATGGCAAATAATGGACCGAACACGAATGGCAGTCAATTTTTTTTCACCTATGGACCTCAGCCTCATCTGGACTTAAAATATACTCTGTTCGGAAAGTAAGTAATTACAATTTTTACAAATCGTGCAAGACAACACCTTATTCATTTTAATCTCGGTAATAAAATTTATCTGTTAAAATTTCAGAGTAATAGATGGGTTGGACACTTTGGACCAATTAGAAAAATTGCCAGTGAATCCAAAAAATTATAAACCATTGACGGAAACAAGGATAAACTCTGTGACAATCCATGCTAATCCCTTGGCTACTTGAATTGACTTAAAATATATAAAAACAATGTACATAGCTAAATGCGAATTTCTATAATAAAAAAAAACGTCTGGATTGATAATAAAATTTATTTCCACAATAACAGTTATCAAAATTGTTATGTTAGCTAAGCCTGTCGAGAAACAAAGGAACGTCTTCCTAAAAATGTTTAATTACAAAAACACGAGTGAAATACATTGTAAAAATTGACACATAAATGCTTATTTACAACGTTGACGCCAACGACTTTGTTTTATTTAATTTTTTCTTCGAAAATCCTAATCTTATTCGATTTGTTAGGTTTTATTAAATCATACTTTTTGCGTGAATCTTATTTACAAGGTAGCTGAAAATCTGCTTTTCTTGCTAGCCAATGTGTTCATCCATTTGAACAACTTCATCCTGAAAGCTGTCGTCCTTCTGCTCATCTTCTGCTGACTCATGTTGTCTCTCATCAGTTTCATGATCCTCGATATTATCAACATGACACAAATTGTCTTCGTTAACGGTGTGAATATTTCCATTACTAGTGTCTGGATTTGGATCACGATTTTCCTCGCCATCGTGTTGCTCGCCTGTCTCCATGTCGACATTGTTTGCCTCATCGTTAGGCTGACTTTTTCCAAAACCTGCTTGTGCTTCAATTATTTGTAACTCTTCAATCACCGATCGCTCATTTTGATCAATTTTTTCTAAAATCATAAAAACCACAATTCAAATTGAACTGTTATATTTTGATGAAAATTAAAATCTACTACAGCATCTTATGTTATCCAGAAACACAAACCTTTAAGTTCATCAGCCGATTCAGTCAAAAGCGCGCTGGTACGTTCGTTCATGCGTTTTGGCAAATAATAAATTGCGGGCTGTGTTCGTGTTTTGATGAAATTTCTGAGCGGTAAATGGGCAGCCTGCCACTCCTGGAACTGACGACTACGCGCCACTTTTGCCTCTAGAGCTTTAACTTCAGCAATTTGTTTCTTCCTTGACTGGAACAACTGTTGCCTTTCCTTCTTAAGTTCTTCTTTTTCTTTTCGTTTGGCTTCTTCTACTCGTGCCTCTACTTCTGCTTTCTTATCTTCCTGGAATACGTACGTAATTATTTTGTAAATAAATACACAATTATTTTAAATTGATCGGTTTTATCAAGAAATATCAGAATCTCACTTTTGCTTTTAATTTTGTTTCTTCTTGTCTGAACTTTTGCAATGTTCCTAATAACAAACCGAACATTCGTTTATTCCTCTGCCGACTTCTTTCGTCTACTCTTTCACGCCTGATTACTTCTTGTCTCGAGGGCACTTCTCGCGGAGTTGCTATAACTCGTGAAGAAACTGCTGGCTGAAAATGAACACATTGAACGATTAAAATTTAAACATAAATATTTTGATTTTATAACTAAATAAAAGTAAAAGTTGATTTGTTTGTTTACAAACAAACCTTGATTCCGTCATCTTCATCCGCACTGTCATCGGCATTGTAAGGAACCCTCGCACTTAAGCGACTGAAAACAGTTTTTGGTTCTGATCCTTGATTTGCTTGCCATCGACCTTTTTTAACTTGATGTTCGTTATTATGAACAAAATCGTTGCCTACTCGACGCCTATCCTCTTGTTGCATTGACCGTTTTTGAGCATTTCTGAACAGATTCCAAAATATATTCATTTAAAAATACATTCCATTAAATCTTAGATAAAATCTTAGTAAAGTGGAACTTGTTTTTATTCACAACTGAACTCAAATTAGTTGGGTATGTGGGTAGTTTTAAGGTTATGTCACAGGCCGAACGTCAGAGGGAATTAAAAATGAAATGTATACAAACGTCCAAGTAACTTTTGACTATTGAATGAACTGAGTTAAGAAATATTTGTAGACAAAAAGAGATGCAATGAACGAGGTGTAAACCTTTGAGTTTGTTGCAACGGAGCGTTTTCGCCGTCCGGAAGATCCTTGCCGAGAATTTTGCGAATATTCCTGTCAAGGCCGCGCAGTTCATCTCGGGCACTCTCCAACTCAGCCTCCAACTTATCGGCCCCCCAGGCCTCCTTCAATTCTAGCTTCTGCATCGACGATTACAATTTATTTGCTTATTGTTTGTGTAAATAAACCCGTGGACTTTTGCGCTTCTTGAAAGACAATCACCGTTTATGAGGCGGATATATAGTAACATTCACACTGATCGATACCTAGGAACTTTTACCTATGTACGTATTTTTAACCAGTTTAAGTTTAAAGATCTTGAAAACCATAGTTAGTGATACTTTTAACAATCGACTTCGATTTTTATGATTTTGATATTAAATTCTAATGTTTCGTGACTATTAATGATTAATAAATATAAATATAGACACACTTGTTAGTGACAAAACAGAAAAAGGTTGGGTTTACAGCATACCAACATGAATTCAAATGGTTCAAATGTTTATCGGTTTCAGTGTCATCATCCCCATCATCCTATCCTATCGGCCAAAAACAATTAGAGTGCGTAATGGTCAGTAACTCGGAATGTTGTAAATAATCACTTGCAACCACTATAAAATATTATTTTGCAACATAAAAATGGCTGCATCTAGAGCTCTACCTCAAAGCAAGGAAGCCTTGCTGAAATCTTATACCACAAGACTAAGAGATGACGTTAGATCCATGTTGGAAAATTTTGAAGGTTAGAGTCGACGCTCAACTTTATCATGCCTTTAAACACTTAAAATTATAGCATTATTATCATCTACAATATCAGAAATATAGTTCAATTCAATTTATGAACACTGTCCACTGTCCATATTTTCCAGAAATTGTTAAATTAGGCAAAGGAGAAAGCGAGACGCAGCTGTCAAAAATGACACAGTGCGAACAGGATACTTTTGAGATGCACGTAAGAGCGGCAAATATCGTTCGAGCAGGAGAGTCGCTTATGAAACTCGTCTCCGACATCAAACAGTATCTTATTCTTAACGATTTTCCATCCGTGAATGAAGCAATTGGACAAAACAGTACGCTGTTTAGGACGAAACAAGCGGAGTGCGACCAAAAACTAGCTTCTCTGAGGGATGACATGGCTTCTGATTTGTACGACTTAGAGGAAGAATATTACACGTCTATCTATAAATGAATTTTGAATTCGTATTTTTGGTATCACAAAGATTGTTGACTGAAGTTGTAAAATCAATTTTGTACAGAGAGAGTAAGAGATGTAAATATATTTATGCTAAACAATCCATTTGGGATGAATAAATTTAAGGAAAAGTAAAATCACCAGTTGCATTGAATTTCATACATAATTATTTTTTTATTCGTCATTATTTTTGAACACACATACGATACATCACACATTACTTCTAAGTAATAAGTATATGTTTATTAATGTTTTCTTAAAAAATGTTGATCTGAATCATATGATTAATTGATGGTGAGATGCGAGATCTCTTTGCTGTGATTACAATTGTTGTTATGAACAGCAAATTTTCGGGTGCCAAACAAGCGCAAGCTTATAGAGTAATTTTCAATTTTAGTACAATTTCCAAAATGCGTACTGTTCAATTCCTGCATGAAATCGTCACGAAAATGCACTACAATTTTGGAATGTATACAAATTACATTTTGTCAGATTTCTCACGTTTGAAGGTCTCGTTTGTTGGGTCTTTAAACAAAGTTACATTATCACAATAAAGACACTGACCTACGATCTATAATATGAAAATTGTATTCTTAAACGATTCATATGAATAAATCAATATATGATATATTGTTTATGCTGGCTGAAATTCATCATGAAAAATATGTTTCACTAATCAGTAATTTTTTTCGTATGTAAAAAATTGAACGATAAAAAATATATTTTCATCACTGAAACATTGGAAATACACAGTGTCTCAACGTCGGCATCAAAAATACCCTAAAAAATATTGTATAAAGTTTTTATACCTTCAATGGAAGTGAAAATTCTTTTTGGAATGCTAAAATTTGTCATCAATCGCTATATTCAAAAATGCTCTTAACAATTTGTTTTAAACAATTGTAGCAAGATTTTGAAACGTTTTATAAAAATTCATTTACACTTAGCCATAACATTCGTTAATTATCTTGTTTCCAAAACTGTTGCATAAATTTGGACAACATTTTATTAATATATAATACAGACGATTTGTTCATTAATTTTATATGAAGCTTTAAATATTTCAATTAGGGTAATCGGATCAAATGAACAAGAGAATCAAATTAACATAATACATGCTTTAACAATGAAAATAAAAAATATTGCAGAAAAATAATTTTAGTTTCAACAAAATTCAAAATAAACTGAACAAACATGTTAAATTTCCTAATTAATCTATTCAATTTTCCTGACAAATGGACAGAATATGCGCATAATTTAATTGTCTTGAAACATCAGTTCTTTTTTCTTTTTTACATGATAATTTTAAATAATCTTAGACATACGATTCATTTCATATTCCTAATATTTGTTTCGTATTAAAATCCGATCGCATTATCTCAATTACAAAAAGTCTAGCTCATTTCTAGTTCACAATTCAAAATATATCTATTTTTTAAAAACATTCGTGTAAATTTTTCCTTACAATTTGGTTTGCGTGGTGTTTATTTTTGATTGAAAACTGCTGACACAAATTGCTTTTTAGTCTAAAACTCGGTTCTAACCAAAATTTAAAAAATCATTCATTGTAAATAAATAGGCGGAATAAATAACTCAATAAAAATATAGTAATTTATACATTCGTTTCTGGGCATTTGATAAAAGTGACTTTCGACTGAAGTTGATTCTCGCTAGATACAGTCTTCAATTCTTGGCAGTTTGCTAGTTCAAAAATGATTGCGCTTGGAATGATGCATATTCAATTAAAAAAATGCAATGTTCTATGCTACAATAAAAATGATTCTTTTTCGTTCGAAAATTCAAGTCCCGGTTTTTGATTCCGGGAATATTTCATTTGACAATGATTGCTTTTCGGTAGGTCTCGTCTCAAGACACCTCACGGAATACTTCCTTGTGACCGCATCTATGCATTTCATTTGTATGTGAAATGGACCAACAGTCTGCATCACAGAGACTGTAAATACTATTAATTTTTCGAGTCTTTCGCAGTTTCTTATACAATATCCTTGTTCTTGGTACAGAACAGTGAGCAACATGATAAGACTTGTGTCGCCCGGACGGAAAGGCTTACAAATTCGTCGGTACAACAATCACTCATCGCAATAATTAATTTATAATCGCATTAAACGATCCTACAATTTTCCGTCTGGGTTTTTCTTTTGCTACTCTTAATTTTGTCCATTACAAGGAAAAACTTTCTGATTACACGACGGTAACATGATAATGAAAAAATTATATGCAAATTATATCCTTCGTCGGATTCTTCTTAAATAAAAAAATGTTGAATTCTAAAAAATGAGAATTCAAATTTTTAGCGTAGCTGAATTTCCTTGTAGTTTTCATTTGTCTATTGCTAAAAAAATGGATTCGAGTATAAAAGGCTGGTTAAAATAGTAAGTCGACGGTTGTTTCAGAGCCCCAGGCACCCGCGTCTTGAGCTGGTTTCACGTAGTCGACCTCGGAGAGATCACTGCCACTCTCAACAGCGCTTTTGTCGTCCTTCACAGCTGCTGCTTGGCTCGCTCTCGTCACACCTAACTCAAAACCTTCAGAAGTCAGGTCCACTTTGCTCGGAGTGTAATTACCAAGTCCACTTCCACCTGAAATAATGACAACCTTTTAAAAACCCCTATTCTGTTCATCACTTAAACTTATAATACATAAAATAACAAAATTGAATGAAACAACAAAAACCATTTGTTGTTGAAATTGAGTGAAACGTAAAAAAAATCACTGCTGCGAAAACAAAATTATTATGTGGATGAAAATCGCGCTTCCCTTTTTTACAGTGCGTTACATCTCGTTGCAATAACTGTAACGAAATTGCGCAACTGTTATTTCCGTGTTTCTTTTTTTTTATTTCGATAAATTTCAAGAACTAATTATTGCACTTGTTCTGCAGTAAATTAGTAGAAATTTTATGAAAAAGAAAGAAAAAAGAGAGCGTCAACGGTGACAGATTTATGATAAAGGAAACACTTTTAATTGCTCCAAAAGACGTTCGCCAAGCGTGAAATTTTCTCAACTTTGATCGACAGAATTGAAATGAATGACACCACTTGTCCGAAGAGAAAATTTTTGCACAAGTTGCGCTTCATTGATTGTTTAAATGAAAAATGAGAAAGCTTACTTAAAACTGAAGTTAGATTGCTGACGGAACTAGAGGGCGCTCTGCTGCTACCGTTTGTTGTGAACTGTTCACCGGAACAGGAAGTTTCTCCGTCGACGCAGCAGCCTTCACCTTCAAGCATTGAAGCTTCGCTTGGATACTCGAACGTTTTTGTTGCCGTATCATCAAATTGTATTCGATGCTGAAAAATAAAAACAAACAGTCTTTTTTCAATTCTCAACTTTTTTTTGATATAATTTTATTGAATTGCAAATTGGATAATAAGTTGTATAAAGTAGAATAAATTGTAAAGAGGACATCAGTAAATAGCCATGCTTGATTTCTTGTGCACACTGCTGCTCCAGTAGTGATGGACGAATAACTTTAGTATTATTCTATGTTGCGCGTTGATGGGAATCTATACAAATCGCACGGAATTTGCTCCGGCCGTTTCGTCTGGTTTTTGTCAGAGCTCCGTTCCAGTTTTCATGTGAAAATAACTTATATTTTCAGTTGTTCATGAATAAGTGCGAACTATGAGCATCGACGGCTCTGAGGAAATGCACGCTGTACGGTATATAACTTGAAATAACAGTAACCGGTCACACTTGTTGACTTTTCGGCTGCGCACCTGAGCTTAGATGTGACGTAACTTAAAAATCTTAAGATAAACTCATCTGAAGGTAAACAAACTTCGATAATAATATTGTTATTGATGGTTTATATGACTTAGGAATACAGTTTGGTTTGGTTTTATTTTTGTTGTCTGTCACCTTTAGAAATTGAATTTTTTGATGTAAAACGAGCAAAATTGTGAGAATGCTGGTAAATATTTTTACAGTGCTGTCAAATTGCATTCGTTGGGAGTCATGTTGCCAACTGCGTTGTCAAGTTTCAATAACGTGATTTGTCGTCAACAAAAATTATTCAACGCCTTACACCGCTTCGAGTTACGACGTTCAATTTGAAGCTCTGTTACAAGATATTAGGTATGTTGTATGTATCAAAACTCGTTTGCAATTTTTTTCTTTCATATATACAACTAATGGCTTTTCATTTTTACGACGAAAGAATAATGTGTTTGAAAGACGTTTTTGCAGTACATTTGCAAACACAATCAACAATGTATAGCAGGAAATATCATTTTGCTCTTACTGTGGATAAAATTGTTTGAAATTCGTGACAAATTATGAAATTTTCTTGTACTTCAAAATAAAACAATAAAATCAATACAAATTTTGCGTGGTGCAAAATAAAGAATGATAACAATCAAAAATAGAGAGAGTTTTTGGGTTACTTATAATCTTTGAAGTTTTGCTTTATTTATAAAGTAATTCAGCTGATAAAAATAGTAAAAAACGTTGAGGGTGAAGAACAATGTGCGGACAACAAGTTGACGACACGATCAGCACTCAGCTGTGCAAATATCAAGATGGAAAGTTGTTGCCAACAGCGTGCAAGTGTCCGAAACATTTATACGGGTCAGTGTCTCCTCGGAGGAGTATGTACACACGCTCAAACGGTCGTCCCTTGTTATCAGTGTTCGGTTTTATCGGTACGTCCCATTTGCTCTGCGCAACGTTGCTGTTTTCTTTAAAACTCTGTCTGTTTTACGACCCAAGAAACAATGTAGCTCAAACCCCACATACAATTTCTTATCACATTTATCTTCGTTCTTCTGAAAACATTATTTTGTTTTCATATTCTTCAGGGGACAAAATTTAAAAATTCAATAAAAATTTTCATCAAAAAAATATCCTCACTAATAAAAATGTATATGCAGTTTTGTAAAGATTAGCGGTAGCAAACTGTAATGAGTTGTTATGATGAAAATTGATTTGCAAGTAATTAAGAAATTGCAAAACTACGGTTGATGCGATGATAACTTCATTAAAATCGTGATGACTTATGAATTGCACGGGGAAACATTTAATAACGCACTGGAGTGTTGAAAATCAATTTATTTAGTCCCTAGCGGGACGGCACATTCCGTTATGTCCTAATGATGCTTCAATATCGTGCTACAAAATACATTCCAGGTGACTATGAAACAACTCAAAATATCAACTGGTTTTCAACCAAATAAATCATCCGTTCAATTCTAACTTCTCGGAAATACGACGCTCTCAATCCTGTTTACGATTTTTCTGAACTATTTTTTCTCCCTTTCTAAGCAGCGTCCCGTCACCTTTTACGTACATGGTATTTTTATCAATTTGAATTGGTCAACGTTTTTAATGTTTTGTCATTGCTTGTAACGGCCATGACATTGAAAAATGAAAGATACTGAATTCAAAAAAGAGAAATAAATAAAATGGAGTGATTTTGCAAAATGAAATGTAGCAATTAAACGTGACCCTGGAATGACCGCAGTGCCCAGCGAAACACAAGCACTTTGTGGAATGTCGGCTTTGTAGTAATTGACGTCATCGTTTTTGTACACTCGGGTTAACAGTAAACGTTTTTATCCTAGTCTCTAGCGTTTGTTAAGGAATCGGAAAATGCGGAATTAAAGCCAGAGCTCAAACGTCTGGGGTAATGAAACAATTTCGTCATTTCTTGCGTAGGTTCTACTTTTAAAGGTCATCGAAACACCAATCCCATACAACATTTTTACTCAGTTTATTTTTAACACAAACTATTCTGTTGTGCTACACTTCCTCATGAACTCTTTTAGCAACATAACAACAATATAAATAATGCTTCTTTATATATTTGTTTACATTTTGCATATATGATTTTAATGAAGAAAAAGGAAATGGTTTTTTGTATGCACTTTGCACTCATCTTAGTCATGAATGTTATTTTACTAGAAATTTTGTGGAAAGAGGGCGTTGCGTAACGAATTAATGCAACACAGTGTGATTACACCGGTGTGCGCACCTTGTTACGCTCGAAGCAATAGTATCCTCCGCTTCCCTTCAATGTTCTTTTTTTATACACGCTTTATTCTGTTGTGACCAAATTCCTACAGTGATTTCGAGTTCCGAAACGATAAAACAATTTTGAGTTTCAATTCAAACGTGCCTTCGATTTGGCAATGCAGTTTCCGTTTTGCAAATTTATTCGAAGGAACTCGTTACAACACACAATTTGTCAATTTTGCATTTTGATTTCCAGGTACAAGTATATTTTACCTGAATTATTTGATGAAAAAATTGAGTCAGGAATTGTGCCAATTGGACGTCATATATTCTGGTTTGTTTACATTCATTTCTGGATTCGCCAATGGGAAAATAAACGGGAAAATAAAAGAGACATAAAAACGAACTTATTCGAGGTAAACGAGATGCAGGTGCACGAAATCGTTCCAATTTTCTGCGATTGAGGGAAGGAAGAGCGCGCGAATGATCAGGGTCCAAGAGCCAACATATAATAAAAATTAACGATGCAAACACGCGATGAATCTGCAGGTAAATAAACCGATTTTGAATGTAGATATTCTGCTGAGTAAATCTTGAGAACAAAATTTTTCTTGATCCACGAACGGTTCTGTTATTGAGACATCTACTCGTTACAATTTACTTTGCTCCAATTTCTTATCCTTTCCGCACTTTCAAATTGATATTTCTACACATTCATTCATTTTTTATCTGACAGTGATAAGAAAGAATATTGCATTGAAAATAAATTAAACGACCGACCAAATGTCAATAGGTTATAGAACAAAGTAAAGAGAGGAAACACACGGTAATTTTCACTTTTAATTCGTTGGTACAGCGATAGGAACGTACATAATTGGCAGTTATCCGAGCTGTCGGATTGACTCGCCGTTGGAGCAACAACACTTTCGAATGAAGAGTTTCAATTTTCCGGTAATCGCACTCAGAGACATCTGACTTCTGTTTCGCTTGAACGAATCAAGCGGATGGATAAAATTGTAAGCCATTATTTAATATATCAATAGGTTAAAAGGTCCTAAGAATCGACACCGATGGGATATCAAGTTAATAGTACAAAAATTGAATTGAAAAGTTAATTGAATTCTCTAAAACATTATCGTAATAATGAAGATAGTTATTTTGTGTTTCCCCTGAATTTACTCGGTATCTTTTGGTGAAAGTCTACATTACAACATTTAAAATTTTTGTAATAAAAATAAATGTATATATAAATTATTAAATGAATGTTTGTGTTGAAATTGACAGGTTTTTGAAATTACCTTGTGGTTCCTTGGTTGCCTAGAAAGGTTACTTCTACCGTTGATGAGGACGTTGTCGTTGCAAAACGCAACGTCACAAGGTGAAGGTGGCCCGGCTGACACTTCCCACTCGGATTCTTCACTATTCGACGAGTCCAGACTGTTATCCAAAACGATGATCCCGCTATCTCCAACCTGAATATTAAAAGCAACAACATAAGTCAGTTGGATGACAAATTTTGCAAGATTGAAATTCAATTAATAATTAATGATCAGAATTCAATCGTTACATAGGTATATTTTGCACCGAATCAATTTCGATGAAACTCAATGCATAAATATGCTTATCACTGTATTCGTGCAGTGATAAGCAAGTTGGTGCGTTGCTTTCGCTCAGAAAGAGATCATCGTTTGCACGTGCCAGATTTCAAGATTCCAAGGACAACGCGATTCAGGATGGGTATAGGAATGCGGGACGAACAATCTCATTGATAAAACGAAAGTAACAGAAGAGAAAAAGAGCGACTTTTGGCGCCGCTCCGAAACTCAGCAACCAGTTTCTCGTAGGAGTGTCTATCTCAAGGTCGATTTAAGGAGCATCAATTTGTGTTTCTTTCTTTGTCTCTGCATTAAATATTTTTTTCTATCTTTACTTTTTACAACGTTATGAGGTCGCGGATAAAAACTGTAACAACTGTCGAGCGCAACGCCACTGATTTATGTCACAGCGCGCTTTCTCTTGCGATTGCAAATTGATAAACTTTGCACGGGGAAAAATGCATTTTGTACCGGTGAATAAACACAAAACTGTATCGAAAGCGGACAGTTCGTATACGATCTTAATATAAATTTAAAATCCCGAACAAATGTGTAAACGAACTTATACAGGTTTGGGAAGAGAATGAGTTTTTAACTAATTTAATTTGAAATTATTTTAATTAATTAAATTATGAACTAAATAACACATCGGATTAACTAACTACAACAAAAGGGTTAAGAAAGAACAAAAAGGCTAAAAAACGTATGTTTATAACAAAACCGTTTCGTCACTGTCCCACGTTAGTTCGCGCGATAAACAATCTGATAATATACGCAATAGAAGATTACGAAATTTGCGAAGCGCCACGCTTCGCACGTGAGAACGTCGGCGATAACGCGAGTTATAACGCAAGGTGTTTATGCACTCGCTCGCGCATATAATTGCAAGGCACGTAAAAGCCGTAGACGAAATTCGCGCTAATCCGCGCGCAGTCGCTCACAGATAAACGTTTTTGCATTATCAACTGCGACAGACAATTTCGTTTTCTATTCAATATACTCAATGTTTCAGACATAATTAAACATTACGTCAAATCACGATAATTGAATTAATTTGCAACAACTAAAACTGTAGCAGGATTAGAGAAAGTTGAACAGCGAAATTACAGTTTTTTTTTAATTTTTGTTATTGATAATTTAGAACGTAATTTCTTTTGGTTTTCTGATTGTCTACGCCGGAACTGTTTTCTCTTTTGTTTTCAATTCAAGATATTATTGTGGTTCAGAAACATTTGGCGCCAATTTGAGAATCATTGAAATAATTATTTGTTACGGAATATATTACATTGAATGTTTGATATAAAATGTATACAAGTTATAAATTGATTGACTAAAAGAAGTTAGAGGACAAAAGTGTAAAAGTTGATTATTTCCGGTCATGTTATCGTAGAAGACACGCACGAGCATGTGCACTACCAAGAGTTGAGTACGTATTTCCGATGGTTGCGCGCGACAGCTGGGACCGCTTTGAATTCTCTCTTGTGAAAAGAGAACATCCTGCCTGACGGCCGATGAATCGCACCCAGCACTGTCGGAAGGTACGTTTGATGCCAAGACACGATGCTCAATGTCGTTCAATGGATTGCAAAAATGTCCCCCGGTCAACAGATAATACTTTCATTTTCTAATGCTCGTATGTTTTTAGTCCTATGAATGGCAAGTGTTACGTGCGCTGCTCTGCGATAACATTATTCCAGATCAACAGTGACAAAACTTGATGTCGGATAAAAAGTGAAACTGGTTCGGTTTCCTGGTTTCGAAAACAAAAAAATTCACTCGCTATTTGCCAACCCATTTCGAAACCTCTCTAAATTAATATTTATTAATTTAATTGTTATTTCTTTATCAACTTAATTATAAAGCATGAAAAAGTATATGAACTTGATATGAGCACATTTTTTTCTTCGGGGTTGGTTGAATTTTCAAACAGGTTCGGTCGTATCCAGATGAAAAAGTAATCAGTTTCGTTTTCTCTTGCACCGACAACAAAAATATTTTGCCAAGATTAAAATCTCTCTGATACAAAAAAAATGTCGATAACTAGTAATAGTGATTGAAATACTAATTGAGAGAAACTGATTGGTAGTAGGTCATTCTTGGTCAAAAATAACTCTTAGAAAATGTTTTGAAGTTTTGAGAAATTATTTATTCAACTTAATAATGACAAGAAACTGTAGTCCAACTAATTCGGCGATTATTTTAATTGCACCAACCGCGAGCAACGGATAAGGAACAAGTGCAACACGCGATACGAATTTTGGACTGGTGTGTAAAATGTTGGAGAGAATTAAAAGCGATGTTGCAAGTTGTGTCGAGGAGCGAATGGTGGTCGTTGGGATGTTCATTAATTTGGAAAAAGCGACCGCGGATTGTTGAGAGCGCATTAACGGCCGAGAAACGATCGAGGCCGAACATCTGAACAACCAACCCAGACGAATCTAGGTTCAACGATTAGTCGTCACGTAACCAGCAATTTTCTTTCTCTGTAAAATGACAATTTTTCTATATCAACAACCATTTTTCTGTAATTTTGTCTTCGCGTTTGTTGAACAATAAAATTGGATCTAAATGTCACGAAACTGCACCGATTTCGATTTGAACGATATGAGAGCCGACCGTTAACTTGAAATAGCCGAACCATTATTTATGATTTATCAAACGATAATGCATCTAAATTGTGATTTGGTGATTTTCGAGTGCACTGCAAAACTTGAACGCAGTTATAATTTTGTCAATCAAAAGTTTGCCGATAACAGGGAGCGAAAATTGTACGGGTTTTTGCAATCGTCGTGACACGATAAAATTCGTTGTAACTGGCAGCAGACGAGAATCGATTTTCAAAGAAAACGACACGGCCGGCCATTCATTTCGAGCCGCGCGACTTTTAGACCGAATCGACAGTACAACTTCGGTAGTTTCATTTTCCGCGTAAACAGAACGGAAGAGAGCTCGCTAACTGCTTTATCGTTAGGAGTCGAATAAAATGGGTCGCGACAAATATGCCAAATTTGTAAGAAAAGTATTTTTTCAAAATGAAATTACCATCAATTACAATAATTGAATGATTAGTTTATTATAAAAATAATAACTACACGTTTTCAATGAAAAGTTGAAAATTTACATCATGATTTATTCAGTCTGGAATCGAAACAAATATTCACTTTCCAACAGTGATTAGGGCAAATTCATGGAAATCAGTTGAACTAATATTGAACCTTTCTACCAGAAAGTAGCAACGAGTTTGCAATGATGCAATGCTATAAATCAAACCCGTCATGACTTATTGAACCTTTTCATTTATAAATATCAACATTTGCAATTTCGAATCCAACGTTCATAGAGTTCTCAAAAAAGAAGGCAAATCGACTGCGGCAATGAACCTGATAGTGTCTGTCCCGGGGAAGTTCCCACGCAACGAGTTATCACTTTTTCCCTGCTCTCTTTTTTCTTCGTTTCCCAGTTATATTTTTCTTATTCTCTTGGACCTTGAACTCGTATCAACAATGTTTGCACACGCATGTTACGCCTTGTAGAACGAATGCAAATTCATGTGCTACCGCATTACAATGGACGGACGAAAAGGATCTTTTTACCAGTCGGTATAAAGTCACGGTGTGGGTTTCTTTCACAATTTCGCACACCACTATCGTTAGTTATGTACTGCTGATTTTGATTTATTGATTTCATGCTTCAAATTATTTAGTTTTTTTTCTTTCAATTTATTCGAATTAGACGCGATTTCAAATTATATATATTCAATGTATAATTGTAGAAAAAATGTTTTTCTACAATAATTTTCTGTTTGAGATAAGAATCATCAGATTTTGTTCGACTCTGTTCACGCCCTCGATTCCAAACACGAGGTTCTCAAGTCGGTTTGTGTGTTTTTATTTGTTGGATCAATATTGTGGGAGAACCCTCAATGTTGGTATCCGCAATGAAATCCGAAACTGTGATTCACCAAAAAAAAAAAAAAAAAAACAAGGCTATATTGGCTGAGATCGAAGTGAGTGAGGGCTGATTGCAAGAAAGTTAATGAAGTTTTTGCTGTCCGCAATGAAGAAGCTTCAAATAAAAACAATTTATCAGTCGGGGTTACAATAAAAGTTAGTAATTGCTTTTAATTTACGGTGCGATTGGACGGCTGATTTTTCCCCTTCGCGCGAGAGCAAGAAGCCACTCTAGACGAGATAATGAATGCTCTTTTTCAAGGAAATCTTGCAGCGGAGGCCGCCAGACACTTTGAATTTCACAACACCGAGTATTCGCAGTCGTAGTTCATCTTTTCATAAGCTCATACTTTTATGGAAAGTCTGATGTATATGACCCTGTCACGCTACCTCAGTTTAAATTCTTCAAACCTTGACTAGACGTTTTTAATTCAATATTTCTTAATTTGAAAAAAGTTACCAGATTCTTTCTTTTTTTACAAGAAACAAAAAAGTTGGGAACGGAATGCATTCTAATTCTTGTAATTTTTGCTTAGGAAAAATTTGACCTGAGAATCGTGTTAGCGGACATCGCTCTTAAATGAACTTCTGCGAACGGTGCTAACGGATCGCAAGCCGTCACACTTTTCCATTGGCGACCACAAGAGAATTGCGCCAGGACAAGCAGAGAGGATTCCTCGTATTCGCAAGGAATGTCGTTGCCCCGAACAAAAATCACTTGGACGTCTTTTGCTCGCAGAAGACATGAAACTCGCGATAAGGAAAGCAAGAGGAAATGAGCACAGGCATCTAAGCAAAATGTGCGAACAGAATTGATGGAACACAGCCTTTCAAGTTATAACGACTGTAAGAAAAAAACAAGAAAAAACTAGTATACTCGATAAATCGGCATTCATACGCGTGTAAATTACTCGCATCTGATGCTGTGCCTTTTCAGCTTGGGCAATAGGTCGTCGTAGGATAAAAATGTTAAGTTTATTACAACTGTGATATGTGAAAGACGACTAGAGAAGAGTAAACATTAAGCTGCAATTCACAAGATATTTGCCTCGCGCGAGGAAACCACTACTATCTTTATCGGTGACTCACACCATATCGCACCTACCGACATGGTTTATCGGCAAGCTTTTTATGTTTAGATTAGTAACGCTCAATTTATAGGTGCTCTCGTTACGTAACCCAATTCATACTCTCTTCAAATGTTACAGCAAACAATTTTAATATCTTGTATATAAATTTGCTTTATAAAATACGATTTTATAACAAATCCGACCTTTAATGTTCGATTTGAATTTAGTTTTGATCTATCGTTGATGTGCAACTTTGCAGAATAGCTTTGCTACGTGAAAATTAAGGTCGGCTCTAAAAATTGATTCAGGATCGTAAATAAACGAGCCGGAGAATATCCGTCGCAAGTGGCTTTTAAAGTCGTTGACTGCAGTCACTTATTAAGTGGCGGTAAATCTTTGCAACTTGAGTGTACCTTTTACGGTGCCCCAAAATACAAAATGATGACGTCATAAAAGCCAAGATAAAAGCTCACACAGGGATACCCGTTTCAGTGGCTCGACATGACGCTTTCACGAAAGTATAACGAGCGATATCCGTACGACGTTTCGGACAAAAAATGTTGCGTTTCAACTGCCAGGGCATATTATACGATTATAAAATAACCAGGGCCATAAAAACGTAACGTTTTTTTTTGGCACTCACTAATTGTTAATGATTGAATAAATCAAGTGCTTTGCTCTGAAATGGAGTAATTTGAGACCGTAAATAATGGTCAATTTTATTCTAAACGGGAAAACGTTATGCAAAGTTGAAAATTTTAGTTTCATTTTTTAATGGCTCGATTTACGATTTGTTATTTTTTGCCGTCGACCAAGTGGGGAAATCGTGTTGTTCCACTGATTTTACGACAATTTTCACAACTCGGAACAGTTTATCGAACGCTTTGCCTTTTCCTTTTCAGTAATCAGAGTGTGTGTTTTTTTCATTTTCCTTTTGTTTCTGCATGAAAACTGGTTTAGTGTTGACATCACAAGGTCTTTAAAATTGACCAGTTTTATTTATATTGAAACAGGACGTGGCAATGGCAGCCCTCGGCTTGTATCCGGATGTGTAGCCCGCCTCACTTCCAGCCTCAACTTTGTAAAATTCTTGCGCTCGAATTGGTTGCCGTCGACCTTGATCCCAAATGTAAGGCTGCATATTAATTGTGTAAAAATAATAGGAATATACATCCAGGATGTGCACTGGCGTTTTCACGCCATCAGAGTGAAATTATCCGCGACAATCGATAAAAGTGTTTTACATGCAGTCTCGACTTGCATCAGGGGTCTTCAAATAGGACGATTTCTCGATTTCTCCCCTTAATCAAACATTAGCATCCAATATTTGTCCCCAATGACAACGGAACAATAAATGTCGATAAAAAAACTTTGGAACATTTTTTTATCGCAGGTAAAATTAAATTGACCATGCGAAAACAATATTTTTTTAGTAAAACAGTCATTTCAAACTTTGTTCCTTTGTCTGAAACGTTCGATAATTATTGCTCAAGTGATTCGTTAAGCTTAAAATGTATAAACGCTCGATTAAAGATTGCGCGATAAAGCAACAAATGAAGCGTTGACGAAATTTCGTGTTGATTGTTTGCTGACATTGCGATGAAGACACAGTTTTGTGTAGCTTGTCGCTTATTAAAATAATGAGAACATAATAAATCCCGTTATTCGTAGAATCCAAGCAAATTGCTCTACAGCTCTGTCCCTCGACTCAATCAGGTCGATGTTGTTCCATCCCAAGGGTGAGAGATTATTATTATCTAATTTACGCAGAATATGCCGAGCTCCTCGACTCGACGGTTCCGCCGCAGGATACGTGATCTAGTTTTTCGTCAATTAACGGTCATCCATCATTGCAGATGCCTTCTCCTTTATCGTCAAATTAATTGCTTCCTTTATTTTTCATTTTCTATCTTTTTTTATTATTATTTTTCGTTATTTGCTCAACAGAAAGCAATATAAAAAAACAGAAAAGACAATTATAATGGTCTGATAATTTGGGTTGTTGAGAATATGGATATCTGCGAGTAATTGATAATCTGGATTATATCTGGTTGGGTATACTTCTGAGATAAAGATCAATGAGCCGTGTGATGTGTAAAAGTCGACAGTAAACAAGGGAGCAGTTTAACTGAAAAGTCGCCGAAGAGATGCATTCGATAGAATAATGGCAGATTAGAATGAGTCAAAACTCGGTCACAACAAAAGTCAGCTGGAGAAAGTGAAAAGCGCCTGCCACAAATCATTACACGTGGTCGCACCGAGTTCCTTGATGCAATCTCGAATTTAAACGTCACTCTGATTGTATGCTTTCGATATTTTAATCACTTTTTGTTTCTTAGCTCTGCAATGCGAGCGAAATTAGCTCTACTATAATAGCGGTAATCTACTGAACTTTCAACTTTCTGCTGTCTCTTCTGTTTCTTGTCATAATTTGATTTCATTGTCAGTTAACCATCAAGAAACATTGTTATTTTTGAGACTGTTTAGAAATGATTCTGTGCGAAAAATAACATTAACCATCTACTTTGGTTTATTATTTTCAAGCGTATCACATGTGTAATGTCGATTTTCCTAAGGTCAAGCTTATCGGAATGAGCTTTTCCGTAGAAATCAAGGACTTCCCAAGCGACAATCGTATTTTCACTGCCGCAACAATAAAGTTTTAATTTTTTCTTTTATTTTTACCAGCATTTTTTATGTGTAATAAAAAGAAAAGCGATTCAAATTATGTTGAACGAAACACAACCGGTTCCTCGAGTGAAAAATATCACCTGAAAAGGCGAACAAAAGGCGCCCTTCCCCCTGTATCATTATTTATTAATTTGTACTTTTACTCGCAGGTACAGTTAGGCGCATTTGAAAACACATTTTGGGTCACTTGGAGCCTCACTTTTATATGTACACCTCGTTCATTTTTCATTGGTTGCTGAGCTTTTATGATTACCCTTTCTAATGGATGGTTTTTTGCAATCACGAAAAAATGTTAATCCTCTTAGCCATTCCTAACGCTTACGCGAGAGAAATCATCCGGCAATTAAGTTTACGCGCTTGAGAAGAAATCTATTTGAGTTTTATTGCCGCGGATGTATATTAATGGGATCTGCTTTTATCGGAACAGTTTATTTACCTCATTGATTCAAAGCGATCGACTATCAACAGCGCCCAGGAATAATTTATCTCGTGAGGAATGTCGATTTTTCATGTTAACTTCAATCTTTTTTTGTTTTTTTTTCTCACAGATGAAATTTCGTTTTTTGGATATTTTATTCACTTGATACAAGATAATCCTCTTTTAAAAAAGGATTATAACATTGGAAAGTAGGAGGATGAAAAATGTTATTTTGCAGCAACTTGTGACTTATGTCAAAAGTCAAAAGTCAAATGTTGGTCAAATGTCAAAATTTGAAAGTAAAATCTGAATGATGAGCAACAAATAAAAATGATGCAGACTTTCTTATTTTTGTTATTTAATTGCATTTAAAATCTCATTTGACTGTTCCATCTAATTTTTTGCCTTGAAAAATGAATAAAAACATTTATTTCAATCTACTTGAGAATTGCCAAGTGATGATCACATTCGTGCTTCAATTTGTAAAGTTGTTATAATAAACGAAGAAATGTAAGTAAAAAAGAGATCATTAAACGATGATTTAATTTCGGTTTGTAGAAACATTAGATGAATGAGCAGAATTTATACTTTGGACCAGACGATGTTATTATCCAAAATATTTGTAAAACAATTTGTTGCTTCTCATATCTCATTAGTAAATAATTAATCATCTGTAAGGACGAACAATTCATTTTAAATTGATATTTAAAAAGTCACCTTGGCTTTATCTCGTCTCCTCCTAATGATGAGGCCATCGTTTTCGATGTAATCCGGGACGTTTTTCCTGTTGCTGAAATTGAACACCATGGTGTTGTTCTGCTGGTTCCATGGCTTGGTGTCCCAAAGGCCCGCACCAGCCGGCGCCTTTTTCACTGGTTGGATCTCGTCCGAACTCTTCAAACTAACCACCACCTTTGTTGGCTGCTGTTCTATGCTTTTAACTCGATTGATCAAATTCTTCTCAAACTCTCTATTAGTCAGATTCTGTTGTGGGACCTGACTCTTGGTAGATACAAGCGGTCTGATGATTCCGATCTGTTTCTGAGGCGGTGAAACATTTGCCTCCTTCAGGCAACGTTTGGTCTCGTTTGGACTGGGACTCGAAGGTTTAAGAACAGCTTTTCCGGTATCAATAAACAGAGGTTTCAATGGCTCCTGATCCTTAGCGATTTCTATCGCATAGGAAATTTCAGGCTGAAGCCTTTCGAGCTCGCAGGAATCGCTAGAATCCGATCCATCATTCGAGTCCGAAAACGACACCAGGAGGCGCTGCCCATTCTGTTTGGTGCCCGGTAAATAGCTCTTATCATTGTTTTGCGTTTCGTTGAAACTGAACTGAATAGTGGTGCCTGCCTTGCTGATGTTATCCAGGGCGCTTTGGGAGATGCTCCTGGGTCCATCCGTGACCTCCTCAGAGTACAATTCCGTTCTCTTTTTCTCAGGACTTTCTTCGAGTTTTCGTCTGTCGACAAATTTTTGTTCCTCGACAGGCTCTAATCGAGTTTGCGGCTCCGAATGGCTTGCAGGGCTTTCAACCGGCGAAGTGAGTTTTGCTATTTTGGTCGGAGAAGAGGAGTCGTTGGGCGAGGATGCGGGTGAGATGATCCTCGGCGAGGACACCGGGGTCACTGGGGGAGACTTTACAGACTTAAGTTCGAGGTTTCGCTGTTCCTTGCGAGCGGTGGGTTCTGGACTGAGTTTGGCCTTGTAGTCGACACCTGTAGGCGATCGTGCCTCGATCTGCTGGAATTTGCTTACAACCGAGGACACCGATCTGACGATGGGTTCAGTGATCACACCGTCGTTCACCTCAGATTTCACCCCTACCGGAGGGGGCGACTTTTTCGGTGACGATGGAAGCATCCTTCGACTGAATTTGACCTGCGAGCCGTTCTTAGCGACAATCTTTCTCGGGTTGGTTTGAGCTTTGATGTTGTCATTGATGGTCTTGAAGGTGGCTACCTTGGCTGCTACCTCGCCCCGGGGTTTGACTCGCCTGGCTGCACCGGACTCGAAGATGCGCATCGTTGTCTTGACTAGATCCGGCGGGGGTCGCTCGGTTTCCGCGAGCACCGGCTTGAGTCGTTTCGGTTTGTTGATTGGTCTTGGTCGGTCCTCGGCCAGGCGGCTCTCGATTTTCACCGCTGGCCGATCAACCAGCACCACGCGCTCATTCACCGGCTCGTCAAGCCGCTCGATGATGACCATCCTGGCAGTGACGCGGTGCGATTCGCTCGAGTCGCAACGCAAAAGCGTTTCGACGCTGCGGGCCCTCTTCATTGACTCATTACCCCTGGTTGCATTGCGGTAGCGCTCGCTCGGGGGCTTTACGCCGTTACCCTGCCAATTAGCGCTGTTCCGTTTCGAGTACTTGCGTCCACCAGCGATCGGTTTCTCTTCGTTCCTATCGAGCAGGTCCTCGAGACTGGCGGCCCGCCTGAACCTGCCAACTGAACCCCCTGCTGCAAACTTGTTATTTTCGCGAAGTGTCAGGTTCAGGTACTTGCTCTTAAGCTTGTTGACAATCCCCGGGCCGTAATGTAACTCCTCGGAACTGTCACTGTCACAGTCTGCGTTATTCAACCGCGTGGACTCGGGCATCCTCGAGTCCTCTGGATCGCAATTTGTCGAACCGTTCGAAACGTCATCCGACTCGGAGCAGAGCGACAGACAGTCCGCCTCGAGACGCATGTTGCGCGCGACTGTCGCCGCTCGTGCAGCGCAAGGCTCGTGTTGTGCCTCGCAACCGGCAGAGGCCGCGACGCACTCACCGCTGGCGCCACCACTCGGCTCCAACCGCACGGACCGCAGCTTGTTTTGCTGCTGCTGCTGCTGCTGCTGTCGGCGACGCTTTATAAGGTCGCGCTTCCACTGGGGCATCGCAGCCTCCGTCGAACTGGTCGCTGCCGTGGCCATGACTCGCACACACGCCCGATTTTAAGCCATCCGAAACGAAGCCGGCATCGCTGTCACTTCGCGCACCGATCGCACTCGCAAATCCCGGCGGCAACCTTCTCTCCGCGCCGCTACAGCTTTCTCCGTCTTCTCGCTTCTCGCGCCCCTCCGTGCAAAAATAGTCTCTTGGTCGTATCGAGCGCCCCCTCCCAATTGTTTGCGAGGGGGTCGCGACGACTGTCGACCAGACCCGAATACTGCCGGCTTCCTCCTTTGTGAGATGCGCACAGTGGCGCCAACCTCGTCGCGTCTCTTTAACAAAAAAACAATCAACCCCGATCCAACTAAACCCACTCGCGATTTTCGGCTTCAGATGCGCTCCTTTAGCTGCACCCACCCTCTTATTCACATTTGCTCCACTTCCAACAAATTTTTCTCACTTCAGTTCTTCTTGATGCTAAAAAGATGAAAACAATTCGTGTTAGGGTATTTAACGATTTGAACTCAGATATAATTTTCAATCATCGACTTGTAGGTTTTCTTACTGTGATAGGATGTCGGATCAATTAATTGATTGTGTTTGTCAATCGCCGGTGGTTCAAGTTACTTCGAACGAGTATCGTGTTGTAGGGGATGATACGACAGGAACGATTCGAGTAGAAAATAGAGTCGTGATCTGGAATCAAACAACGGATAAACAATAATGGAAAATGTCAAGCGTATTACTTTCTGATGCATACGAAATTGCTGCTTACGTAATTGCTATTTAACTTTTTTCCTTTTCATTTTCTTTAACTTTTCAAACGATTTGTTTTTTTGCCTAAAAGCATTGTTGCATAAGACGAATGAGCAATGCAAAATGTGTTATGTAAAAAGTTTTGGCATAATCTAACAGTTTAGAAAAATTAATTGAAAAGGAAAGACAGAAATTGTCCCACGGCGAATTACGAGAATTTAATTTGCCTTCGAAATAATCAGGGAAGCTTGAAAATTTGCCTGGTATAGAAATAAAAGTTGACTTGGCAGTGCATCGGATGTTGCGAAAAGCCATTAATGCGAAACCGGAGCAAAAGTCCGAAAACAACATACGTGCATTTGCGAGGGCGCAAAAACGTCGAAGCACGAGCGGGGAAAGGCGATTTATGCGAAAGAACGAAAATTAGATTAGAGTTACAGCAAGACTCTCACCCGATTAGACTCGTGGTGTATGTTACAGTTCACTTGCGCGGGTAGATGTGTTTTGTTTGTCGTGCAGAAATTAGCTCGTATCTTTTACCGTACATAATTGCATTTGGGTTTAGTCATTTTTTATGTTTGTCCTAGTTTGTTGCATCTTTGATTTGATAACCATGTTTGTTTTTATTGATCGTGAACCTTGTAATAACGTTGAACGTTTTTTGTTTGTTCGTTTGTTTGTTTGTTTATTTTTTTTAATGAAAACAAAGATATTTACAAAAAAAATTGTAATTCATCTTTCTTTGCAACACGAGAAATATGTTTGTTTGCTTTTGTAAACAAACGAGTAAATATAAATGCAAAGTTGTATGCATTGAGTTGAATAATTTGCAAAATTTGAAAATGTATAAAGTAAATAAACAAAATTGTGCCGAAGAAAACTGCAAATTTTGATTCCTTTTTAAGACCTGGAGATCAATACTCTGAGAAGGAATCAAACAAGGTCAGAAACCTTATCTTGTAACCTATTCTCATGCTATGCAAATAAATTGCGCAACGTATTTTTTACACAATCGTCCACCGGCGGTATAAATTTCCGCTCGTTAACAATGCGGATGTAATTTGAACACAGTCGCAAGCGCAAATACATTTACAAAAACAACGGAGCACATCTTTACAAGATGTTCATTTGCATGCAGTTTTTGTTGATATCGTCTTTTTTAAATATAAACGTGTGTTTACACATGAGAAAACATTTGTTTGCAATTATACCTGGCATGTGTTTGTTTACAATGCGCGGCAGTAAGACGCGCAGAATTGTTGGCCGCGTGCGAGGCACTGTACGACCGATAAAATAATAATATAAGCGTCACAGCATTATCAAGTCGTGCGAAAGTTGATCGTAACTTTGACCCTGAACGACAACTAAGGATGTAGACACTTGCCGTCCATTACACATTGTGCATGCACATCGCAGTCGTTGCCCCGGAGCGAATTCGATCGCCGCTGAGTGTAACACATGATTGCAATCTTCTACGCGCATGTCTGATGTTACTGCTTTTGCAAATCACCTAAATTTGTATAGACCACGGATAATCAATAAATATGTTTTTTATTATTAGTAAACAATAAAAACTTTCTATAAATTCTTCTTACATTCTCGATCATCCTGACCTGATACTTCGCTTCTTTCTTATCTGTTTAAGCAACAAAGAGGAAGAGATAAAATTAAGATTAATTAAATGTTAATAATGTTTATAATTTTTGTTGTAGAACTATAAGAAAAATAATTGAAGTACCATTTCAATTTCAATTTTGATTAGTCTCTTTTTTAAAAATTTGATCTGATGCTTAGTTTCTGAGTTTCTGGTTGAAAAAAAGGACAAATAAACAAACAGGAAACAGAATTCATTTTTATAAGATTATGAAATATTTTATTAAAAACGATGGTAAAATTTAATTTTAAACGAAGTTATAAGAAGAAAGCAATATTAGGTTTTGCCATGCATTTACACACTTTTGAGTGATGTCTGCACGCAAAAATTTGTTGACTTTTTTATGGTCATAAAATGGTTCCCTCAAGGTTCCCTGAGAAATATGACGGGAATTACATCTTATATAGAACTTGTAACGAACGCAGACACATAAAAAAATTAATTTACAATTAGGGTGTGATCGACAAATAGCATTGTTATTCGTTTTAATAATATCAACTTCCGTATCCCTCTAGAGGATATGGAATCGACATTTTCAGCGAGACTCTACAATTTTTTTAACACGTTTGTCAACTAGTCAATATTGACAATTAAAAACTGTTTGAACCGTCGCGCTGTTTCCCGCTAGTTTGAAAAGCGCGGGAACAAGCGAACGGAGTAAACATGTGAGCGCGTCTTTCTTCTCTGACTTTGTACTCAGCTTGTTGTAAACACTCGAACTGCCAGAACCAGTCGTAACCTAAACCGGTTTCGGACTTGTTGTTCACTGTTTTTTGGATTTTCCAGCGGTTATTCAGCCGTTGTTGTTTAATTTACGAGTTTCAGTTTTCATTTCGAACTGGACAACAAAATATTCCTTGGTAGAATGGCAGGACAAGCGATCAATATCGGTAAGTTCTACTCAAGTGTGCGATTTTAGGTTAAGATTAGCACAACTTTCATACAAGTTTAAACAATAAGGCAAACAGTTTCAGTTGTTTTATTTCTTTATCATTGTCCTTTTGCTTTTCGGACAAATACTTTCTTGTACGAATGAAAAAAATTTAGTCTGTAATAAATAGTATGAGTAATCATCAAAATTTTTTATTACGAACTTGTACCACGTGATTTTATTAAATTACATGATACATATTTTCAGTGACGCATCAAAACGAATTTGAAATAGATGAAATAAAGCAGGAGGAGGAAGAAGAAGAGGAGATAGAATATTATATGGAAATAGCTCCAAACGAAAGCGAAGCAGACATTCTGGCAGGCGTAGAACCAGTCTCGTACTTGTGGACACACGAAGCCACAGCATGTTTGATCGAACAGTACAGGAAATTTCGGGCCCTCGTAGGACAAACCACACGCATTCGCAGTTTGAGAGAAATGTTTGAAATCATTTCAGCTGAAATGAGGAAACGTAACTTTTTCTTCAGCTCGCAGAAATGCGAAAACAAGTGGCGTGTTCTTGAGCGTAAATATAAACAGCTCGTTTACAGAGAGATGTTAAAAAAACCCGGAAGGATCAAGGATTTTTACAACTGGAAGCACAAGGAAGCAATGGATGATATTTTTAAAAACAACCTGCAGCAATCGTCGTTTGATCCAAAGATTCTGGAAGTGGCCGCTGCTACGGCTGCAAAAGGGACTGAACAAAACCACACTACTGATAACAGAAAGTTGGTAGAAAACGCCGAGGAGGAAGAAAGTTTAGTGGAAATTCTGAAGGATGGTTTTGAAGAGATCAAAAAGAGATTGGATGAGGCTGAAGTAAGCAAGGAGCGGAGACACCGCGATAAGATGGCTTTGCGAAAAAGTGAGCTTGACATACAGAAAAAGTTGTTGAGCTTGAAAGCAAAGAAACTTGAGATTGAGAGGACGAAAATACTTGCCATGGCTAAGCAACTTGAGATTCCTGAACTTAAATTTTAATTGCGAATCAAGTTTTATTTTAATTGTAAGTTAGGTATAGTTGTACGTCTTTTTTTGTAAAAATACTCTGTGAAAAAGGTTTTTTTCGTAAGTTACTGAAAATAAATGTTCCATAATAGATTAATTTATTTCATGTAATTATCAAAATTATTTCTTCAATAGCATTCCTTATAAAAAATGTTGTTTGTTAAGAATGTAATTTTTAATTTATTAATTTTGTCACAAAGTTTGAATCAATTCGTAAAGTAAAATAGTAATAAATTACAACAACTAAAATTAAGATTTTATCACAGCTTAGAATAAATCATTTTTAATTTATAGAATTTGTGCTAGAAAAAAATTTGCTAAGAAATGTTGTTTGATTATTCTCTATTTGATATCCATTGAGTTACAGTTTATATAGCCTGAAAATGTTTAAAACTCAGCTAGCTTTGAATCAATTGAAAAATTGAAACTGTCCAGCAATGAGTGTGAGAATGCTTCCAACTGTTAGCAGGGCACACAAGTACCTTCCGGTGATTGGCACTCGGTAAAGTCTTGCACATATTCTTAAAGAAGACGTGTACAGAAGCAAGGTATCAAGATCATCTCCAGGAGTACCTTGGTAAACATAAGGACGAGTTCGGATTTCATGCCCAATATTTTGTATCATTGAACAAGTTGTTGTCAAACGTGCAGCCTGCAAAGTGTAAACAATTTCAGATTTAAAATTAATATAAATTTGAATTATCGTTTTCATTTTAATTCATTAAAGTGATTGATAATACCTGAATGAACGGTGCTATGGATATCATAATCCAAAGGATACAGTTCATGATATTGATGTTAGTGTACAAGTCCTGTTCAACATTATCATTTCTCAAGTAAAACATCCAGACGATTCCAGCACAGGCCCAGGAAATGTTAATCATGGTGTAAATGCAAACTGCAGGTCCAAGTTCATCATTAAAGTATTTAAGAAGTTTTTTAAACTCACTGATTTCCTTAAACAAATAAAAATGGAGTTAACAATTTTAAATGTCAATTAAATTTAAACACAACTACAAAATTTTAAAATTACCTTCATCCACTCGAGCAGAGGCAAAGCATGTTGAAATAACTTTGCTCGGAGAAAAAAAAGATGAGAAATTAGAAGTTGGCCCTGTAGACAATAACTGGTAATAATTGTTCCTTGGATCATATCGTGCCATAAAGTGCAAATCACTAGGAGAATTTTAAGAAAAATTTTCAACTCTATCGGTCTGAAATATTAAGTTGAAAATCAAATCATCAGTTTTATAAACAAATCATTCTATTGATTATAAAATTTACCTTTCAATGAGCCAATGAAAGTGAACAATTCCGTCAACAGTCATAAGAGTGACAATTAAACATGCCATAGTGATCCAAATAATACCAAGAGCAATAAAGAGCCATAGGATTGCAACCAGTCGTTTCTGGTTGCCTCTGTGCACAGGATTAGACGACAGGAGAAAAACTCTTTCCATCAAATTTTGCAGCTGTTCATTTTCTTTGATTCTGAAGAGATAAACCGTGTAAAGATACGCTGCTAAGTGCAACAAATTCGGTATCAAGTAACTGAATGGTACACTTCCATAGCACATCGGGTTATATACATTATCCAAAACACTAGCGTTTCGGTTCTCTTCCAGTTTGAGTGGCAACTTTTTGTAACAAAATCCACGGTCTCTTCTGAAAGCATAAATTAATCATAATTTTGTTTTTCGACGTTATTTTTTAAATCAGAGAAAATTTGATTAAAAATCGTCTTATTATAGTTGCACTTTACCGAAAACAAGCGAGATATTGCAAAATGTATCCAATGCAGACAAACAAAGTAACTTGCACAGTGTGATAACTGGTCAGAAAGCAGTGTAAAGATAGAGTTTGAAATTCATCGTATTTTGATGGTCTTAGTCCCATGACACCTAGTAAACGTAGATACGGTTGTAGAATCTTGTTCTTGCAGTAATGCAAAACTGCGGATGTGCTAAGAGTGTCATAGTTTGGCATCTCCAAGATCTCTCCTATCTGTAAAGTTATTTTTTATTGTTATTAATAAAACATAACACTCGAATGAAATCAAACCTTAAATTACGAATGTTTTTTAATATGACCTCGGTACTGTTAAGTTGAAAATCTGAGAATAGAGATGGTGTGGATGATCTTACAGACGCGTCATTTTCCAGAAGAGTGTTCTTTTTATCTTCTTCACAATGTGAATTAGTCTGCAAAGGAAATTGAATTTTTTTACATTTAAGAAATTAATTTTATAGCAAGAAAGGTTGAACTTGATTATTTTGTTAACAATGAAACAATTGAGATACAATTTTTTCCATAGATTTCAGTTGAAATGCAATTTAATCTCGTTTCCAAATTATCTCTGCATGCAATTTATTTCGTAAGACCAGAGTCTGGATGACAATTTTTTTTGTTGAACATTGTTTAATTTAATATAAATAATTTTGTTATTATTTAATATTTTTTGATGTTAGTTCACTATACGTTTCCTTTTAAGTTTACGTTTTTGATCATATTGATCAAAATAGGTAAATAATAAGTTGACAATTAATTGCATTGACTTAACTGTAAGCGATCTGGAGCATAATGGCATTTTCAACCTGCTGTCGCATGGTCGATTAAAAATGTCGGTTTCATGGTTTTACGAAACGATTAAAACCGCCACACTGTCACATTTAATTTTGATACACGAAACACTCAAATGCGATAAACTTTAAGTATCGAATGATATCAACCACGATCCAATCATTATTAATCGAATTAATCGAAAACAGTCCATGTTGCGACACCGAAAACTTACCACGGGCATTTTCCCGTTGCGCGGGACTAATTCGTAACCGAATTTGAGAAAAAGCCAAGTGGATCTAATGACAGTCAATACATCTTGTGCAAACTTCCAATGACATATCAAACAGATGACTTTTAACCCCAAGATAGTCGTGAGAAAGTATCTAATTTTTTTCTTATTCTTGCAATTTCTTCTGTTAACACTTTCAGTAGAATCAAATTATTCAAAAGTACTATTTTGTTACCAAATTAATGCTACACGTATGTTGCATAAAAAAGAGCTATTTTTTAATTCTTGATAAAAAAAGTGTATTCAACAATAAACGTCTATTTTACAGTATTTATTATTATTTCATCGTTTTCCCAAACGATTTGCAGGCCGCAATTGTTGTTTGAAATCGCTTCTACTTCTAGAAGACTCTTCTCGCCGTTTTTTATGCTGCAAAATAATAATTCAAATTAGTTCTGACTGTATTATGAATTGTTGCTTTGAACTTATTTTATTTGGATGGCTTACTTTTACAGTTGAAAACGTCATCTCTTTATTTCCTCTTGAACCACTCTGCCTTATTGTGCTGCCTTCTTCAGTTTTCAGCCGATCGCCTAAACTTATCCTGCAACAAAATCATCAACAAATGTTATGCTAAATTTCGATGAGTTATCAAATTAATATAAAATTCATATAAATAATTATTACCTCATTCGTTTTCTTCCAAATTGGTCGTTGCTTCTGAATTTGCTTCCTTCTTTGATTTCATAAAACTCTAGTTCCTTCTTTTCTTGTTCTTTCTTATCTTGCTGTTCCACTCTCTCCTTATCCCTCTCATTTTGTTTCACTAATTTGTAATTTTTCTTCACTTCCTTCATTCTTTCACTCCATTCTTTCTCGTCCTCCGAACTACTGTCTCTAAAGTCTTCATCAGCTGAATTTCTTTCCTCTGTAAGTTACGCATTATTCAATTAAAATAAAAATTCTCATTCTTGCAAAAGATAAAAAAAATACGAAAAAGAATGAAAAAAATAGATACCGTCATCGCCGTCATCTGCCGTTTCTGTTTGGTTCACTTCCTCAGTTTGCTGACCACGTTTTCGCTTTACCATTTGCGAGATCACAGGATTAAGCAACGCATACTCTTCTGAATTTGTATCAATTTGGAAGTCCGGATTTGAGAATAGTGCTGTGAATCGATCATCCTTAAGTAGATTTGGTTGGTTTTTCTTTTTGCTCTTCGGATCCGATTCCAATTCCATATGTTTAAGAGCCAAGTCTTGATTGATTGTAGGCAGTTTGTGTACCTACGAAGATAAAAAAGTCCATTAATATAAATGTTTATTTCGAATTTGAAAAATGTTAAGTGAATTTCCAATTAAAATGGTTACTTTAACAGTGTTAGTTTTTCGTTCTTCTTTGACTTGCTGTCTGATTTTCATCTTCTTGTACTCTTCAAAGCTGAACGGTTTCATGACATCTCGAGCTTTTCTATAGAGTCTCATGTCCATGAAATATCCGTGCATATATGCTCGCAAAAGATTGGTTCCGCGCAAGTGACTCAGTCCCAGCTCGTCAAGTTCTTTGTCTGTGACAAATTTGTAATCGTCATAGATGTCTTCGTAATCCTGCTCCTCGAGTTCTTCTGTAAGGTTATCAAGGAAACTACACCATTTTGGCGCTGGACCAAGACTCGGAATATAATAAGTCTGCATCTTAGGTGCTTCGTTTGCCATGAAGAGCATTCCTGTGTTTGGGGCTACGCAGAGGTCATTGAACTCGTTCTTCCCTTCAATCGATGTGTACAGTTTACCCTTAAAAAACATAACATTATTTTACAATTTGTTTCCCGCTTTGAATTCGGATTATTATTATTATTATTATTATTATTATTATTATTATTATTATTATTATTATTACAGTATTTTTCTCCCAAATTTTGACAATCGATCCGTCCATTGAGTAAATCAAATCCATGTCATCGTGATAATCGATGGCCTTTATTGGAAGATCGTACATGTGGTCTTTCACAATCAGAGGCTTATTTGATCTAATGTCATAGATCAAAACATTACCATTCGCAGTTCCAACGCCAAGAGTCAAGCTTTTGTTACACTTCAGTGCTGTTATTGATGGAATAGCTTTCAATCTGTAATTTTAATAAATATTAAATTGTACTTTACATTTTTATGAGCATAATTTGATTGTGTTTTATTAAATTCGTACTCTGTGTCTTGAGAGATGCAGTGGAAAGCACAGTCTAACGTGCCAACTTTATTTCGAACTCTGGGATCCCAAGCTTGGACTGTACCGTTTTCAGAACCACAAAGCAAGAGGTGGTGAACAGGATTTATCGTACACTTGTTGATTGCAAAACTGTCTGACTCGAAAGGTTGCAGAAATTGACCTCTTTCAAGATTCAGTCTATAGATATCTTTGCTATAACAAAATAAGAAAAGTTCAAATAAAATGAAACAAATTTAATCATGAAATTTAAAATTTGAAGAGAAAACACAAATTCACCTTGTTCCAACAATGAACAAATCACAACTTGGGTAATGATATTGCATATCCCTTCCGAAACGAGGAATTCTTAATCTGTACAATTTTCCTTGGGCATTGTGAAACTCAATGTGACGATCACATTGTAAGAATACCATCTGCATGAATACGCATGTTTGTTATAATAAATCAATTTTTATCAACATAATTCAGTTTTGATGAAGATTTGGAAATTTTGTATAGAATATTCACACACCTTGCTGTAGTCGTCTGATAAAATTTCGAAAGTAACAACCTCTGAATCGAAACATCGTTCAAATTTCAGGGACAAGTTGTTAACATCGAAACATTTGACTCTTGGTTTGTAAATTCCAGTGGCGATTAAACTTTCTCCATCTCTTGACATTTGTATCGTAGAACTGACTCCAGGCATGTCAAAGTCCTGGATCAACTCTATCCGTCTGCGTATATCTGTGCAGAAAATGCAAATTAATTTTTTGAATAAATGAAAAGAATAAGCAAATTTCTGGATTACTCACCAACATTTTTCTTGAGCAGTGCTCTCCTTTTTCTCTCTGATAACCACTAAATAAAAATAAATTTACGATTAAAAATACATAGAAGTAAAGATTTTGCTAAATTGATGTAATATTTTATGCTCATTTTAAAAGTGTTTACTATAACATTCTAACCTATTTGAATAATAAAATTAAATCAACTCACCTCTGGCAGTGATTTGCCAGCACTCAGGTAATAAATTTTAACGTTATTGGGATTTTGAACTTGCATTTTGAATTATTATAAATGATCTATTAAGATGATATAATTGAATATACACAATCACGTTATTAAAAACATTTCTTGACACATGTGTTTGTGATTCTTTTTGAAGGCGTGCGTGTCTGAATGCGATTCTAGCGCCATGGCGGTTGAAGACATAACGATCAGTGGAGCTGCAGTGTGCCACAGCCACAGTGTGCAGTTGATGGTCAACTTAATTGATGGTTCGAAAAGCTTATCTTCCATTTTATAAAATATTTTTCCTACTTTAACAATAATATCAAAAAAAGATTTAAAATATTGAAAAGAATCACTAACATAACTTGATCAGGTATTATTAAATACTATTTATAGATAATTCAATGTATGGTACAAATAAAGAGTATCAAAATATTTTTATTTTTTTAGTAATAATATATGTATGATTTATTTTTAATTCTGAGTTGATAAAAAAAGTTCTTTATAAATAACATTTTTTTCAGCTATGGACAATACAAAGATGCCACAGTTGATAAGTAAACACAAAACACCAAAGGTATTATGGTATCAAGACGATAGAAATGTTACAATTCGGATAATGTTATGTGATGTCCAGGATTTTTTTCTGAAGATCTCTCAAGAAACTGAGAGGAAAACTCACTTTAGGTTCAGGTAATCAAAACAAAACATATGAATTTGCTTGTATGTTTTATTTATGATTGAAAGTATTACAATAAATATTTCATCTTCTATTTTCAGAACCGTGGTAAATTCGGGAACTTACACATTATGTTTTCAACTGTTTGGAGGAGTTTGCCCTGAAAAAATCTGGCATGTGAATTTGACGAGAGAAATAAAAGTAGTTATGCCAAAAACTCTAAAGTGTAAGAATGACAAGACAATTTTTTTCGCAATAAATATTTTGTTGTTCAGCGATTCATTTACATTTTTTTTCAGTTAAGGATTGGCTGAGGCTTACACGTGACAAAGATTACAACAAAAATTTAATCGTATACGACCCGGATCATATTGCTAAACAAGAATTCATCAGTTCATATTTGCATCAAAGTACATTTTTTATTGCATTGTATAAAATTATCAATAGACAAAATTTTTTATCGATTTAATTTGTTTTTTCTATTTTAGTAGTGAAACGAAGTAAAGAGGAAACAGTACTGAATTACGACCCATCATACAGTGATATGGAAGATTCGGATGATGAAAGATGGGTACAGGGATACGACTAAAAAGCGTCTGAACAGAGAATATTGTTTTTTTATGCATCAAATTTTATAATATAATAAAGCTTAAACTTGTTTGATATTGTTTTTAGATTAAATAAAATTTTGCGAAAAACCTCAAGTTTTTATTTTATATTCACTATATTATAAAAATATTCGTTGAAATTGACGTACGGTCATATTTGAATTTAAGCGTTGGCAACTGTTCTAGGGATAAAACGAATGTTTCCTAGATGAAACGAAAAGGTCGCCAGATGTATCGAGCCTTGTTCACTAGTGCACATATGACCATCGCGACAGTGACAAGTAACAGGATTTGTAATGGACATTGCGATGAAACAACAATAAGCGTGTGTTGATGGTGAAACGTGCGCTGTGGTTAAGGAAAAATGATACTATTTTGTGCGGGGCTCAATCGAATCGTTCGGAGTGGTTAAATGATCAGCGCGAAGCTCGCGGCTGCTGCACGATCTTTGACAGGATCACAAAACGGTCAATGAGTGGGCTTGAATTGCGTCGCTGCAACAAATTGAGAGGCTCGATTTAATTGTCGCACAATAATGGCCCGCGAGTATGACCATTTGTTCAAGTTGCTCATCATAGGCGATAGTGGTAATCATCCCAATATAAGTCACTTTATCAGCAACCATGCTTCTCGCCATATACGTGATAATCTTTGTACTCTCTTTCTTTCAAATTGAACCAACAGTCCCATTAAGTGTTCAACCAAACCATTCAGTTTCTCTTTTTTGCTCTAACATTATCTCTCTTTCTTTATTATTATTGCCCTTCATTATTTATTTTTCTACCTTGAAAAACGTTTTCAGACGAATAAACAAAATTTGGTCAATAATAAACAATGAACAACTGACAAAAAAGTAGTGTTTGGTTAAAAAAATAAAATGTGTTGAAAATGTTTCAGGTGTTGGTAAAAGTTCCCTGTTGCTGAGATTTGCTGACAACTCTTTCAACGGGAGTTATATAACGACAATCGGAGTGGATTTTAAAATTCGTACTCTGGATATTGATGGTGAACGCGTGAAACTACAGATATGGGACACGGCCGGTCAGGAACGCTTCCGAACAATCACGTCGACGTACTATCGTGGCACACACGGTGTCATCGTTGTCTACGATGTGCTCAGCGGCGAGACCTTTGCCAACGTCAAACGATGGCTCCACGAGATCGAGCAAAATTGTGATATAGTTAATAAAATTTTAGTCGGAAACAAAAACGACACGCCGAATCAGAAGGTTGTCCTGACGGAAGACGCACAACGCTTTGCCAACCAAATGGGGATTCAACTATTCGAAACTTCCGCCAAAGATAATATCAATGTAGAAGAGGTACTTTCATTCTCTTTTTTTTGGAAATGTTCAAAAAAAAAGCGTTCAAACCATTAGTCATAGTATGGTAATGTGATTTTGAAACTTTTTCAGATGTTTAAAGCGATAACGCGACAAGTTTTACGCACGAAAAAAGAGATAAAAGAGAGACAAGCGACTCAAACGGACGGAACGGTGATTGTAGGAAAAAGGACAAAGCAACAGAGGAAGCGATGCTGTTAGCACCACTGAAAGGCAAATTTATCTATATCGTTTACTCGACAGAAAACAAAATATACAAAATCAGAAACGATGAGGGACGTGCAAAATTGTATCTTGAGTTTTGGCCTGGTGGTAAAAGGCAACGTGCTTTTTGTTTCTTTCGTTGCAAAGTGTTCGTTATTTTTAGCACAAATTCATTCGATTTGCGATCCCCCGAACGCGAAGCGCAAACAAAACCTCTGTTCCGATCTTGTACGAGACATTTTTGTAAATAAATCCCTATAGATAAAGGCGCGAGCTATTTTTTGTTGGAAGTCTATACTTTTGTATGTAACGATGCGAGCTGTTTGTTTTGCTACTGATTGTTTCTTTATTCTTTGTATCAATAATACAGTGCAGAACGATTCAAAGTTTACTAAATTTTTGTACACTAACACAATTCGAACAATTTTAATTTGGAAGAAAAAAATTGTAATTGTTTTGAATAATGGCTTGGAAATGAAGTAAATATTCACACGCATTCAGTTGTTATATACAAAATTATAGTTTTTAATCGACATACAAATTTAATACATAGATCCTGATTCTTCAATAAGCCAAACAAGTGTTAATATTACATCTTTTTAAACTGACTTCGATCTGCGTATAACAAGTCTAGTTTTCTGTACAAATTAGTATTGATCTTTTTCAGTTTTTAATTCAAGTAAGTACTCTGATTCTTCAATAAAATGAACTGTTAGGATGAAACATTTAATTATTAGCATGAGAAACATTATTCAAAAACGAATGATGAATTCAAGGATTCATTGATTTTTATAGTCCCAAGTGTAGCAATTTTGTCTGTAACAGTTTTTATAATCATGATAATATTGAACCGAAATTTTCTATGAATTTTTGTAAATTAATATTAAGGTTGCCATCAGGTTTTGTATCTCGTCAAATTTTGTTCATTGTAAAAAGTATTACATTATAATTTTGATTGAACTGAAAAAACAAATTGTAAATTATCACTGAACAATACGACGATTTTTGTATGAGGCGAACACTTTTTGTAAATATTTTGTTTGAATAATAACTTTTTACAATTTAACATTCCGTATTTTTAAAAGAATAATAGAATGCGTGGATTCACAATTATAGAAATACTTGGACATTTTTGAAAAATTTCCAAATAAAACTTGACGATAGTTCTTTTTTTGGCAATAATTTTTTATACACTTTTTGGAAACGTTTCGAAAAAGAGACATTTTGTAGTTAAATTTGAATTATCCGAAAATTGTCCGTAATATTTTATATGATATTACCTTTTGTAAGAAATAAATTATTTGATACTCCGAACTCAAAGGATTGCAGAAGCGCACGAGAATGGATGAAAATTGAAATAATATGATAAAAATTGTAATAACTGACTATGAAAAATGAATAAACTTCAACAAATAACTGATCAAACGAATCATTATTTTTACTACTCAAAAAATCGTTTTTACATATTTGATTTGCATAATCACAAAAATACATTAGTCTTGATTGAATCCTGATTCTACTATTGCAAGGATGAAATCATATTGTGATTTACTTTGTAGTTGTTTTTATTACTTTTATGTACAGTTTGTACGACTAATTAGAAATGTACAAAATCTAAGATTTTTTTAACATCATGATCAAATCAAACAATCGCACCTAATATGAGATATTAACGTAAAAATTATTTACAAAATTTGATAGTTGAACTTCGATTTTTATTATAGTTACTGACTTAGTAACAAAAAATGCATCTTTTTATAATCCTTAACACATCATATAAATCGCAGCATCTGAATATCTTCCGTTATATTTAGTTAATAAAATATATATAATATATATGCAAATAAAATACAAATAAAAGTGTTTATTTTGTTTATAATAAACGAATCATCTTGGATTTCGTTTTCATTATGGAAAAAATTTAGATGATTTTTGTACTTCGTTTTAATCTTTGTCCTACTCATATATGAAGTGTTGAGGGTTATAACAAACAATTTGTTTTTCATTATGATTGCGATGATATATGACAAATGATAAACTATATAATATATGATGTATGTTATGAAATACAAAAAATGATAAGAGAAAAATTTGTTTATAATTTCTTTTTCAACTTAAACTGACTAAACTGAATTGTATACAATTATATATATATATATATATATATATATATATCTATTTATATATATAATGAAAGAACTTTGTGTGTTCTTGCGAAAACTCATAATCTATACACTTTTTGCATTTTTAAAATATAATTCATTACTTATAATAATACAAAATTAATTTCTACAAAAAAAAAGAATTGACAAAAAACTAATAACAATTGATCCCTTTAATTTACAATTTGATTTCAAATCAGGTCTAAAGTATTTTTCTATTCTTTGTTTTCTCTGTTTTTTTCTATTCTTGTTGTCCATAAACGTTAAATAGTTCTAAAGAATAGCAACGAGTTACTATTGACTTAAGCTTTAGAAATACTTCGTCTTAAAAGGGAACAAATTATTTTGGATTATTTCTAAAACTGTTGGTTCTTTAATGAACGATAGATCGTTCGTTGATTCAATGTTCAGTAAATTACAATATTTCATAGATATGACATACGTTTGAAAGGCTATGTACAATCAAACTTCGAAGCGTTTATCACTCAACTGAGATGATGAATTGCATTTGCCAATATAAATCGTGTCTTCCAGAAATCAATATGGAAATGAATATATAGAAAATATATTTCGTTGATTTTTCTTTCATATTGTGATTCGTGTACCCACTGAGTAATCTTTCCAAAATGAAATTCGTGTCAAAAGGCAGATTCACAACGATATTAATTCTACTTTCATTCTTTGAAAATAATGTTTGTGTGAAAGTGGAGCAGAATTTTTGCGTGCCTCATACGGGGTGTGTTGATATAGATGGCACTGTGGGTGTAGTCGTCGGCGTTGACGGTACAGGGATAGGAGTCGCGGGCACTGGCTGATGCGTTTGTCTGGGAGGCGATAGAAGCTCTTGCCTGTCACGTTCACGTTCCCTTCCGGGACGCCACGCTTCTAACAAAGCTTCGACTCTTTCTTCTGTGGGCCCCCACCTGGCTGTACCAGCAGCGTTTTGCAGCCACACCACCAGGGTTCCATGAGGTGATCTTATGTTTACTTCACCTCTGAAAATGGAATAAACAATTGTACTTTACTGTAAAAAAAAAAAACAGTTTAATTTATAATTGCAAAACAGTGAAATCTTTTTTTTTACTTCGGCAAAATGTGTTGGAATCCATGTCTGTATTCGTGCTCCATCGCGGGTACAACAACTTGTTTGCGTTTAAAGTGACTGCTTTCGAGTTTGATGAGGGCGTTGGGTGCAGGATCTCGCCATTCTGGCAGAAAAACAACAAACGATAGCGGCTCCGCGGAATCAGAGAGTAGTCGTTCGAAGTGATTAACCATGGCTTCCATGAGTTCTTCACAGTAAGGCGGATTCGCTTGGAACGAACCACTCACGGGTCTGAAATCAAGGAAGGGTCCTCGCGAACCAAAGTACGAGTCTGTGTCTGCAAACACCGAGCTGTACTGGCGGAAGTAGCAGTTGAGGGGTGATGCGAACCACTCGAATGTCACCCCGAATGACCTTTGTAGACACTCAAACACCGTCACTGGCAGCGCCATCTGCGTTGCCTGGCCCTCGTTGTTACCGAGGTAGGTGTGATAACGTTTCAGCATGCACCACACTCTTGGCAGAAACATTTCGAATTTCTTATCGTCAAAGCAGTAATACCTATAGAGGTAGTCAAGTTTGGTCAGGTGGATGTTGTTTATGCACACCGCATCGCCTTGAAAACGCAAAATCGTTTGCTCTCGTTCTGGCAAGTACTCAACCTGCGGGCAATAAGGTCGAATTAGGGATGTGTCATAATCATTTGAAATGATTAATAGAATATGTACACACTTGTGGCAATCTTGGTGCTGGCAAGGAAAATTGCACAGGGTAACACCAGACTTTACGCTGGGTATTCGTAGGGCCACCGGTGGGTATAACGTCTCCCAGACCATTGTCTTTTAAGATCTGTATATTCTTGTCTTTCACTTTTTTCGCGTACTCTGTTGATAAGTGATAAATTTTCAGACAAATACCTTCTACACTTGCCTTTACGGTTTCTGTCAAGTGAGGTTGACATTGTCTTTTAAGATGTGCTAACCGGTCCTAAAAATTTAACAAACTATTAAACATTTTTCAACACAACATATCTCGATACATTTTGATATTTTTTTATAATATTTGTAAATTTAATTTAATTATACAAAAATAAATAACATGCCTGAAAATCATCGAAAGTAGCTCCGACAGTTCGCCTGAGCCATTGAAACGTGTCTTCTGCATTCCACTTGACAACCTTTCTACTTTCTGAGGAGGCGTTCCGTGACTCGATCATCTTTTTGGCTGCTTCAGCGTAACGCGAGAGTTGTTTTCTCGCATCACCAGTGAATTTGGGTCTTACAACTTTGATTGGTATGTCATCCATAATTTCCCGGTACATTGACATAGAGATCTCCGGAAAACACTGGCTCGGGAGCAGCGGATCCGAACCACAATCGATGACCTTGCGCTCCATCAACCAGCGGTTAAACGAATCTTTAGGCGCATCGATGCACTCGCGCGTATGACACAGTTCTTGATAGCACATTCTTAACTTTGATAAAAGTTTACAACGAAGGGCCTCTACTTCTGGATGAACGTGGGGTAAGTTCGAGGGAGATCGCTCGTAGATGATCACGTTCGTGGGAATTTCCAAATCCCATGGACCACTATTCAACAAACCAATTTTTACTTTTTAATTTATTAACATATTTTATTAAAAACTTGAACAAACAACGAAGTTAGTTCAAATGTCAAATTATCAAATCGTATAATTAGAAAATAAGTAGATACGCACGCTAGAATAAATTTTTTAACTGGCATTGGATTGCCATCTTCAGACGCACGCCTTTTCAATGGTCCTCCAGGCGTTCCTGGAGGAATCTGCCCGTTTCCTGGTATTGACGGCACTCCACATATTCCCAAAGGATCAGTTATGGGATCAAACTGAAATCATTTTTTTATTCCAATAAATTTATGGTTAAATTCATAGCGGTATTTGGTTTCAGTCTTGAAATGAATTGATAAACAATAGTACCTGAGGTTTTAATGATGGCATAACCCAAAGGGATTCACCCGTAAGTTTATTCCAATAATATGGCCTATTTTCGCGTTTGCTCCAAAACTTTTTCCATCCTTGCTGTTGAAGTTCAACTGATAATTCAGGTTCCAAAAAGTTACCTGGTGCACCAGCCTAAAAAACAATAATTAAAACAAATGACACTATTGTTAAAAAAAATTAAAAAAACAATAAACAAATTAAGAAGAGATCAAACCTGTGTCATGAGAGCCGGCTGCTGCATATGAGTAAGAACTGTACAATGCTCAACATTTGGTGGCGGTGACAAAATTGGCGCCTGCAGTTTGACTGGGGTAGGAACTATGACTTGTGTTACAGGTGGATTTGTCTCCTGCGCTACCGTCTGATGATGATGATGAATTGTTGAAATTGAAGGCAATTGCTGCGATGGAAGCGTCTCCCATGATGACGTGCTGGCTAGCTCTGGTTTCCCTCCACTCACTTCGTTCATATTGTCACTTACTTCAACACTTTTCCAATAATAACCTGTCAACATAACGAAAACAATCAATCATTGTTCACTTAATTCAACAATTAGCACGCTTATCGCCAATTAATTCCAACTATTTTTAATTTTAGCAATTGAATGCTCCAAAAAAAAGATGAAAAAAAATTTGTTCAGTGGAAGAATATTAGTTGGCATGACTTTTTGAATGTTAAAATTAGCTTAATTGTTGAAAAAATGAAACTTCCCGGGTCGCAATCTCAAAGCACGTTTGATCCGAGATTCGTGTTTGTTTACATGCGATGAGTGCGATTTCGGAAATGACAGAAAACGAAGGAGCGCGCCCAAATCGAAGGATGCCTGTTGTTGCAAAATGTAATATAAACTTACCGGGTTCGATCGACAGACAGTTTCACGTGGAATTCATAATGAAACGTGAAATTCATTCATGATTTGTGCAAATTGGCGCAACGAACTCCACCTGAGACGCCATTTCCTTGCAACTGAAGCAACTTGAAGTTGCCGACTTTGATGTAACTAGAAAAAAAACAATACCGTGAAGTTGGCAGCGATGCTCCTTGGGCGGCACTGTTGGGGTGGACTTTGCTCGCGTATGCGCGTTACCGTTTTTTACTACCGCGCGGGTTTTTGATATATTTAAAACAACGAATTGATCAAAACTTGCATTATTAAGCATTAAATTTGTGCTATTTTTATTTTCCACTGATTTTTTAACTTATTAATTAATAGAAACAAATTTAATTGTTTGCTACAAACTATATAGCATTTTTATTTTTATAACTTGATTCTTGAGATATCATAAAGTATTGATTTTAATATTCTTATACTTAAATGCATTGCTGTTTTTTTCAATTGAAATTGTTTGCATTTGTTGTATTATCAATCGGTAATGACAATATTTCTTTTACTTACAATTTAAAGTGAAAATTTAAAATGGAATAATTTATTTAAAATTGTAAACAAAGGTAGCCGATGAACTGAAATTGCTTTTGAATTATTTAATTAAATATCGTTTGTTAAATATAAAAATGAGTTGAGAGTATATTACCTACAAAAGATACTTATGTTTCAACGCCCACAAAGGGTAACTCATAAGTCGTGCCTAGTGAGATAAATTTGTATCCGATTTATCAAAATATTACAAACTATATTCATCGATTAATGTTTTCTCAATTGAAAGAATTAAAAAAATGTATAATGTAAAAATAAAATAAAAAGAATATTTTAAAAATATTAAAATAAGGGTATTAAGAACTTATCAACAGATAATGCAATAAGTTTTTAAGTTTTTTTAAAATTTTATTGTTTTTATAAAAAATATTCTGAATAAACACAATACTTATGAACTCCAATCGATTCTCTAGTAATGAAAAATGACTGTACAAAACGTAATGTTAAATTTATGTTCTGCGTGCAAACGCATTTTGGAAAATTTATTGCTACGTGCGCGTATTTAATATTTATCTCATTTTTTGACATGACAGTAGAAATAAAATTGAACGATGCAAACAAGCGTGTTCGTCACGTGGCTCTCGCACATTATCATTTATAATTATTATTCCGGAGTGTACGCGCGACATGGGTGCAATGTCGCCGCTATCGTGGAGACGATGAAAAACGGATGTATTAACGAGCTGCAAGGGTCAGGATGACCGAGGCCAACGCAGCACACGACACCAGAGGAAACATTGTCGCGTGCTATCCTCGTATACTCGCCAATTTTATGCGCGTCAAACTTAGGTAATTTCAACCAAAAAAATAGTCGCAGATCAAAATACGCATATGATTCAAACACACAATCCCAACGAAACTAAAACCAACGTTATGACAACGTTATGATAAACATGATTATCTTAATTACTTGTTATACTCGTGCAAATGTATTTTTATTTTAAGATTATGATTACAAATAATCTGATAATCAAAAAATATACTAACAATTATTACATGTTGCGTGAAATGTAAAAATTTGTGCAGTTCACAGTAGTAATGAAATATAAGTGTTTTGAAGTATGTTGGACGACTGGTATCTGTATACCATAGCGGCAGCATACAAGAGCTGATAATTTGGAATAAATTGATCGTCTGGCGGATTTTAATACAGGTTGGATGAAACTCTTGGACTCGTGGTGGCGTGCCGTGTGACGATGGGGACATCACACGTAAGGTGCGGGGTGGAAGGTTGGAAGAACATAGCGTGTCCGGTATCTCGTAGAGAAATCGCCGGAGACATTTTCTTCCTCCCTATAGCAGAGAAGTCCGTGCCTCAAATGACCATCGTGAACAGCGCAAAACCGTTTGACACGACACTTTCAACTCTTCAAATTCTAGTGTTGTTGTTTTTATCATGAAAAAGTAACAAGAACAGACAAAAAATCCATATTCACAGATCAAAGCTGCCTGATAAGACGCTTTTCTTTTTATTTCACGTACTCGTTTTTTTTTTGCAAATCGATATTTTCTGAGAAAGACAGTCTATTGATACGAGAGTTACAATGTGTGGCGTAGATTGAATCTGGAATAAAAAGGCACGTTTGGGCGGAGAGAAAACAATTGAGAAAGAACGTTGTTATGTCTGAGCAACTCAGGTTTCTCCAAGTTAAGCTGTGCCCTCGGTGCTTAAACATAACCGACAAACATAGCTACTCTCTGTTTCCTTCTGACCACCATGAGGCAAAAGTTGACTCCTTATCGTGCCATCGATTCACCCTACACCACTATTTACTCAACAGAACACTTTACGACCTACAATGTCAATGCGTATTGATCACTTTAAGAAGAAAGTATACTCGCTACCGTCAAGACTCTGTTCTAGAATATCATATAATAACAACAGTTTCTTTTTTTTCAACGCTCAGAATTACGCATTCAATACGCCCAACATTGTGATTCGCACTAAATTATCAGTTCAGATAAAAAATAAGACCATATCATATCAGATGCAAAACAAGATCATTCAAATATGAATACACTGCAATAAAATTTTAACTTGATAACCGAGACATTATTTTTTTCTATTTGTTTTGCTCTCGTGAAATTAATATTTTGAATTTGTTCTCATTTCCGAGACAGATATGGCATTTTGGATAATTTGTTGTTGTAAACAAATAAAAGCATCCATTTTGACAGTGAATAGGCAGTAAATAATCGATCGATAAGTGCGGAGAAAAAGGTAGAGAAATGTCAAACGGTAGATTAAGATGAAATGTTTTGGACGAACAATTTGAATGAAATAGTGTCGCAGTGCAGGTCGGATTTTAATTGCTTTTTAAGGATCGAATAAAGAGCAAGAAGATTGTAATCGCGTCGGGGCGAGTATGATAAGGCGAACTCGGCACATACTTGTCGTGAACGCGAGCGGTATCAACACGAGACACGGCAGCGCAGTTTCGGGACATGCCACCTAGATCTGCCCAACGCGATAAAGTGTCGCCTCATATTTATGAACGCCAAGATTTCACATTATTAGGGCTGTTTAACGTCTTTTGGAACAAAAATCGACCATCATTCACGGATTCGATCGTTTGCAAGCGATTAACCAGAAATAATGTTCATGCACTTTTGCCGCGCGCGTTGCTTATTAACGTCCGAACGAATCGCGATCGCGCTGACAAATGGCACCATCACGTGAGATCATTATTTTGCCATCGACGAGTTCCTACGACGAACAATCATCCAGACCCATTTTATTCCGATTACAGTTTACGTGCTTTTCAATTCATGCAAAAATAATCACGCGGTTTACCAAACTTATTACTTTTCTCGCTCGGATCAACAAATATTTTACACTTTTTCCATTCTTAAAATAAATTTAAAAAAGTATTCAAAAATAAATAAGTCTTTGAGGAGAAATTTAAGATTTTTTTCATCTGGACTGCTTCATTTCGATTGCAAGAAGAAAACTCATTTTGAAAGTAAATAGAGTTAAAAAAGCAAACTTCTTTGTTAGAGTTGAACTGCAGAGTTTTGTGTTATCTGAGCGCGGAATAACATTCGTCTTGTGTGTGATATTGTAGGACTATCCTGAGGCAGCGCGGAGTTCGTCATCCGTCTCCTATTCAGTAGCCCGACATTTGCGAGTCTCTGAAGCCGGAGCATTGTTCGCACGAGGTTGCTCTCTCTTCAGCCTTTTGCTCTCTTCGGGCCTTTATGCCACGACCGTGCTTCTAAAAGTGCCAACCGCCACTGCGCTTCCAGCATACACGAGAGCTTTTTCGCAGAATCCAACGTGGAATCCGGGAATCGTCTTGCACTGCAGGAGCTCTATCGATTCTCCACCAGATACTATTCTGTACTCAATCTCCTCGTTTATATCATACTCTTGCATGTAAACTCGAGCGGGTACATTTTATTGCCAACCCCTCATTGCTCACTCACTACGTATCGACATTACAACATGCACGCCTACCGCCTGCTTCTGCACTCTCGAATTCTCAACTCCAATTTTTATTCAATTCCAAACTTTATTTTACTTTGAATATCAAACTTTGTAAGTCTATGTAGTGATCATTAAATAACATATTGTTTTCATTTGTACATTTTTGCGAAAATTAAAATCATATTATAATTAATTTGTATATTCATAGCATTTTTGAGTTTATTATTAACGATGTATATAAAAGTAGCGATGCTAAATTGAAAAAATTTCATAACAAATATTTCGATTTGTATTTGGCACTCGATGCACGTAGTACACGTCTCTTGTCCTGCACTAGTGTCGTAACTACGGTAAAGTACTGCGCTGGCTCGTTTTCCGTTTTTCGACCGGGGGAGATTCTTTATTGTTTCAATAACATGCGCGCCACAGTCCGGTCTTATTAGCGAAATAAAGCTCTTGAATGGTCTGCGGGACGTGCGAATTGCGCCTCTCGAAAGAGCAATCTTGGGGCTTTCAAGAGTCCGAAGCCGAGGAGAGATATCGGCTAAATTTTTGCGCCGTCGAGGGGAGTGCGAAGACTCGCATAAATAAGAAAGCAAAAAGAGAGGGGAAAAAAAGTAAAAGATGTACGGGAAAATGCCGGGAGAAATCTCGGAGTTCTCTCTTTGAGCCGGCGGGACCAAAGGGAGAATCGATAGGTTTTTCCGCGGGTCTCCATGGAAACCGCGAAGCGAATCGGACCTGCGGACGATAAGTAGCGGAGACGCCGCGCGCTAAGATGAAGCTAAATTACTCCATTCGCGTAATTCACCTTCGCTGCACAGTTCCGCATTCTTTTTCTTTCGCTCCTTTTATTGCTCCGCGCGTGTATTGCTCCTTCTTTTTATTTCTCTCTCTTTTTCTCTTTTCCAGTTACTTGATTTGTAACTTTTCCTTACTTTCATTTTACCATTTTACCACGTTTTACCACCAACTTACTCATAAACTAAGGATAGCCAAATTTTATTATTTCCATTTGCTGTAGAATGAGCTTTTTCAAGAATTTCTAAATCTTTATAAGAAACTAACTGCACATTACATTTGCTATTGTAATTTCCACTTGGTTGAATTCATAAAACAGAAGTAAAATTTGGACTGAACAATTTACATCATCATTGGAAAAAAGGTTTTCTGCTATATATATATTATGCATGCTACAAATAAAAGTCTACTTTAGCTTGAATGCATCCTTCGTTTGTCAGAGTTAGATGCGTATACCATTTCTTTAAAGTAAACTTTTCCGTCAAACTTTTTAATATCGCTATTTTGACTCTTTAAAAGTTTGAGAAGTGCGTAAGTTTCTTAACTCTTGAATATTAACTATGGTGTTCAAAACTGACCCATACAATTCGCCATTCATCAAAATATAAAAAAGACTTTGAAACAAATGCAGCGATGATTCACAAAGTACACTATAGTGGCTCTGGTTTCTTCCCCGAAAAAGCAGCTTCTGCAAAAGCCATAAATTTGCTTTTGACACGTAAACGCTTGAAAGCCGTTGTGAGTCGAAAAGTCAAGAGAGTAGCTACTTAAAGAAATACATCGTACGCGATCATCTGCACAATTAGTAATGCCTTTGGTTGAAACATAATGCTGAGGAACAACGGTGGGCATGACGCAAGTAATCAAAGTGTAAGCTACCATAGATTCGTCTCATGTTGCGCGAACTAAAACACTTTCGTGGGGCTCACACGCGCAGTGCCCGAGTGCATATTATTTGCACGTGTTTATATATACGTGCGTGCATATTCTCGCGTTTTGCTACGTCGGAGTCAGTGACACCTATCCCATCGTCGCTGGTGCTGGCGGTGGCTGTGGTTTCTCGTAGCCATGGCAACTACCCACCTATCTACCTTCCTTTCTTCCATCCATCCTTCGATCTTCCTCCTCATCTCCCCACCGAGCTTCTACCATTGCTGCTCTCCCTAGTCTGGATTCCTCCTCTCCTTTGTCGTCTCCAATTATCATACCTCGATTCCAACCCTTTTACCTCTTTACCTCAGCCACCATTAAACGTCTACATCCAACTGGGGGAGGCAGATTCCTGTAAATTTCATTTTTATGCCTTTTTTTTCATTTTAGCTTTACAATTTTATACTGAATATAATGGAATATTTTCTGATTTTTTTAAATGATTACGAAAGGGATAATGTAAAATTTAAAGTGCATGACTTTACTAATTTATTCCCGAAACTTTCTTTCAGAGTATGACAAATTTTAAATCATTGCAAAAAGGTGCAAAAATGACTAGAAACTGACATTATATTTATGAAGACTGAATTTCACGTACTACAAAGATGAAAAATATATGTTTAAATCCGTGAATTTTTTTCAGTGCGTTCGTATATGCTGTATGAAAATGAATGTAAAGGTTTGAGTTTATAGTTCGGGTGTTTTCTTTCAGCTCGTTTCTTTGCGGTGCAATTTTGTCCCAGCGCACATAATATTGCTTTTCGGTGCGTTACACGGAGCCGAGGGTTATTGCGCGAAGTATGACAGGATATGAGTAACAGTCAAAGCTATTCTGGGAGACAGCCAAGATGACGACCGAGACCACATCAGAACCAAGTCTTCTCACCGGTTTATCTTAATTTAATTTTAGCTTGCAAATTACGTTCAGTCGTAGTTTCGTGCAGGAATTGCAAAATACAGAGGTCTTTGTTTGTCCAACAGCAAAAGATGAATTTAGTTTTCAGCGACGCTACAAAAACACTTGGTTTGATAGCTTCCGGAGAAAAATATTGTCAATGTTGCATTAGTGTATTCGCGGATGTTTCGATCAAGCTCCACCATTTTGATCAGGTTTGAATCGCGCAGTCGCGAGGATGAGCAGAGATGCTCCGCTATTGACCAATAGGGAAGGGCTGATGCTCCCTCGGACCAATCGCAGACGTGGGATGTCACTCGGTGCTACGCCAAGTACTGATGCGTCAGTGTTACGTGCAATTCAACGCTCGCTAGATTCGTGAGAGCAGATCAAGTTCATTGTGGGTGGGAAGATTACGGACCAATGAAGCCTTGCCATTCTCACTGATAATAATCATGCTTGCTGATTCGCAAACACAAAATGCAATCCTCCTACGAGCATACCGAATCACCAAATCCAATTTAATTTTAAAATGAACAAACGAATTGCTTCGCCTCACATGTCTATGATTTTGTTTAAAATAGAATATTAGAAGTGATGATAAATAAAGCCGTGCAGCTTGCAGTCTTGTGAGTGCAGGTTTAGCATATAGATGGTTGGTCTCTTATCGCTCGGTGAGTTCTTTTTTCATGGCTGTGCCATTGAAGAAGTTTAATCGAGTATCGATCGATTGGCACGGCCAGGAGATCAGTTTACGAAGTCGTTAGAGAGAACGAAGATAAAGAAGCAGTAAAGTCGAACGAGCTGGAGCCACAATCAGTCATAAAGCTAACGAGGCTAATTAATCAAAACTGTCCGGCTGATATCCGGCTGATATACGAGTCGTTTGCAGTCGTGAATTTATGCCTCTTTTTTTATCGTTCTCCTCGTGTTTGTCACACGATTTTTTTCTTTCATTTTTTGCAAAAGAAAAATAATGAAAACAATTGTTTTCCATCGAATGTAAGATGGAATCGAGTGGGTGGTGGGAGGAATTTATAATCTTGCCGAAAGCATAAAAGGGCAAGATTGTGCACGCGAGTTGGAATATAAAATGTAATCCAAAGTCGGTCGTAAAAGGCCAAAGGAAGTAGAAGTAAAACATATAAAGGAAGGCAGAAATCGAGAAAAGCAGATTCTTGCGAACGCAACGAGGATTCATTCTTGCGTTGGAACAATTTCTTCCGCTTTACTTTGGTTTTTATTCATTTGCAAGCGAAAGCCGCTTACATTGCTCAGCAGCCCTGCAGAACGAGTCCCTTTGACGACGCTTGGCAGCAGTGATTCAGTCGTATGTGAACACTGCCAGGCGCTTTGGTTGCGCTCAAAGCAAAATTTTCGATGAGGAACGGCGAACGCAAAGGAGAGAGGCGTCTATCACAACCAGGGCATAAAAGATGTACATACTTCGAAATCGTGCAACTTATTTCGTTCACGCTTTCTATGCGGCACATCACGAATATCTTTAATCTGGCTTATTTTTCATTCCCAACGAATTGAGGTTGCACAAATTTTAATTAATTGCTACATTCTGTGTTCATAAACTAACATAAATCAGAATATTTATCAAACACTAAACTGAAACCTTACATCTAAGTTTTTGCAAGAAAAACATTTTGGAGAACATTTTAATTGTAGCTTGAACTGCTGCATTTCTGCCAAATTATTCTGACTGGTGTATTTTTGAAATTTCACTCATCATTTAAATAACAAATGTGATTGCGTGAAAGGTTTATACGTCTGGAAAGAGTAACATCTAAACAAAAGTTGGAAAGTAGAGTGAGAAGATGAGGTGAGTGCTGGGTGGCACATTGCTGGCTGTCGGTTTCCCAGGTTAAGGAGGCTGGCAAGACAGAGAAAGAGCGTAAGCATCCAGGGTAAGGGATCAAGAGAGCTTGGGGTTGTTATCGAGGATAAGGTAGAGGTGCAGGAGGGACGGAGAACGCTGCGCGCGGCTCCTCGGAGGAGGATCAATAGAGACACCGAGACGAGACCTCTTTCACCCTTAAACCTCGGCGCTGCTCCACCAGCCACCCTGCAGCTTCTCTTTCTCCCTACGAAACCACTTTCCTTCACTCAATTTTTTCATTCGTTTTGTACTTTTTCATCCCAATTCATCCGCTCATATTTTTAAATCCGTCAAAAAATTACTTTTCCATATCGAGAACTCGATACAGAAATATATAAGGACTCGATAGAACCATCATTCAATCTTTACATCCTCTTTGCAGCAACAAAACTATTTTCTTCAAAATGCGAGGCAACCCATGCACCAGCGAGAAATAGGAATATTTTCAATATGCCAATCCGTCGTGAATGTTGCTACAAATGTCTAAGAGTTCGAATAAAATGCGGGGTGGATTTAATGTTGCGTAGTTATTAGGATGCAAGATGGAAGTCGAAAAGAGGCGGTATATATAGCTCCGAAGAAAGTAATGTTGCGTGATGGGACGTCTCTTGGAGTCATCGATGGGAAGGGAACAAACTCAACGACAGAGAAGAGGGGCAAGAAAAATTGCAAAGTATAGTCCCCAGAAATTTTGCAGAGTACTTTTTTAGATTCCACGTCTCCCTTTAAACCTTACTCTTATTCTTTAATTGTACTTGAACGGACAGTAAGCTTATATATACACGAAAGTAGTTAACAAAAGTTTTTCCCTCTTTGGAAAGAAAAAAAGAAAAAGAAGAAAGGAAAAGTAGCTGACTGTGTTTGGTTATATAATTATTACTCAAAACAGCTATTTCAAATTGTCTATTCACAAATCCATAAAGTTAATTTTTTCGGGTATTCAGTTGATTAGGTGTACATAATTTATGGGGTCCATCAACACATTCCGAATCGCCTCAGAGTTCGCAATCAAACATCATTTTGCCATTACAGTGAATACAGTGCAAACATTGCTCGACATAGCCAAACAATTTTGTGGCTATATTTCAGCCGAATACACTGCTCATTATACCCGCATCGCAGATGTTTTCACATGCCTCCACCCTCTGGTTGTGAATCGTCCTCGAAAGGGAGTGTTCGTGCCTGTGGTTTACCAGAGGGATGCTTTCATCTTATATCCCCAGTTTATTGCTTCGTCTCGCTTAGTCTCAAAATATTTTCAATTTCTGTCTCTTTTATTAGTGCTTAAACCCGATTGCATGGTTTCTACACCACTCCGATAAACCTTTCGAACTAACTACCATTCCCTGATTTAAATCAATCAGATCTACCAGTCTCTATATTTCGAAAATATTTTTTTAATCTTGACTCTAAATAAAAAATTACATTCGTTAAAACAAGAGTAAACGAATCCGGTATAGGTGAGTGTAAATGTTTAATATTTCGTTATACTCACGAAAGAATCACAGTTTCTTCCAAAAAAACATCTTTTAACATCCTTTTTATTTTAACGAATAATAATATTGTATGAATCATGTAAAGGTGCTATTTATTTAAAAAAAATGAAACTCTATCGTCAATTCGGAGATATTTTGTCAATTCTGCGAAATAAGTTAACTCAGCAAGAGTAAGACAAAAAAATAAACACAGAGAAAGGAAAAGAGATACATTATCCGAAGTGAGTTTTGCGAGCTTCCAAGACGGTGGGACGTCATCGGTGGTCGGCATGGACTAGAGTAATGTAATGGTCCGTAACGTCAGGTCACTTCTCTGCAATATTGGACTTGGTTTCTTTGAAACGAAGGCATTAACCTCATAGTGAAGGTGTGCTGAACTCAAGTGATGTCGGCAAGAAACGTTGGACCAAACAGCTCTTATGCTTTAATGATAATGGTTCTCCACATAAATTTTGAGATTCATTTTTTAAACACACTAAGATGTGAATTTTGAATTTACTAGTAGAAGCTTTTTTGATTAGGTCTAAACGAGTAAAGCATAGTCAATAAATAGACTCGTTCGTATGTCTCATTGAAGACAAACTAACTGGAAAAAGTGATGTATTTTAATTACATAAACGATTGAATTAAAGACAATTTTACGAGTGAAGAGACAAAAAAGTGAGCTGTATTTGTGTTGTGTCTGAATCGCCCCCATTTGTCGAATTAGTGTGAGTCGAGGGATCTCTTCTAGCCACCCCGTTTGCCTTCCAATTACTCGCTTTTAGTTGCGTTTTTTCACTTGAATGCCCTTTCTATGATACACTCGCGCACTCGACCTACGTTTGGCTCTTTTAGTTACCCAAACCCATTTATGCCGCTTCACCTATACCAACTTGCTGCACCTGACCCCGTCCACATTATATTCGCACAACCCTATACGACTCGCGACTTTAATTCAACCTCGGTTATGCACGCTGTGCATTATGAATGCAAAATTATGACGCTTGTAAGCAACGCAATATCACAGTCATAAAACGTTCATACATACACAAAAAAGTCTAAACATATTATTACCAAATCCACTATTCAACGATGACTCTTACAAAAACTATCTAGTTACAAATTATTGTCGAAAACTTAATTGTTTCAAATAATTGTTGAAAAAAGGCTCGTTCTAGGTTACTGTGATAAATTTTATCGATGCCAATTATTATATCATTTACAAAACGGAAAAATTTTCAGAAAATTATATGAAACGAGGTAATTTTGCAAGAGCCAGCGACAAAAATAGCGTTTTGGCTCGGTTATCATATTTTCAGTTCAGTTACTATTCATTTTTGAAGACATTATATTTTAATCAGGTTTTTTTTTAAAATAATTGAAGCTTAATCTAGTTCAATAATTTAATGTTCAATATATTGCAAACATCAGAAGTTTCAGATAAAAATATTCTGAAATTATACTGTTACTTTACATATCATTGCTTTATAACTTCACGTGAATTCATGCTACATGATTTAAAGTCTTGTTTAATGACTATAAACTGAGGTGTATTTCGTTATGCTAATTTTTTATGATGTCACATTTTTCATTGCTGAGTGGTTGCGGTTTTCAAACAGGTTTATTCGAGAGGCTCAAAAGTATATTATTTATAATGAACCCATAATGAACACGATCATACATTTTCAATTTGATATGATTATAAAATACTACATAAATATTTCCAATTTCTATATGAACACAGGCGAGAATAGTTTTCTAACATATGTATAGTAATAAAATGAGTCTTAACCTGAAATGTAAAAGTCACGCTAGATTTTATTTACCTTGTTGGCTTTTTGATGAAGCTGGAAATGAACTAAAGTGTTGAATGTACTTGTAATAAAAGCTACAACATACGATTTAGGATCCGCTAAAAAAACTCACCAATTAACACGTACAGTCACCCCTATACGGAACGCCCTATTTTGTAATTAATTAGTGGATTGCGACAATCGTAACATCAAGTGTTGTTATCGGCTTCGTTATCAAATGTTGCTGCAACAGTTTTTGTTCCCGTCAGATTCAATATTCTCGATGTTTTCATGAAATTTGTTCAATCGCTGTATTTCATTTGCTTAAATTTAAAATTACAGAGGTATACGTTGCATTTAATAATTTTTCGGATCGGTGATCGATTTTGCAAAACTTTGCCCACCGAATTAGAAAATCGGAACTCAAAATACTATAAAGTATGGCATTGGATAAAGGTATCATTTGAAAAGGTACTTATTTAAAATCAAAAATTATTGCTGCAAATGTGGTGGATAAATGATGCGTTAAAGCTTTTTTTAACAATAACCTAGAAATTTTTTTGAAAAAAACAAAAACAAAAATAAAAAAAACCCAAAAAAATCAACAGCAATACAAAACCAAAAAATCAAAAATAAAACCAAACGAAACAGAAGTTGAAAACGAAAAAAAATGAAAAAATCAAAAGCAAAACAAAACCTAAAAAAAATGAAAAACAAAACAGAAATCCGAAAACAAACCTTTTTTCATACGGGATTTTTTTCAAGAATAAAAAACCATTACATACATGAAACAAAACCGAAACCCATCATGAAGGACATTTTCGTTTTTTTGGTTTTATTTGAATTTTGGTTTTTCTATTTCATTTTGAAATTTTGGTTTTGGAGTTTTTTTGGTTTTTGTTTTGCTTCTGAATTTTGGTTTCTCGTTTTGTTTTTGAATTTAGTTTTGTTTTTGATTTTAGTTTTGTTTTTGATTTTTGTTCCGTTTTCGAATCTTTGATTATCGTTTCGTCTTTGATTATCTTGGTTTAGTTTAGTTTTTGATTTGATTTTTTTAAATTTTTTTGTTATCCTTGAAGGATATAATGAAGGATATCCGTAAGAAGATACTGCCATTTCAGTCTGTCTGTGGAAAACATGCCTTTTCACGATCAAGTTGGAGACCATGCCATTTCAACTTTTTTGTGAATATTACTTCATTTCGATTCAGCCGAAAATTATGCCAATTTAAAATCAGTCCAAGAAAGTTACGTTTTGATTTTCTGTTGCCAAAATTGCTATTTCCATTCATAATTTATCAATTTTTTCAATATTGTTATGTTCGAAATGCTCAAATAGTGCGATCGTTTTTTGTCATGTCAATGTTCGTCGAAAATGTTATGTCAGAAAGTCTGAAAGAAATATGACAAAGTGCAATTCTTTCGAATTCTTGAGATTTAAGTTTAATTTTCGGTTCCTGATCAGAAGAAAAAAGATTTTAAATACATGATCGACAAAGATCTAATTCCACCAGAGCACGTACCATTTTATTATGAACTGTTGTCATAAACTGTTTTACTTAATCATAAACACCAGGCGACTGCCACTCCGCTTGTAGCCAATTTCTCGAAGTGCCCTAGGTAAAATGGCGCTGACAAATTTGAAACGAACTTGACGTTTTCAAACAACTTAAAAAATTTTATTATGACAGAATGTAAACATTGGAAATGTAAACGTTAAAATTAAGAAATTCATATTAATTAAATTCAATTGTCAGTTAATTGGTAATTGGTAATAAAAGAAGCAGGTGAGTTTTTTTGATAAAACATAATTATTTCAAATTCCATTTGTTTTCATTAGTTGTCAACGCCTGTCAAGTGTGATAAGATTGAGCAACGTTCAAGCAGAAAACGAATTTCAATCCGTTGAAATATTAAAAAAAGGGGAGACGTTGTTGTGTACCTGGTTGCAGATCCAATCACAAGGCAGTTAACCACAAGTTTCCGAAAAAATTAGATACATTTCAAGAATGGATCTTCGCCATTCGAAATACCCAACTAACCGGTAAATATTGGCGCTAGAGATTGCATTTCTGGTAACAGTAATTACCGGTTTACCGGTTAAATGGTCAAAATGGACCTCGGTAAAAATTCTTATTTTAATTATTACCGGTGAAATCGGTAAAAAATTTAGATTGACAAAACGTACCAAAACTGGTCTTGGAAACTAAAAAACAAATACAAAACCGTAACAAAACGCACAAAACACACCAGAATTAGTCTAGAAAATTAAAGAAATACATACAAAACTATAACGAAACGCACAAGGCACACCAGAATTAGTCTTGAAAAATGAACAAAAAATACAAAACTATAACAAAACGAACAAAACAAAATATTTTGTCTATAAAACTAAAAAACAAATACAAAACTATAACAAAACGAACCGAACATAAATTTGGTGTGTCTAGTGGATCAAAATTAAATAAACATTTAACTCTTTCAGTCCCTATAAATATTTTTACGGATGAAATATTTTTTTCCATAATAGTTTTTAGCTTGATCATTGAAATAATCAATTGACTTCAATTTGACATTGAAATAATATAAATTTATTCGCACAACTTTGTCCAAAACGAAATTGATTTTATAAAAGATTTTCCTTGAAGCAATGTGTGTAAAAAAAGGATATTTCCTGAGACACTTTCCTATTGAAAACTTTATTCTAACATTGTACTTGCACTAAAAATGATGCTCTAAATATTTTCAATGAAAAATATCCATTGGATAATCATTTCTTGATCCTGAACCTAACCAACTTCAAACCGGTTCAAATTTGGGTTACGCTTTATACAAAAATGCTTATAATTTTGTAAATACAACATTTATTCTGCTAATTCTATGAGACACAAAAAATATGCTAAATTTCGTTGAAAAACTAACAATTATAATACATAATAGCCGATTACATTACTATAGCAGTTTTTGAGCTCGTACGATTTGCAATAGTTATATTTCTCTTTTCTTTTCTTTTCCAAATTCTATTTTATTAGAATTTGGTCAAGATTACGTGCTTCAGAATAAGCGTGTATGTTGTGAGCACTTTTTGGAGGATGATTACGAAGAGAATCACACAAGGAAAAGGCTGAAAGAAGGTGTCGTTCCATCTCGTAATCTCCCCGAGGTACCTAGTACAAATGGCAGCAATGTTTCGCAAGTTGAATCCTATCCTCTTCCTGAGTCCATTGAGACCCATCCTCTTCCTAAAGAGTCCGATGAGTCCCTTATTCCTCTTTCTGAGTCCGTTATAGCGGATGTTTCTTGCAACGAAACCGAGCAAAGTTAAAAATATAGATATCAAATTTAGTAGAAAAATATTTTATGCAGCTAGCATAACCTAGCTGCTATATTATTCTATCTTTTATTAAGAATTATATTAAATTATTGAATATTAATTTGCGTTATTGCAATAATCAAAATTCAACAATTTGAACATCTGCGGCTAACCAGCCGAAAGATTCCACAGCAAACGTGATTGAAGAGAGAGATGAACCAGCAGGAGATTCATCTGCTTCTTCTCGGTCAAACAGTGCAAGACATAAACTGCCTCCCAAATTTGAAAACATCGTTCGGCCAAGACTTTTGGATGATGAACCAATTAACCGTCCAAAAATTTTAGATGTACTGCCAGGGTGGTACTGCTGCCTGTTTGACATGGCAATGAGAAATTACGACCGAGATCCACATGTAACATCGATTTGATTAGAATCTTAAAGTAGTACGATCGTCTATCACATTAGTCAAAATCAAGACTCAATTTTTTTCAACAAAATATATGAAAAATGTTGTTCCAAAGTCGTCAAATAATTTATAAACCATTCTGGCCATTTTTTTTACATGAAAAGCAAAGAAAACATTTTGTTATGCAAAGTAAGATACAATTTGACTAGTTCAGTATTAGGTTAGGTTAGAATTGGCAGCCATATTATTCGAAATCGGTGTAAACTGACTTTTCTATTGCATATGTATCTTTTAATTTAGTGCGGTAACGTCTATATTTGTTTATAAAATGATATCCTTAAGATTCTTAACTTTAATTTCGATACTTTTTTGTTGTTCTAGCAACTTCACATCTCTAACTAAAATTCTAAGTTGTCTCCGGCAGACATGGCCCTCCATAAGAACCAATGTTAAATTTGACGATTTTCAAACTTAATTTTCTCGAAATTTAGTGCTGCAAGAATAGTATTTCTTAGCTTTTTCTGATAGAGCGTGAAAATATTTTTTTTTATTTTTGGCAATCACTTTTGTCAAACGATCGTACTACTTTAAAAGTCTTCTAAAAAAATCAATCTCAATAATTTTTATGCTCAATTAAGGTCGTCCATATTACGAAAAGGAATTGCTCATGTGTTTGAGTCTGTTTAAGACATTTCCTGTCTGCTATCGGCTTCTAAGTGATCAATTAATGTATATACCGTCCCAAACAACTCTACGCAGATTGCAGAGAAAAGCCAAGCTGAGACCTGGACCAAATTCTGCGTTATACCAATGCCTAAAACAAAAAGCAAAAACCGTTTTCCGTGACAAAAAAGATAGAGCTCTCGATATAATCGTCGATGAGATGGCAATCCAGCCGCACTTAGATCTTGATGCAGATGGGAACATCACTGGCGTTGAAGATTGGGGGGTTCGAGAAGTAACAAACAATGATGGAACTTTTCGAAAATCCACCAGGACGTATAAGTATGCTGATCGCGCGATCATCGTCCTAATCCATAGTCTCCATTCTGGAAAAAAGTTGGTGTTGGAGTACGGATTTTGCCAGTGTCAAACTTTGTACAAACGGTTGGCGGACATAATATGTGGCGTGGTACAATCTCTCGAAGATTGCGGCTACAGCTTGCACGCTCTCATTTGTGACCAATCCAAAACGAACACCAAGACCGTCAAACATTTGATGGATCTTGCACACGAGGCACCTGGAAACAAGGAACCAGTAGATTATAACAGTAAATTTTTTTATATTTTTACATCTTGTTATTTTCAATGCAATATTTGAAAAATCTATCAACGCTAAAATTGATATTTTTTAGGCCACAAAGTCAAGATTAGCAATAGTAAAGAGTACGTTGCCTTCGACTACTGCCATTTACTTAAATGTTTGCGGAACCTTTTTTTGATCATGATATATTAATCATCGATCCTGACACCAACGAAAGCATGGTTGCCTCTTTGAAAGTGTTCGATAAAATTTGCGAGACTAAAAAAAAACGCGGCGGACTCAAGAACGGACTCGGTCATTTAACAGAGGATCACTATGGTAAATCGCGATGTCCGCGAATGCGTGTCAAAATCGCTGCTGAATTATTTAGTAATACCAATGCTGCATTCCTGGAGCTTGAACTCGCTAAGGCTGGTATGCGATTTGAACTTGTATGATCTTATATCATCTTATAATTATTTATTACCAGACACGGATTGAAATACTCAAACACTAAAAAACTAAACTTTTGGCCTGAGGGTATTGCTTATCTTTCATTCGTTAAACTTTCTAAGGGAGAGGTCTTGCAAGCACCACTTAGTGGCTTCTGACGTATATCAATCTGTGGTCAGCATCCTGTAATCAATACATTATAAAGCCACCCTATGTAAAAGATCCGGGCCGGAATCCCAGCTGGATTTCGTAGAGGTTCGGTAGTTGTTCGAAAAATCCGGTACGAAATCCGGTACCAAATTCCGGCCCGGATCCGTTAAAGGATCCGATTCAGATCCGGATTCCGGGCTGGATCTTTTACATAGGGCAGTAAATAATAATGTTTCGAGAGGTTTCTTACTATAAGCGATTTGATATCATTGCAGAGGATGCCGAGATGAATGGCGAATCGTATTACGTCACTTCTGCGAAGATTCGAGCTTTGGTTTACTTGTTCAGATGGGTTAATGATTGGTTTGATGCTATGAATGCAGACTTATTACCTGGGACTTAAGGGGGTACGACACTTTGAATAACAAAGATTTTACGTCAAACTGAAAGTTCAATATTATGAACAATACTTTTCCAAAACAAATGAAACTTTTTTTATTCATAAATAAAATCATTAAACTTCAATTTAACACATGACCGAAGTAAAAACAATTATAACAAAATATATTTATTCAACAAATGGGTTAAGCTCCTCGCGCAGGCTGGCCGCTCACTTTCCGGGGACATGAAACAACAAAAATGGATTTAAATTCAAGGAGGTTGATCTTAAATACATTGTCTACGATGTAGCGTAGCCGTTTTTTGATTGGTTCATTTTTCTCAAAATGGCGGCTATTTGTTGTTAAAAATTTCTCCAAAAAATCGATTTTCGTTCTTTGAGTGGCTGTATTTTCAAAACGAATTAATAAAATGAAAAATGGCTACGCTACATCGTAGACAATGTATTTAAGATCAACCTCCTTGAATTTAAATCCATTTTCGTTGTTTCATGTCCCCGGAAAGTGAGCGGCCAGCCTGCGCGAGGAGCTTAACCCATTTGTTAAATAAATATACTTTGTTATAATTTTTACTACTTCGTTCATTTGTTAAATTGAACTTTAATGATTGTATTTATGAATCAAAAAAGTTTCATTTGTTTTGGAAAAGTATTGTTCATAATATTGAACTTTCAGTTTGACGTAAAATCTTTGTTATTCAAAGTGTCGTACCCCCTTAAACAAGAAAGGGCAAAGTGGTTCCGTTGAGGTGTACTGAGTACACCTCAGAAAGTACTGAGAACTAAAATATATGCTATCGGTAACTATTTGTTTTCCACTCAATATACATTTATACATTTTTCTTTGTAGTAGGCTTGTTTTGCTTGCTCTCATTCTTATTATCTGCCTTTTATTTTAGATAAAATTTTGAATAAAGATGTTCCTCTGAATCAACTGAGTAGAAAAGACATCAAGATAGTCGAGGATAGATGCCCTGAAAAGAAGTGATTTGACTGTCTCTGGGATAGTTGAGGAGATTGCAGCATGACAGTTGAAAGAGAAAAATCTTTTTTTCTATGAAGTGGCGGAGTCCCAGAGCAAAGACATTGACGTTCGCATAAAACACGATGAGCACCTTTTACACTCGATTTTCGATACCCTGCAGGAACCAGACTTGACCTTCATTAAATCCATTAGAGTCCCGTCGAAAACTACTCCTCGTCCTTTAAAAGTCATCTTTGAGAACAGGGATGACGTCGTGAAACTTTTGAAGAAAAGGTTTGCCTATAGGGACAAGGTCAGGTTCCAAGCGGATTTCACCAAATCCCAGATTGATCACTACAAAAACATCAAACAAAAATTACAAAAACCAGAAAATAGGAAAGGAAATAGCAGATAAAATTCCACTTCGGTGTTCCAAAACTAGTTGACATTCCACGCAATTCTGCCGGTAAGGGAGTGGCCGTCCATGACGACCCGAACAAAACAAAAAACGGCGGGAAACCTTCCGCCTTTAGTATCAGAATGTGAGAGGTCTCAAAACAAAGCTGAACTCCCTCCTCGACATCGAAATACAACCTCTCCAGCCTGACGTCATACTATTTACCGAAACCTTCTTGGACTCGGGTATTCACGACCAGGAACTTAACCTACTCAACTACAATATCTTCAGGAGGGATAGAGATAAACTACAGACACAAAAATTATCTGGTGGAGGTGTTTTGATAGCGGTTCATAAGCGTCATAAAAGTATCCTTTTATCACATCAATTCGACTTAATTGAACATATTTTTATTCGAGTTTTTGCCTATGATAAAAAGATAAACTTAGGCTGTGCTTATCTGCCTCCTCTGTCTCCTTCAGAGAATTATATTGAACACTGTAACGCTATCGATACACTAGAAATCGAATCTAACGATCTAACTTTTATTTTTGGTGATTATAATTTACCTAAGTCTACCTAAGTCTCGTGGCATAATGATAACATTGGCACAACTGTCATACCTACGGAGGGTTGTTTGAAAGATATTTCGTATAATGCGCAAATTATTTCAAATACATGTAGTCTTAATAACTTGTATCACTTAAATAATATAAGAAATGTTAATCAGCAAATTTTAGATTTGTGTCTTTCTACTGATCCGAATGCTGTAGTAACAGAACATGCCGATCCTCTTGTTAAATGCGATAAACATCACCCTCCTCTTATAATTTCTTCTAATCTCACTTATGAAATACCGCCAGTAAACTTTACATTTTACTGCGCGAGCCTACTTAATAACTTGGACTACGCGAATCGTTTTATGAATTAAAGGTGCATTTAGTGTTTTTTTTAGACACGCGTTTTACGCAACGCGTTGGTTGGAGCGTACACGTAAAGTTAACGCGTTGCTTGGAGCGTCCGATTTTGACGCGTCGCCGCCAACTTCAAGGCGCTGTCAAACTCAATGTTGAGCTATCGTCGCTGGACGAAATTTTTGCCTTTTCTTTTTATTCGCTGTCCTCTTTTTCAGGTACATATTTTAGTTCTGTTTCGTTCGTTTCCTTGTATTTATTCCCGAAATAAAAAAAAATTGCAAATGTAATAATAAAATTACCAAACTAAATAAAAGTAAATTTTCTGGTCGATCTAGGATTTAACAGAAATCTTTTATCAAACTTTCATTACTTCTAGAAAATCCAATGTAATTAAAGTTTTATTTAGCTGTTTTAATAAGGGTCTTGCAAGCTTTTAATGCAAGGTCAATAGAAACGATTTTTTATGAATACAAATTTTTTCTATTTTTGCAATACGATTTTAAATGACTATGAAGTCCGATCTGCTCAAAATTTTCATTTATCCTTTAGATCAGCTATAAAAACTATGTTGATATGGCTATACCTATCTAATCTTGCCTGTTTACATACAATAACCAACAATATAAGAAAAAAAATTTTAATTTAATTTAATTTAATAAACGGGAAATACCCATGATTTCAACATATAACATATCATAATGTGTTATGAAAAGGTTATGTCAATGGACGACAAGAAATATAAATTTTTCCTAATCACAGTTTAGACGAGGTTTAAAACCTTTTTAATGCCCAGATAGCCTAGCAATCTAATTTTTCACTTATAATGAAAAATGGGTATACCATTTTTATCATTTCTGTGCTTCTGCACAACCAAAATTAGCGTATTCCTTAGTTTAAAATTATATTCTGGTATTTTTTCATTTTTTTAAAGATAAAAAAAAATCTATGTAATTTTTTCTCTCTCACACAGTTTAATAACATTGTAAACTCACATAATAGACTATCCGCCACATCCACCACTACGGGTTGCTTGTATCATCAGTGCTAAAGCACAAGATTTTGTACCTAGTAATCATACAAGTAGGCTTAACTTTCGTAAAGCCGATCTCCCTAGCATCAACCATGCTATTGGTTCTACGGATTGGAGTGTCTTATACAACTTTGATGATGTGAATTCGATGTGTGATGAATTTTATAGAATTTTAAATCATATTATTTTGACATTTGTACCAGTCAGTGTAAACTCTGATTGTAAATTTCCAGTTTGGTACTCTTCTGATACAATTAAGGCGATTAAATTGAAAAACAAATTGCGTGTCAAAAATAAAAACCTCAAGAGTATTGTATATGAAAACGAAATTAAGTCACTAAAGAAAACAATCAAAGCTGAAATAAAAACAGATTATGAGAACTATTTTGATAAATTAGAACTAAATATCCACCGTCATCCAACATCGTTTTGGTCGTACGTTAATCTCAAAAACAAATCGAGCAGAATTCCTCTGTCAATGATTTGTAATGGTTATCAAACATCTGACCCGACTGAAATTGTAAACCTGTTCGCTAATCATTTCTCATCTGTATATGATAAGCCTTCAACCTCGCAGTTTATCTCAATATCAAACTCTCACTACCACCTAGGCAATTTAGACGTTGTTGATTCTACTACTAGTGCCGATATTGCTAAGTCTTTACCAAATAAGCTGACCGCTGGTCTCGACTCTATCCCATCGAATTAAGTTGCATATTGTCATGACACTCTCGCTCTTCCTATCTCAATTATTTGTTCATGTGCGCTACGCTCAGGTACATTTCCTGATTCGTGGAAGAAAACTAGGGTCTGTCCTGTGTACAAAAAAGGACCAAAAAACGACAAATTAAGCTATCGTCCAATTTCGATACTTTGTAACGTCTCGAAGGTCTCTGATCAATCTCTCTATGAAATTATATTTGCTGCCTTTCTTCCATCTTTGTCTGTAAATCAACATGGTTTCGTGAGGGGTAGATCTACCTTGACTAATCTATTGAACTTCACTCAACTAATTCACTTAGCTCTCACCACTCACAACCAGGTTGATGTTATTTACACAGATTTTTTAAAGGCCTTCGACAAGCTTGATCATGTAATTTTGCTACAGAAACTATCATTACTTGATTTGAGTGACAATTTTCTGAAACTCATTCAATCGTATCTGACAAATAGGATAAACATTGTTAGTTATGCTAATTATAATTCGGCTCCTTTTATACCAACTTCCGGTGTGCCGCAAGGATCTAATTTGGGTCCTTTATTGTTTGCAATAACTACGAATGATGTTGAACAGTTCGTTTTTTGTCACCTTCTGATGTACGCCGACGACATGAAGCTATTTCTACCCATAAACAATGTACTTGATTGTAACAATCTTCAAATCAATTTGGATAACTTTGCGAATTGGTGTACGCGAAACAAACTGCAACTCAACCCAGACAAATGTAACATCATGACTTTTTCTAAATCGAGGTATATCTCTTATGATTCTGTGAAAAATGGTACTACATTGAGTCGTGTAACATCGAAAATCGACCTTGACGTCACTTTTGATCGTCAGCTTACATTCAACTCACATATTGAAAACTTAGTTTTGTCTGCAAATAGATCACTTGGTTATATTATTAGAATAGGGCGGAATTTCAAAGCTATCGACACATTAAAACTTCTGTTCAACACCTATGTGCGTCTAAGTTGGAGTATTGCGATGTACTATGGCAACCACACAGTGCAAAATACATAGTAGCGATTGAGAGCTGTCAGAAGCGATTTCTAAAGTTCCTGGAGTGGCGAGTCTCACATTCCTACCCGCCTATAGGTATAGATCATTTATATTTACTAAACAAATTTGGCTCATATCCACTTGTAAACAGGAGAAAAATACATGAAATTGGCTTCACAATTAAAATCATTAGAAACATTGTGGACTCGCCGTGCCTTGCTGCCGATATCCCCCTGGCAGTTCCTCAAAGAGTAACAAGATCTAATACCATACTGTATGTACCACCATCATATGTACCTCACGTTTACAACTCTCGACTGTACAAGATGATTGTTGATACGAATTCTTTTCTGTCTACTGTGGATTGTGATTTGTTTTGTGACTCTGTGGCTACACTCTTACGGCACTTGAAAATCTATGTCGATAACACTTTATGAATTCTTGTCTCACACACACTGTTTATATATTTATTGTTTATGATAACCTATTGATTGACACACCTCACCAATGTTATTTACAACATGTATCTCATAATCCTGTAATTGGCCTTGCGGCTGTTGGATTTAATAAAATAATAATAATAATAATAATAATGATAAAAAACTAAAAAAATTTTGAATGTGTCACGATCGTTTTCATTCTCAAAGTTTAATTTTACTGACTTCTTTGATGTCCAATGAATGCCAGAAAAAAATTATCGATATTTGGGAAGATTATGATTACGCTGATTGGCATGCTCAAGAGGTATATCGGCAGAGAGTAGAGCTAATGGAATATCTACTGACTTCAGTCAAGGAACAACGAATTCGCACGTGTGACGTTGAATATATATACCAACGAAGAATCGAACAAGGCGCTTACCACAATTTGATTGCCGAAATGCGTTTGACTAACGAAAGTCAATACTTGAATTATTTGCGAATGACACCTGAAATGTTCGACATCTTACTGTCACACGTCGGTCCAATGATTGAAAAAAATCCGAATTACAGAGATGATAAGATATTACCCGGTCAAAAGATTAGCTCTCACTTTAAGGTACATTTATTTACCTGTATGTAATAAAAAATATTCAGCGGATCAAAATAGTCTATGAGGAAATAAAATAAAAGAAATGGTCTCTTAGCGGTTCACAAAAATGAAAAATTTTATTTTTATGGCACACTCCTAGAAAAAATCTTAAGGGTCTCGGAGACCTAAACAAATATGATAAAAATAAAGTGTAATGATTCAATATGTTTCACTCTACGTAAGTCACGGATGCGGGAGCAAGAATTTAAGTACCCTTAAAAAATTATGTTAAAATTTTGAGTTTTTCAAGTTCCGAAAAATCTATAACATGCGCTATTGTTCGGTTATGAGTACTCATTAATATGAAGGCAATTATATATTTCTTGAACCGCTAAGTGGTTGTTTTTTTAAATTTGTTTATATTTCGTATCAAAGACACAAACGGATATTTCGCGAGGTTGAATGTTGCACCTGGTTTCGGAGCTACCCTGAGGTATCTTTTGGAACTCAGGATGGCCAAAAACTGCAGGTTTGACGACAGAACGAATTTAAGAATAATTATTAATGGCTGTGTGCTGTCAATACAAGATCATTCATAATTTTAACCTTGAAACAACTAATATAAGTATGAAGAAGTCAACAACAAGTTATAATTCCAGTAATAAATTTGTTTCTTTGTTAGATATCTCGCTTCCGGAGACTATGATTTCTCTGTCTTATGCGTTTAGAATATCACCCAGTACGGTGTCGCCGATGATAAGAGAAACCTGTCTAGCGATTTGGGATTCTTTGCGCAAAAAATATTTAGGACAGCCGGCAGTTAAAAAGTTTCGATCTGTGGCCGAAGGATTTGAAATTAAATTAAATCTTCCTCATTGTGCTGGGGCAATTGATGGCAAACACTTAACTGTACAGGTACTTTGGAAATAATTCAAAATGGAATCGGTTTTTATTATTTATTACTCAATAACTAAGCAGTTACTTATGTTCCGATGAATAACTAGTTCATCAATAACTTAGTATTATTGACATAAAAAAAGCCTTATGTCGGTTTTTGGATATTTTAGGCCTTCGACAACAGCGGATCTGAAAATTACAATTATAGGTCAACACAGTATCGTTCTTCTGGCTGGTTGTGATGCGAATTGTGATTTTTTACTCGTGGATGTTGGCGGAGCGCGTCGCCATTCAGATGGAGGACTCTTCGCATGTTCTAATATAGCGACAGCAATCGCAAATGGATCACTTCGCTTCCCAGAACCTAAGCCACTCACAGAGGATCTGAGTGTCAACATTCCATATTTTTTCGTTGGCGATGAAGCTTTTCCTTTGGAAAACTACCTGTTGAGACCTTATTCCTGGAGACAAACTGGAAATTTATCTTTAGGAAAATCTATTTTCAACTACAGATTATCGCGCGCTCTTCGTTGTATTGAAAACGCATTTGGAATCATGGCAAACAGATTGAGAATTTTTCGAAAGTCAATAATTGCATCAGAAAAAACTGTCAACGCTATTGCTTCAGGCTCTGTCGTTCTCGAAAAGTTTGAAAAGTACGCTCCCCCAAATTTTTTTGACCGTGAAGACAGAAATGGCACTATTGTTCCTGGACAGTGGAGAAATTCACCAAACTGTTTTCGTGAACTCACTGAACCACAATTCAGTATAGGAGTCGAACTGTTCGCTTCGGCTTTGACTGGAAAACAAGTTCGGGATTATATGAAGGACTATTTTTTAGATGAAGGAGCTGTATCCTGGCAACGTGATAGGGTGTTTTTTGGACAACATTGAATGTTCCAGATATAGTGTCCACATTTGAGCGTGATGTAATAATAATAAACTTGTTACTAAATTTTAAAAACTGCGGTTTTTTCTTGTTTGAAGCCATGTAACTCGATCGACCCCTCAAAAATTAGAGTTGACTACAAATGTTTGCAAAAGTAAAAATTTGAATGAAATCTGGATAAAGTGACACAATAAAAAACTTGATAAAATCCTTGTAAATTGTTTTTTTCGAATAAGCAACAGTTTGAACAAGTCAACATGAGTATATATTTATTTGAAATTAACTAACTTTAAACTATGTATTTAACTATCCAGTTTAACAAGATTATCCGAAGTCTACAAATTTAATCTGACAGGTCGTAATTGTTGCTAAACTCGGCCTTATTCAATTCCTGCATAATTTTGACCACAAGTTTTGATTTTCTTCTGGGTTCCAGGTTTTTTATGGCTGACGCAACGAATTTAGCAAGATGATCAGAGTCATTCTGGATGGGTGGAGGTGGAATGTTGAGTAACGCGTTCGCTCTTGCTAAAACGTGATCTTGTTCATTTTGGACAGCTTGTTGTCGAGCGTTTCTCGTACAGCCTATAAGAAATGTTTATTTTTTATAATAAAGTTAGAAATGCGACTTTTTTCTTGTAAGGTTAAGGTGTACATAAGGTTTCTTTCTTGAAAATAACGTCTACCGGCTTCGGCAATGGTCATTTCATTTTCATCCATCTCCTCCTCCTCATTATTAATATCATTACGTTCCCCTGCACGAAGTACAAGAAAAGTGTGAAACGCGAATTGTGATGCAAAATTTATAGAACTAATGAGATTTGTATTTAAGAATGGTTACGTTGTGCGTTGTTGGATACGTTTGCTTGAGGTCTGAGACGATCGAAGTTTTGAGGTAAAGGCCGATGTGTTCTGGAAGTAAGATTTCCACGATCTTCGCGTAAGTTGTTATGCCATTCGTATTCACCGCTGGTCTTTCATTTGCGCGAGATGTGGTTGTGGAATCCCGACTATTTCTGTTCCGGAACTGAACAGTTCGCGATCTCTCCAAAAGTGTCTCTGTTCGATTTCGACTATGAAAAGTATTGCTTGCAGAGGCAAAATGTATATAAAATTGGTTGTTTAATTATTTAATAGCAGAAAATATGAATTGGTAGAAAAATATATAGTAGAAAAATCCAGTTTCACTTTTCTTGCCGCTGGGCCTAGTCCGAAAATTTTTTTTCACACACTGCTCAGCAGTGTCTAGTTTTCTCCGTGTCGTTGACGATTGGCAATTACTAGTAATGGAAAATTAATTGTTTTATTTCTAGTTAATGCCAAGTTGTTTAAACAAAATCTGTTGGAGTTATATGGCTTCTCGGGCCACGACTCTAACTTGTGCGTTGCGTCGGCATATATTCCCGGACAAGTGTCTTCACTTTCCCATGATTTTAAAAACATTAAAAAATTTTGTAATTTCTTATTTCAATTGAATCAACCTATACATTTGGAATGCAACACGCTTACAATTACGTCTGTAAAAAACGTTTGAAAAATGAACAAGACTCGCGTCTTGCATAAAGGCTCCGATTAAGAATTCGAACATTTCGATGGAAATTGGATAAAATTCAATTACTAGAAAAAGAAAAACAAAATTTTGGCCCCAAACGACAACAGCGTAAAAGAACTAGTGAAAAAACTACATCTATTTTATATATGATCTTTGAAACATGATTGTTAATTTTTTAAAATTATAGTTAGTAATTAGATTTATGCATGGAGGCAGCAAAGAAGATTTCTTCGCCTAAAGAAAACTTTTGTTTGTTCATCCTCTAATATTGCTGTTACTGTCGTTTATCTTTTTTCCGTCTGTAGTATTGTTAAAAAGCTTATTTTTCGACAAAATTGTACGAAAAAATCAATGATCTAATTTTCTATAGACGTTACTTTTGAAACTTCAAATCAACTTTTGCAAGAAAACACATTTTGCACGTAATTTTCAATTTCGTACTTCAATTTGAAATTCCGGTATTTCTGCTGTTGTTAATGCAAAAATTTGAATTGACTTTGACGTTATCGAACAACCTCAAAATGTAAAGGTTGAAAACGTCCTTAGTGACAGTAAAAGTCAGTGTTTTAAAACAGAAATTAAATACCGAACCTATCTCTATTAATTTTTTTGCACAAAAAAACTAGTGAATATAGTATATTCACTGTGACCATAATTGCCTGGAGGCAGTCATACGCTTTAGGGGAAAATTTCAAACAGTCTTGGAAAATGTAGTTCAAAAATTTCGAGGCGGTGAAAGCGTGGCCAGGTTTCTGAAATCCCCTGGAGAGAGGTCTGGGGGTGCGGAGGAGCTAATGATCCTCCATTCATCCCGTGATGCATGGTTGACGAGTGTCAACCTTCCGAGCTTTGAAGAGCAGAGCAAAATGTTTTTCATCAAAAACATACCCTTGGAAACTTTGGACAAGTTTATCGTTATTGAATCACGTAAGTTGTTTAAAGAAAAATAAAAACAATAGAAAGAAATTATCAAAATAGAATCATTATTTTCTGTCTCTTTTCACAGCTTAGTCATTGAAGCAAACGTGGATCAATTTGATCAAACAGTTTTGACTAGAAATGATGATTTCCATCTGCGACGGGCGAACAAGTGGGTAAACTAAATTCAACTTGCTTCTTTTCGCCTCAGAGAAGGGAGAGCTGACAGCTTACATGAAGGCGGCTGATCTTCTTTAATTGTTTAATTTAAGTTTAAGAGATAAGGCAAAAACTGTTTTTGCTGACGGAAAAACCGAAGACTTGATATTGTCTTCGATTAAATGTCAATCCACTTCCACTTCGACGTCAATGCAGATGGAAACATCACTGGCGTTGAAAACTGGGGGTTCCGCGAGAAAACAAGCGTTGATAGAATTTTGCATGAATCCACTATAACTCACAGTTATAATTACAGTTATGATTGTTGACAAGTGTCAACCTTCCACACTTCGAAGAGCGGAGCAAAAATTTTTGCCAAAACATGCCAATAGAAATTTTTCGACACGTTTAACGTTATTGCAATACATAAGTTGATCAAAGAAAATTCAAAAAAAAAGTACAAATGTATCATTAAAATCAAATTATTTTCTGTCTTTTCTTACAGCTCAGTGTATGATCCAGAAAAGGGGTTGGGGTTTACTTGTAATATAAACATTATATTTCGTCTTCAGTATTGTGTCTTCAGCTGAAATAAAATATATTTTTGCAATGATTGTTTTCCGGTTGAGTGAGTTTGCAAACATGTAACCTCCATGTAGGTTCACTCCTGTGTTCGTACTTTCATTTTTGCCGCGTGACTATACAGGGATAGTGGAAATAAACGACCAGGGATCAAATGATAAGTGATGCAATGATCGAACAGTTTAATGATGAAAGACTAATAACCCAATGATCTAATGATCCAAAGATCGCCTCCTTTGATGCTTAAAATAATTCATCCAACGTGCGATAGTCTAAAAGTGCCGACTGGTTCGCAAACGGGACCCTAAAATTAAACGCACTATTTTTTCCAAATTATTCGCTTTTTTTGCAGGCCTGTATCAGATTGTTGATGGCGAAGAACAACGTATTGCGTTGCCTGTTGAACCTTCTCGATATCGACAACTTGGAAGAAGTGCCAGGCGATTGTACAAAAAATTCAGCACGGGTGAAAATTTTCTTCTTTACGACGCCCGTGACGACGACGATTAAGAGAATGGCGGGGGGATGGGGAGAATTGTGATTTTTGCGACCATACAGAATTGTCGACTTTTGATGAAAAGTCCAAACTGTTACGTGAACGGCACCTTCAGAATTACGGTCATCTCTCAATACTTTCATTTTTCAATACATTTGTCTTTCAATAATTTTTTTTTTGCAGGTAATGCCGCAGATTTTCTTCCAACTGTTAACTGTTTGTGCTTCTCTCACGCGAATTCAAAACGGCAGACATCAAATTATCGCCATCACCCTTGTGTACGCGCTTATGTAAAACAACAAACAAATCGCCTATGAAAAAGTGATGGACGTAATTAAAAATGCATGTCAGAGAGCAGGCATTCTACGCAGAATGCCGGTTATCGTGTCGACGGATTCCGAACTTGCAATTCTGAATGCAGTTCAAAATAAAGAAAAAAAGATCGAAAAAACAGAATACCGGAATAAAGGAGAATACCATGGTTGGAGCCTGTTTTTTTCACTTGCGGCAGGCGGTTTGGAAACACAAGCGATGCTAGAATTTCAAAAGGTAGTTGACTATTTTCGGGCATTCCATCCTTCTGAACTTTTCAATTACTTTCTTTTTTTTTTTCCCCTCTTCTCATTTTTCTAACTCTTCATAGACAATCTATGTAATAGGACAGATAGCGCGTGGTAGACGTCGAGCGTTTGACACTCGGTTCACACTTCGAATTTGGAATGTTTATGATGCGACAATGCAAAATTTATCTCGCACCAATAATTTTTCAGAAGGCTGGCGTCATCATAGCACTGGTCTCTACGCTCTCCTGGACGAGTTGAAGAAAGAGCAGGCTGACACTTTAAAAGTATGATTGCTGACCTATATTTCGGGAAAAAGATTTAGCGAGACAAACTCCGGGAGCACAACAAGGATAGAATAGCTAACATCGTTCTAAAAAACCAAAAGTTTGACTTCTTTACTGGGAAGTTCAAATAGACATGAACATAATAGGGAAGATGTTGCCACAGCGAAAAGTAAAAATGTGGGTAGAATGGCGCTCGATTCAAATATGGATACTCGAATCATATTGTAATTGAACGCCATCGATTGTGTAATGTTTTCTCTAAGTAAGCAATCATTGGATGTTGTAAAAAAGACGCAAGTTCCGCAGATGGAATTTTCTGAACGCGAAATTCAGATTTCGAACGTTAGTAGCATATCAATGAAATAAGGTAATTGATAAGCGAAGTTTTAATGTATAATTTTCGTGTTTTATCTTTATCCAATAAGAAAACGTGTCTTGAAGGAGATTTTTGTTCTCAATGAAAAATGTTGGGCGTGCGGAGGAGAATGTACGTGCGGATTCCGAGAGTCCGTGTTCATGGAACGTTTTTCATAAACAGAGCATTATGAGCAAGGAAAATTAAACCATATTTCTGAAAAACGCAAAATTTTATAGGTGTTTGATGCGCTATGACAATAACATTAGAAGTTTTAACGAACAGCGTAGCGCAGCGGTAACGGTCGTGACTTCCAACGCAGTAACCTGCAGGAAAAAGAATTATTGAAAAAAAACTAATGGAAAATATGTACCATTGGAAAAAATGGATGGGAAAAAGTGGGGTTCTATCTCGAGGCAGGCGATTTAAATTTATTCGTTAATAACGTTTAAAAAAAACGAAACATTGTGACATTGAATTTCGAAACCGAATAAAACCTACTTTATTTGTTGAGTGCCAGGCTAAAACATCTGTTGAATTCTATCAAACAAGAATATTAAACTTACTAATCAAATAATCAAACACAAAACCAGCTATTTTATGAAACTCTCTAATTGTGTTCGCCGTAGGGACAATGGTCAAACAAGCACTTTTAAACAATACAACAATCATTAATAAAACCATAGCTCCAGGAGAGACTATTGTTTATCAAACCAGTAATATCAAATACAAAACATTAGATCGAGTGACGTTATGCAAAAACAGGAAAGTTAATATTCATTAAATCAGCAATAAGTGAAAATCCATAACTGAATGAAACTCAGTGAAACTTAGTGAAACTTAGTGAAACTTTGAACCCTCACCCGAACAGTAAGAAAGCCTGACCTTAATGCTGCTATTTCTGCTAAGTTCTCATGGCCCTTAGTTTGCGTCGGAAACCCGATACCATACGCATCTTTCAGAGTCCAGGGGCAAGAAAAAGGAAAACTCGCATGTTTCCGAATTTATGGTCGCGCCCCTACCCCGCGACCCCGGCTAGAGAACCGGAGGTGAGATTTGAATTTCCACCTTGGCTGATCGGCATCCGTCCTTGTCCTGCTCTTTTTCAGGGGCTAAGAATTCAAGCATGAATGACAATGATGCCAGCATACGTTAGCTGCGATGGCAGGCGCTCTTTTTCCGGCAATGATAACAAAATGAATTGATGATAGGACTGGCGATGCTATTCACAATTCGCATTGTGCCGGACTTCAGCCACAGAAGTGCCCTCCGTCGATCTTTGCCAAATAAGTTCGAAACAACAACCAACAACCGACATCTGAAAGTGCTCAAATAAATCATTCTAATATCCGATATCTATAATACGTGACTCCTTACTGTTCGTTTGAAAATCCAATTTCAACTATGAAAATATCATTACAAAAGTATCGATAGAGACACTAGCAATTAGGTTCTCGCTCGAAAAATAATTCTGTTTATAAAAAAATGAAAAGCTTTTTGTCTGGGCTCTGTGCCCGTTTAAATAATCCCAGTCACAACATTTGTAATATTTGAATAGCTTGTCATTTATTAATATAATTTATATTTTTTTTTGTAATTAAATGTGGAAATAAATAAACGAAAAACAATCATTTGGAGCTAAAGTTCATGCGAATAGCATTATTTCTAAAACTCGTCGATAAATATCAATATTTAGAGTTGTTTTTTCTGAAAACAAAAACTCAATCATAAATTTCACTTTCAGAACAAAAGATCATTCTCTGAACTTTTAAAATGGCAAACAAACAAAGTTTAATGATTCTAATACATAATACATAATAATACATAATAAAACGATGAAACCAAAATTTCTTTTAATTCACTTCTTGATAGCTCATTTATTCAACGGAATAAAAACGTTTTCATTGTAGATTTTTTTTTAACAATTTTAGCAACCATAAGAAAACCATTTTAAAAATAAACACAAATCGCAATACTTTAAATGACAAAAAAGATATTTCTCTGCACCAAATCAACTATATGAGTCGATAACTATTACAAATATTTGTCACAGTAATGATTTGTTTTCTCAGTGTAATTGCGCTTTGATGACCAACAAAGAACAAAAGTCCTATGAAAAAGTAGGTTTTCCGTCTGTCGTTTAATAGAATCATGACGGTTTTCCAGGCCTCTATTATAAACACCACTCAAGTAACGAATATGTCACAGTAAGACATGTTTTTTTTCTCCTAAGACAGACAGTCTTCTGGCGAATACATTCGGAAGGACTTCAAGCAGCGTACAATGATTCCGAGGATAAGTCCATCAAAAAAGGGCACCTGAATCATTCAAAGATTTTAAGACGAGCTGCGTACTCAAGATATAATCCGAAACTGTAGAACATGTTCTAAGCTGTTAATCAGAACACTGCACGAACTAACAATGCCTACGAAGGTTGGCAAAATCTGTTTTTAGTAGTGGTACCCTAATAAAAATTGGATCCAGGGCCGCCGCAGGGCCTGCCCGACTAATTAAAAGGCCCGTTGATGCCCTTAGAATGAAAAAGTGAGGCGCCTTGCTGGCGATTAATGGTGTCCATAATGGCATATTGGGGCAAAACCTTAATGGCCCATGAGATAGCCAGACAAGGCCCTTAGGAGCCCACATAAAAATGCTATTTGAACGAAATTAACACCATTTCAAGTTGGAAGTCAATTTTACTTTCCAAACGAACGAACATGTCAATCAAACGAACAACTGCGTTAAAACAAAGTCATTAATTGAACAAAAAGTGACAATCTAAACAAAATGACTTAAGTCAAAATATATTCAACAAAAAAATTCTTTTAATTTTAATCTCTGCGTCTGCGATTTGCTCGACCGCCTTCCTAATCTTCAACATTGTTGAGCGCCAGGCCCAGGTTGGTCTCTGAACTGATCTGAGTTGATCAGGATAACTTTGATAGAGTCAAATCGTTTTTTCTGCTCTTGAAAGCGTCTGTAAAGTAAAGAATAATAGACGTTAATAATCAAATCATTACAATGTCAATGAAAATGAATCTATCAACGTAATCAAAGAGACACAGCACAACGCAAGAATCTTTTATGCAAGTTTTTTGGCTTTCTCTTTTTGTTCGTACAGCGAAAAAGTTGGGAACCAGATTTTTTGCCAGCAGTTTAATCCGCAGCATCTTTGAAACAACGGATGTCAAAGGTTGTTTTCGCCGATTTTAAAAAGGTGACAGCTGTGCGAAGTAGCTCTGGTAGTAACCGGCGTCTTAGAATCAATAAAAGTAGAGATAGGTGTTTGTGTCGAATTTGACAAGTAATCGTCCATTTCAGTACCTGATCAATTTCATTTGTTTCATCATCCACTTCTTCTTCCTCCTCGATTGTAATCGAAGTATCTTAAAATTGTTCATCGTCCCATTCATCTTTAGATTCGTCTATTTCACTTTTTTCATCGCAGCTGTAATATTCGTCTTCATTTTCAGATTCTAAAAATGTCTCATTTTCAAGGTCATGATTAAGTTCTTCTGTTAATAATGAATTATAATTATTAACGTTTTCTTCTGTTTGGTCAGTCGTTTCGACATGTTTTGTGACTAAATTACAAAAAAAATGTAGTTTTTAAAGTTAAGGATGTTAATTTTAGAATATAGTAAAAAATCACCTTGAATTAAGCCATATTGCAGTCTTGACTTTTGCAATAATTGCATTTTAATAAATAATGCAAACTCAAAGCACACTTTAGTCTGGAAAAACACTTTCTCTGTTTACTGATCATCGGCAACTCATCTTTTTGATAAGATAATACTTTCCTATATTTTTGTGTTTATATTACTAACGACGTCGGACTGACGTAATATTCGTGTAATGTAGAACTCAATAATGTAAAACTCAATAAAAACACCGTTATTGATAGAATAAAATGAATAAAAAATATTTAAAATTTTGCCTCGATGGCCCGATATATATTCAAGGCGCGCCTTGGAAAATTTTTACTAGGGGGAGTATGTATGCATTTTTGGTGGAACTGCAGAAAGAACAGGCGGACACGAAGGTGATGTTTCGTGAGTTGGATTTGGGACGCAAAATCAAGCAAAAAGAAGCTAAAAGTCGAATGAATGTAGAAGAACGAATAGCCAATATTGTTAAAGAGTACGAGGAAAAGGAAGAAGATGGAGAAACTGCCAAGTATCTGCGAGCCATTGGATGCAACATCTTATTTTAACAACTTTTCTTGATTTATTTATTAAGAATTACTTACTTACCTAATTACTTTTAACAACTTTTCTTTATAGAATATTTTCATTATTTTCGTATTTGCATTCATTTGTATATAATAAAATTATCGCCTAAACTTAATTAAAAAATTACTAGAAAAAATTGGTGGAAGAAAGTAGTAGTGGAAAAAATATAGTGAGAAATATGGAATGGAAATAATGGAGTGGAAAAAATGTCCCCTTACCTTTATCATTAGATCATACAATCATTTGATCTTTGAACATTAGATCATTCGATTAGTGGATCATTGGATCATTTGATCATTCATCGCTGCACATTGATTATCGTTTCATTATTGATCGTTGGAGTATTTGAGCATTGATGTGGTGAATCATTTGATTATTTGATCATTGATCGTCGGTAATTCATTTCCGATATCCCTGTATAAAAAATAGTGGCATAGAGCACAGAGCTCAGAAAATTAAATAGATTACATTGAAAAGATCCCGTTAAGGCTATATGAAAAGGGCTGGTTTGTTTACAAAATCGGCTCGAGGTCGTGAGCAAATTCAACAATATTTTTCATAACAAAAATTATATCAGAACATTCTTTAGAAAATTGTCTTTGTCCTGATATGTTTTTCGTTTTAAAAAATGTTGTTGCATTTGCTCACAACCCCGAACCGATTTTTCTAACCTCAAATTTTGAAGCAAACTTTTCATATCGCCTTAAGATGATGTTCAATGTAATTGCCTGCTGCATTTTTCACATTTACTTGATAAAAAAATTTTTATTAGGTTGTAGTTGCAAACAGAAAGAGAAAGAACCTTGCGCTTGATTTACCATAAACAATGTTTTCTAGCGGCGTGACTGGGAAACAATTCTTTGAATCCGCGAGCATTAACCCAAGCAGGAATTCAAGTTACTCGGACGGTACTGACTCATGGCACTGTACTGGTCAAGTACATAAACCCGGTACTCAGTTTTTGGTACTAACCCAGTACTGCGCCAGCAGTAAAATTTGGTTTATCGGTACTGGGACGATGCATAAAAAGGTAGTGATTGCAGTACTCATTTATGGTACAAAACCTGCAAAAATTTGGTACTGAAATATGAGTTAAAGAAAATACCGAAAAAAAGTACTTTTACAGTACTCATCTGTTACCAATTTTTTTCTTTGACCTTTCATAATAATTTCAAGTATCATTGATACTATTACTGTTAATAACATTAAGAATACAAAATCACTGAAAATTTTTCAAATGTCAATTTATTAACTATGTAACATTTTAATACAGAACATAGTTCGCCGTACTGTCAAATTGACAAATTTACATTGAACATCGTCTAATGAACAATCGTATGTTCTCGATGAAGGCTTAACTTTAAGAACTCCGATTTCACTGGAATTGTTTGGATATGTAAACAAATTTCCATCATTTTTATACAATGTGCCTTTCAAGGACACGTCGCTTTTTGTCAATGTGCTGTTTCTTTTCAGTACGTCTACACTGTCGATCTGCAGAATCTTATCGTTTTTTAGCAACACGACATTATCAGGAGTCTTGTTCGTGATTGTAAACCCATTCCAAATAATTGTAAGTTTTTTTTTTCAATTATTTGAAAAGAGTTTTTAGGCCGCTTATACAACCGGCTTCGTTCGTTTGAATTTTCCCTGATTTCTCGCAGACGATTGCACACCTGACCTAATGGATTATTAGGAGATCGGATGAACTTTTTCAGGGTCATCAAAAAGTTCTCGAATGCAAACGAAGATAAAGCAGTCAAAGCAAGTTGCGCTGTTTGAACGTCATCAGCGACGTGTATCAAGTGGTGAAAATTCAAGCTCTGTATGTCAGGGCCGTAAAATTTTGGGGCATTGTGAAAAAATACTCGCAAAAGTTTTTTCGCGTAGCTTGCATTTTCGGCTGCTAAATCTTCGCTGCATAAAATGCAACAGGCGACATACAATAAACAAAAGTGTTTGAATTTATCCGGTTTTAAAACCTCGCGAAGAATCGGGGCACTCGCGTACATAAGAAAAAAACGATTCTGAGTCGCTTTCCAAATGTGAAAATGACTGAGATCTAATGTTTTTCGTTGGAATTCCCCAGGAATTTGTCCTCTCAAGTTGTAAAATATTTCCCCTGCAAGGAGACGATCTCGAACGCCTATACTACGAGTTTTTGGACCACCATACAAAATTCGAGACAATAAAGTCTTAGAAATTCCGGAAAACAGGAGATGCATCGATTCTAAAACTAGTTGTTTGACTGGATCGAAATTAGGAATCCTAAGCAAGGGTGAAGCTGTATTCTTCAGATGGTGTTCTTTCTGAGCTTGATTTTCAAATGAATTTTTATCGCGTTCTGGGCAGTTTATGTCACTGAAAATGCGTTTGGTATTTTTGCCCTTTTTTTTTCCTTCCACAGATTTTCCTTTTACTGTGCATCTTTCGCACGAATAAAACGCAGTGTGAGATACAATACATTTAATGAACGCTCTTGCAGGCGTATCGCAAACGAAGAAAAATATCTCAAACTCGAATGTTTTGCTACCGATTTCAACACCATGTTCTATTAATTGGATTACTTCGTCTATAAATTCTTCTAAAAACTCGTGTGGACTTTTCGGTTTTGACGTTCCGTGAAATAATGCGACAATCTCAGGCTGCGTGATGTACTTATCAGACGGCAAGCCGATCAACAGCGACCAAAATTGTTGCAAAGATTGATTGTAATTTTGGCTTCCATCTATGTTTTAGTTTCTTTAAAAATTTTTGGGTCAATCATTCTTTGCAACGCTTTTTGGAGACCCAAATATACAAAGTTACCATACCGATCGTCTTTACCCAACATGTATCGGATGACGTTTTTTTCTTTTTTTGTTTTTAAAAACGTTTCAGCTGTGCGTGGAAATTCTTCATGCTCCAAGCGAAGAATATTTAAGAGCTCAGTAAGTGAACTGTTTTTCAGCGAGTGAATGTTTTTTACCGCCCAATCACGAACTTGTTCGGCGAACGCCTTCACAACTGGCACCGAAGAAATGGTACAGCAATCAGGATCTGAATCTGCCATAAAAAATGAACCCGATTGATTCGAAAAACTGGAAAACATCAAAAATGAGAAATTAAAAATTGAATTCAATTGCCTCTAAAAGCTGATTTTTTTGTAAAACAGCATAAAGTGTTTCAAATACGAACTTACATCAAGTTCTGACTTTGAGAAGAATCGGAGGATAATAAAAATGAATTTTCACTAGCAACAGAAACTCCAGATTGTGAGTCGAACGAGGTTGAGAATAAAGATCTTGGTGAAAAGGACGATGCTGGTTGGGTCAAGGTTGGAGTTACTGGCGATACAGGCGACGGTACCGAGTTTGTCGATGAACATACACCGATCAACGGTGGTAGCGGAAGTGACCTTGGCGAGGATGGCGATTTCGGCGATGGTGCAGTCGAATGCGGCGGAGATGATTGTGGCGATTCTGAACTGGATGTTTCACATTTTTTTCTTTTCAAAGTTCTATACTTTTTCAAGTAATAATAACTTTTCTTCTTCATTTCAAAATGCACTCGAACAGCGTTCTGAAAAAATATATGAATATTCTGTAACACATTTTGATGATCTGTTTTATAAAGTTTTAAAATGTACATAATTTCATTCCATCATCAATTTACAATTGATTTATAATAAATAACGTACCTCGTTCTTTTACACGTTCGATTCGTTGATCATTATGAACTCAATTGTTGTTGAGAAATAACTGAACGAGTTACAGAATTTAGGCAGTTCTGTATGTGCATAGAATTTTCGAGAACCATCTTCTAGAACAATTAACTGGAGGTGGGAGAATGGAAGGGAGGAGGAAAAGATGCGGACACTTTACATCTTTTTCTTCCTGCAACAAAAGTGAAAATGCGGACTTTGTGTCCTTTTCTACCTGCAATAAAAACAACGATGCGGAATTTATGTCTTCTTCTACCTGCAAAATTTTTTTATCTTTTTCTTTTTCTTAGGTCCTAATCATCAGTGCGTTCATACTGACGACCTTTTTTCCACTTCAGTTTTTCCCAAACCTGGACACTTGTGACACGTGCTCCTGTAACAAATTCCAATTTTTGTCGATCGATTTGGTTTATCATTTTGTTTGTCGATTAAAACTTTCTAATAAAAAATCTCTTCGATCATGACCTATCCTGATATGTAAGTATAAATCAATACACATTTTCAAGATATTCTAAGTTGTTCGCCGACAAAAAGTTAATTCACGTTTATGTGACTCAATATCATTTGTTATTTTTCAAAACATACCCTTTCAGTCTTAAAAATTTGTTAAGTTAATTGTATCGTTTAATTTTAGTGATGGACTTAGTGAACGCACGACTCATGTCGTCGTTTTGTTCTACAAAGTTTACAAAAAAGTGCGAGGAAAAAAATTAACGTGTATGATTTGGTGCCAAGAAAATGGTTGGATTATATCGACGGTGAATTAGTATGTCGCTTCCCTCCAAAATCAGCTTACGCGTCTCTGAGACAGTGGACAGAAGAATGCAAAGAACCCGAGACCGGATGGAAAACCTTTTTAGTGAGAATACATCAAGGAGCATGTTAGTATAAAATACATTAGTTCATGTATTTATGGAATTGAAATTTAAAATTTCAATGCCTGGAAATGATAATTTGTTTATAAAATGTTTGTTTGTCATGCAGCAAGTTACGAACAAGGAACGCGTCGGCTCAACCGAAAACTAGCGGATGAAGATGCCGAGCCTATGTCCAGCTCTGAATCCGAGATTGGAAGCTGTATCGAGGACGAAGGAAACGGCCAAGAAAGCCCATGATCTGGGGAACGTGAGGAAGAGGACAACCTGAGTATGGATGGATTCATTATGGAAACGATAACCCCCAATGATAACAATTCGTTGAGATCTCCTAACAAAAGAAAACCCGATGAAGAGCTGGAAAGTGAACGCGCTAAAAAATCGAAACGAAGTGACGAAGAATACATAACAGGTAAATAAAAATGATCATACTTTCATGATTCTTTATTATTAACTGAATACATGATCAAATTATAAACTTATTCTAACTTTTCTAAACAAAAATTTATCTTTAACCTTCAAACTTACATACAAAATCAAAAACAATTTCAAAATCAGTATCGGGTGATTGATAACACCATTATTGATAACTTGTTGCAAAATGACCATTCCAGTCAGCACAATCGAAGATTTTTCTGTGCTGGATTTATCGCTGGATGAGCAAAACAACAAAGAGGCTATGGTAATTATTTATCACTATTTATATACACAAGAATTAAATTAATTGAATTGATTCTAATTAGTTTCTTTTGTTTTTAGATGTCATTGTTCAAAAAATACATTGATACGGCCAAAAATTGCAAGCAAGGAATGAAAGACTCGATCACAGCAATCATGAGACAAAAAGTTCAAGTTGAATTCACGGCTTTTGGACGGAACACTAAAAACCACAAAACTAAAAAACTAGCATTTTGTGAGACCAAAAGCTATGGAATTTTGATGGGTAAATATATTTCATATGCTATTTCAACACTTAGCTATTTTATATTTAAATTGTTTTTATATGTTGAATTGCATTAAGTGAAGAAGTATATTATTTTCATCAATCTTTTATTTCACTCTTTTGTTGCAGATTGTCTGATTGACAAATTCACGGACGAAAATCCAAAAACAATAAAATCAATGCTAAGTCGTTGGTTTTCCGGAGCTGCAGACAGAGAAGGTGGTCGTCAAAAAAGAAACGAACAATAAACGTTCATATGAACCTGGAATTTATTCATTCGAATTTTTTTACGTTTATACTTGTTATTATAGTCGCAAATAAATTGCTTCAAGTTTCTTGTATATACAGTTTTTTAATTCCTGTCTTTTTCATTGTCTATAATTAAAATTAGAAATCCAATGAAAAATCAAACTGTTTGAAGTATAAATTTTTTATCTTACATAGTAAAATAAAAAAGTAATAATTCTAATGAATTATTACTAATTTAATACAAAAATATAGTATCGTTAGTACCGTATGGCAGTACCTTTTCAGTATTAAAAAATTACCGGTTAGGTACTACATTGCAGTATCGATTAAACATTTACTTAAAGTACTTAAAATGTACTGCAAGTGAGTACTGGCCCCATATTATCATCCCAGTAAAAAGTCAGTACCGATACAGTACCTTTCGCTTGTACCGAACCAGTATTCACTACTCAAATATGGTACTGATCCAGTAACAAAACGGTAGTGCTTTCCTGCTTGGGAAGTTTGTTGTAGTAATGCCAAGACTATTGCGCTGTTTCAAAACTCTGAATTACTTTTAAAACTCAAGTGAAAAGTCATCTTCGCAAAGTGTCTATCTTGGATTACAATAATATGTGCACCAACATAGTTCCTACTTTCTTCTGTTTTATTTTTTGTTGTTTGTTTTTTATGCATGGTCATTATATTTCCCAATCTCAATCAGGCAGTTAGGTTATAATATTTTGCGTTAGTGTAAGATATATTGTGTAAAAAAGAGTATAAATTTTTAAAACGATGTTTGATAAAAGTTTGAAATATTCGTTTAGCTCGTGCTAGTTTATTTTCGTCGCAATTTTAAATGCATGTGTGCATCAAAATAGCGACAAAGAGAAAATGGGATCGTTAGAAGTGTCGTTTTACAGTACACCTACCGAAAACTGAACCGAGACAAATTCGACGTTTGACCGTACGACGGCAGTCATTAGTCTCACGTACCGTGCTTAATTTCGTGGCATGAGCACTGTTCATCCACGACTTAATCCATATACAAATGTATTTTATACTCAACAAAACTAATAGAACAAAAGACGCTGTACAGCAGTATAAGCAGTTTTCATTTGTTTATTTGAAGTTTCAAATTTATGAATGAAATCGTTGAATATTTTGTTGTCAAATATATTTTTAAGTTCACTCGAAAAAATTAGTTTGAATAATGGAGTTGTTGTAATGAAAGGAAAATCATCGAATCCAAATCAAAAAGATGAACCTATACGTACACATAAGATATAAAAAAGTGGAGATGAATGTCTGAGCGCAAAAAGGAATGAGTAAACGGATGCTGAAAGGCAACGTCTGCACAGAGGATATGTGTTTTGTGGCAATGAGAAGCCAAAGCAGGGCGGAGCTGCCCCCGCGAGGGTGCGCGCAACCGCGTGAACGTCGCGAGCCCTGTGCGCGAATCGTCGTAAGTCGGGCAGGTGGAAGGAGCGCGGACGAAAAAAAAGCCGAAGAAACTAAGCGGACTGAGCGAAAACGTCGCCGAGGTTAGTTACCGCCTCGCCACGCTCTCGTTCAACAATACGATTTCAATTTCGCGCATCGACTTATTCAACACGTGTCGACCGTTGCAAAACGGTTCAATGACCAATACTTCGATCCAATTCTCTTGACTATGGCGCACGAAATCATCACCGTTCTTCCCGCTTGATTGGATAGATTATTTATCCATCTGAATTGGGTAGAATTTTGTTTTTACAAAATTTTTGTATTGAATAAATTAATACTGGACAAAAAATTTTAAGGGGACTTTTTGATGTTTTTGGAATTGGATTGGAAACGGTTAAGTTCTAATACGGTGCAGATAATAAAGTCCAACCCTCTCTCGAGAAGGAAAAGAGTTGGACACAGAAGCAGATCATTGGTGGACAGAAGAAGCATCGCAGCGTGGAGGGGCGGCCCCACAGGTGAGGAAGGGCGCACGATGCAAAAATGAGACGACGAAGAAGTGGAGGAGAGAAGAAGACGAGCCCGACATCCGTGGCGACATCCACAACATCGACGTGGTCTCGACGTGTTGGAGGGAGAACTCGTAGGAGTATCGTCTAAGGAGTAGGAGCTGCCAGTTGCGGTAGACGTAGGAGGGGTTCTTACGAGTGCCTCTCCTCTCCTCCGTATTAGGGGACAGATCCATCGCGCGTCAGGATTACGAACCGACGGACAACCGACAGGTTCTCAATTCTCCATTTGGTTCCCACTTTTCAATCCTTTACCAATTCATCTTTTTCACTACTTTTAAGATAACTACAATAATAAATCTAAAACTGCACGCTTTTCATCCTAAGTGATTTAAAATTGATCAGTGAACTTTGTGACCAAAAATTAGTACCAAAAGTGGGATTTTGAGATCTTTGCAAAGTGAAGCAGGATGAAGAATTTTGACCAGTGAACTGGCAGCAGGTGTTTCATCGTGGCAACCCGAAAAATCTGTCGGCTTTTTAACATTCGAAAGTCGCATGGCTCGGAGGATCGCAATTCGCGTTGACAGTGTTTTCGAATTCACCTTCGGTTCAGCAATGAGATCTAAGCCGGTGGCCAGGAAACTCGCACAAGGTAAATTTTAAACTGATCTTCAAAATTGTTCTTGTTATGGTTCACTTTTTAACAAATCTGATTAATATCAATGGATTTTCATCTAATTTATAAACTAAAATGGAAAAATTAAAGAATCAATAAAGATTAAAAGAGACAAATTATAAAACAGGGAAAATGAGGAGTTACTTAGTAGGCGGATTCAGAGCACTACTTTTTTTTCATGTCTATAGATAATGCTCATCCTCTGACTTTGCGCCATTCAGAAGTTACACCTCGTCAATAACAGCGTCCCATAACTCGTCTGAATTGATAACAGATTAACTTAACGACTGGAAATGCAAATTTGTAATAGATAAAGAAACATGCATGAAAATTTTAACTAGCCCGGCATTGTGTCCAAGATACAAGATAACAATGCGATCAGTTAATTTATGATGATGAGTTTTTATGACGCATTTACATTCACAGATAAAAGCTATTTTGTTGCTGTGGCTAATGAATACGATAGTTGTTTTTTTATTATTCTGATGTCTTTAAATGAAAATTAGTCTGAACATAAAATGATTGTAACTGCGAAATGAACAAAAAAATCTTTTCATCAGAGCACCAATCAAAATCCCTGTTTTAAAATGTCAAGAAAAATTGCTAACCTTGCATGCAACGTTTAACATGTCATTCCAGCACTTTTGTGTCTAAACATCTCTCTGTACAAATAACGATGATTCGGAAAAGACTTTTTGGCATCCTGCGAGCAACTTTTAAATAGAATTGCAAATTCTTGTGCTTCTTACAAATTGAACTTGGCAATGTTTAATCATAAACAACACTCTGTGACGCTAGGAATCAATATTATTTATCATTTTGGTGCTAATGGCAAAATAGCTGCTAGTGCATGAGCATCGCTGCTGAACGTGGGTTTTATGACATTGTTAATCAATTTTAGTGGTCTTTCAAAAAGTTTGCAAATTCTAGTTGTCGGTGTTAAAAATAAATAGAATTTCACTCAGTGGTTTACTGCATGCCAATTCTTGAGTCCTTTTTCCAAGATTTGGTTTTCATTTATGTATCACATATTATTAATTTTACAGATTTAATACTTTGTTTTAGTATGCTGGTGCAGATTAATTAAAGAGAACATAATGTTTGACTCTAAGACAATTTAAAGCAACAAATTAAGTGGCATTTAAAAAATCATCACGTTTTTTAAAAAGCTCGCAATTTTGTCAAAGTTTTTAGTTTTTTTTATAATCTGTTAGTTTATAGTGATACTTCGTGCCACATGTGAGTGGAAACTAATTAATAATAATAAATTTAGTATACATAAATAATACTGTCGCCTATTTAAAATATTTATTGCATAAACACCCAAACTTAAAAAAAATCGAGGAAGACAAAAATTAAGGGTAAGTGTAACACCGTGGGGTTAAAGTTATGTATAACTTGTTACATTTATCCCATGGTGTCACAATTACCCCACTTACCCCTGACCCTATTTATACCGAATTATTTTTTTCATGATATGAGAAGCGTTTTTTCTTCCACAAAACTGTTTTGCTTAATCATTTATAAGATAAAAAGTTATTAGCAGAGATATTTTGAATGGAATTGACTTACAAACGTTTTAAATAACAGAGTGTGTTGAAAATTATACTCTAAAAATATTGTAGAGTCACAAAACCGATATTCTCTGTGTTACCAGTGAACAACATTAATAATTATAATGTAAAACAATAAATCTTGAATACCTGCTTTGCTTTAACCAAGTTCAAAACTTTTACAATTTGGGTTATAATTTTTAAAGCATTTTTTTTAATTTCCCAAGTACAACAATTAAACTGATACTTTTTGCAGTAACTTAATAACAATTGTCTGAACTTCTTAAATGATATAAATGCAGAATACACTCTAAAATGAGTACTGGAAAATATGTCGCTTTAAAGTTACACTGGGAGGGTAAAAAATTGTACATGAAAATATTGCATCATATAATCAATATAATGCATGTAATATAAGTTAAAGTTCAACCGAAAAAAAAATAAGAATAATAGCTAAAACCTTTAATAATTAGGGATAATTTTGGTTCACCGTGAGTAATTTTATTGTGAGGATATAATTCGTGGAATTTTTAAAATAAAAAAATAAGCCTGAAGTTACTCGAAGTTTAGAGAGGAAAATTAGACAGAGAATTTTCCCGCGAGGCAGCAAATTGAGATAACAAAGAAAGGTACCCCTAACACGAGAGTCTAGCGAGCATCTTGTCGACGCAAGTATTTTGTCATTTGTTAGACAAAATCCGTTAAGGCTTGACTCACAAGTCGATGAAACAATGGGTCAGGGATTAAACTCTCTTGGCTCGTTATGGGAAGAAACGAAAGGAAAGGGAAGGTGGTAAGGCTTTATTCAGACGCGCATATCACGACAATTAGGCACTCAGCCGAGGCATACGTTGAGCAAGGGTAAAAAAGACTATTGTATATCCAAATCCGGAGGTTTTGCAGATAAGATCGCACAGTATGCCGACCGGCAAAAATGTGCGTTCGCGTCAGCGATCCAAACTGTAATTTAAAATTTGAAGAGCGGTGGAACGTTATCCAAAGTTCATTCAGTAGTATCTTAAATAGCAGATGAAATCGAATCCGACGAAAGACAGAGGAGTAAAAACAGAGCAAAGGATGAGGGGGAGGAAAGAAAGGCGCACGACTAGATGGTACATTCGCATTCGCACGGAAGACGAGAAGAACCGCAGAAATCGTCTTCTTTGAAAAACGCATCTTCATGCCATTGAGGTAGCGTCTGCCGTGAGCTACCGGAAGTCGTATATCCGAGCAGGAGACAATGCCGCAGAAACACGCGCAAGGGGGTTCTGTTTCATCGCGGCCTTTGTCTCGCATCCTGACAGACCAAAGATGAATTGTACGCTCGCTTGAATAGATCCGATCATCCTACGGTAGGTCAGTCCATTCTCGATTCGCACGAACCACCTCAATTAAACGAGCCCCGCTTTCTTATAATGTCCGCGGGACAAGATCTACCGTGGATCTTCTTTCACTTTGCTATCCCATTTCGCGACTTACATACGCCTTTGTAAAACTTTATTTTTATATCTCTCAAAACGACTGCTTCAGCCATATGAAATATGCCAGACACAGATTTTTTCTTAAATTTTATCTAAAAAATTAATCACGTTTTACTGAACTCGTTTTCATTTCATTAACATCAAAGCAACCACAGCACTTTTGACAAGACTGAAATTTGGAAATGAAAACAATTGAGATGACTGTTTATAGCCGTGATTATAATATTTAAGAAAACTCGTCAGGACGGGAGTTGAGTACCGAAATAGAATAATAGTCGGGCAAAGAGTGCGCGCGTTGCGAAAGATTTTAGCGAGCCCTTGAGCTTCTAATTAAATGAACAGAGCTGGGCAAAGGAGAAAGGAAAGACCGAAGACGAAAAATGAAGCCGACGAAAAAGAGCGAGGGCTGAAAAAACAGTGCCTTCTTACGTGCATTACATTCATTTTTGTTCGGTCGTTCAACGGACTCGAATGGGGGAAGAACGACGTCGGAAACTGCATGAAAAGCGCGCGCGATCCGAACGACGAATTTCTTTCAATGCAACGTTATGGGAACACTACGGCGTTAATCTAAACGTGATTGCTTATCAAAGCTGATTCATTTCTGACCGATTTTAAGCGTAACAATGCCTGCCCCGACAATACCTATTCGTTTCCAGTTCTCGTCATCATTGAAGACGACTTTCGTGCGCGCTGCATACATTTTTATTATTCTCTTAATTTTTTTTCATAATTCAGCCAGATTTTTTATAGACGGGTTTTCTCGAATTTCTCTCCATACAGAAGAAATTTATTCATTCTATACAAATTAATTATATTTATCGATCAACAATTTATTCAACATATACAACAATCTTCGGAAGAAGATTTTTGTCATTTTGTTTGAGCAGTTTTTGCAAAACTATAAACTCTGCAAAATTGTTTTAGTTAGAAATTGATTTTAAAAATTGTGTATCTAGAATGACAATCACAAGAGTGAAAATAATTTTGATATGCTATAAACATGTACACGCGAGGTTTAATAAAATCAGTGACTTGCAGTAATCTTGTCCACTAAGAATAAATGTGTTTTCGTTTAGAGCACGCTTCAGTGTTACAGGTCCGTATGAGCCATTGTTCCAGGGTAACACAATTGTACAATTAATCATCCGATTGAGATTAATTTGATTGCAATTCTAATCGCTTCCTTCAATGCAATGCTTCTTATTGCGAATTCAAAATGATAAAACTAGTAAATAAAAAAAAGTGAAATAAACCACTGTCCAATAGAATTCCTTTGGATGAAAATATTGAAGCTATGAAAAACTATTAAATAAAGGGAAAATTATAATTCAAATAGTCGGAATTAATTTTATTACAAAAATATCTTATTCATTATTTTAACCAACGCCAACTGTTCACCCCTGTTAGTAGGTAACAAGTTTTACATCGTAACATGAAATGTAACTTGCCAAAACACAAATTATATTTTCGAAAAGTTTTGATATTATTTTAATTTTCAAAAAAAAAACATGTAGATATCAACGTACCTCAATTTAGTTTAACATTTTTGCAAAATTGATTTTAAAATTGCAATTTAAAAGCACTTTGTTGAAGCGTATCGCGAGTGTTATATATCATGTAGTTACACGGGTGACAACAACAATAAAGATGCGTCGAACGAATGCTTAAAAAAAGAGTTTTAGATGAATAATATGTATGGAAGAAGACACGAAGAACGCGTGACCGATGAAGAGTCGTGTAGATGCATGTGCCGACAAGCGTTTAAAGACTCTGACACCAGACCGTTGGTTTTGTTTGTCTGGCACGTCTTGGCATTTGTAAAAATACATTTTAAAATTTTTATCTTTCTGTTCTAATTTACTGCAATTAAACATCACTAATAAAATTATACACATTATTCACATACTAAAATTTTTATTTATTTTTCGTTAAAAAAGAATCTTAGAGAATTAATTGTATGCTCTTGCAAAGCTTCGGGTAAAGTTGTAAAAAAATTACAAATTATAATGAGCATATAAATTAAATGTAAATCAGTGACAAAAAGTGTGGGGTTTGTAATATGCACTCACGTGTTGCAACTCGGGTAAAGTCGCGTGATGAGATCCTCGCTTTTGTTTTCCGTTTATGTGTGTCAGCAATTTAAATTGTGCTGCTTTATGTACATTAATATGTTAAACATTTTAATATCGATTTGTCCTTCGGCACTTGAGATGATTCTTAAAGATTACAAAAACGAGAAAGGAAATGATATAGACAAGTGTGTAGAACATTTAGCAATATTTATTCAAAATTATACGAACTTTATAAAAAATGTGAATCCATCGATTTTTCAAACGGAGATGATAATATCACCAAATATTAATAAAAATCTTTTTCAAAGTTTGAAATACAAGTTTATAATAGTTGAGCAAATTAACAAAGTAGTTTAACTGGGCTGAAAAATGTTGTGCTTATCGACGGGGCCTGGCGCAAAAACGTCGCGAAACACGAGGAGTAAAAAAAAGGGGGATTGTATAAAAGAAAAAAAATGTGAAGTAAAATAAAAGGTTGGAGGTGCATTGTCGTGCAAGAAAGACGAACGTGACGCGTAATATTGCGATCGGGTCGCGAGCTAGGTGGTTAGTCCATGTAAGAATGACACGAGCGGTTATCTGAGCGGCCACGCGATATTGTCATCAGAGCGGGCGGGGCGCTGATAAGATCGCCTTACCCCTTGAAACAAGTCGCGCAAAACTCCAGTGGCCTTTCCCTGCCCGCTTGCGATCCGACCATTTGAGCGATATGCCACAACTACCCCTCACGCTCCTCTTATCTAGCACGCGAATTAGTCCTACAGTATTTAACTTCTTACTTCCACCGCCTTTACTTGCGTTTTTTCTGTCCCGTCTTCGTCGTTCAAGATAACGACCCCGTTCGTCTTTTTTTGCATTGTCTTTCCAACAATGACAATTTAACATCTCTCCCAACTATCGATCGTGAATTATTTATAAACATTTCACAAGTGTACAGTCATTTATTCTAAGATTTTGAAAGAAGTAATAAATTCAAGTTGTTATACGTTATCTAATTAGAGGCATGTTTTTTGAGAATCATGAATCGCACATCATATCTTTATTACAAATATAAATTTTTTTCTGAACAATTCAGCGTCTTAGATTAACAGCTCAACATGATTACTGTATTTATGTCACGCATATGAAGATATGCATTCAAAACAAAGAACTGCACGTGAAAAGAAATTAGGTCAGTCGTTATCAAACCAAAAAAATTTGATTACAATCGAGAAATGTCGATCACATAATACATCCAATGTGACAATGCAAACGATAGTGAATCGTTTTTATTTTAACGTTAATCATCTGTGATAGGATCGATGAATTTTTTATATAATGTTTTGATTCGGGTGGTTTCGTTGGTATTTTTTATAGTGAAAGACAGCACAGAAAAACAGATGATTTTTAAAACATCACCCTGAACTCTTATCTTGTTGTAAACCAAGTACTTGAGTGGATTCAAAGCTTAAGATAACCTGCTGTATGCGATCCCACGCTAACGTGTCTCTTTTAGATTATACACACTCTCAATGGAATAGACATATTTCAAAACCCCTTTTCATTTATCTTCTTTTTCTACATCATTGATTCGCTTTTGAAAACACTAATTTAATCTTGAACTGTTATTATCGTTGAACAAATTCTGATACATTCATTATATAGGTATTGATTTGAAATTTCTTTACTCTAACCATTTTTATGCGATTTTTATACACATAATCGTCTTACGGCTTCCAAATACTATGTAATTTTGTGTAAAAATGTTTTGCGCAAAACATGTTAGACTGCGTTCTTCACGCGAAAGATATTTGAAAAGATTTTAATGATCAGGCTTTAATGGTTTTGACTTCTCAGTTTCCATTCAGAAACCTATATGTTACTGCTTTTACGTTTTTCCTTTCCTCTTAATGTGTTACGAAACAAATTAGAGCAAAATAACGATGTCAATAATATAATGTAGGTGCTTTTTGTGTTTTCAAATCGCATAAATAAATAAAAAAAAACAACACCAACGAATACCATTACGAGTATTAACTTATGAACAATTTACGATTCTTTAGTTAAGAATTATTGACTAATTAAATTAGGAATATGTTATTCTTGGACAGTGACTTTCTAATTTTTTAAGGAAGTTTGGGTGACTATTTTTAATACAATTTTTCTAAAACAATGCAAAATAATTTTTGTGCCAAATTTGAAAAAACTTTAACTCGTTTGTTTTTTGAAGAATAATTTTCAAAATCGTTATTCAAATACACAGAGAAATAATAATATAATGTGAGAAATAATATTAGACTGTGCAAAGTTTCTGAGCAATATACTCGTCTAAATTCCCAAGAATTCAATTTTGGTCATGTTAAGAAGAAGGAACGCCATCTATTTTGGAGTACTATGCATGTTAAAATATTGCGTTTTTATTTGTTAAATTCCAAATTATTATATTTTGTATAAACGTGTTCATTTTCTGACTCCGTCCAGCAAAATGTCGTACCCTAACCTCCTTAAGTCATTTTCTGCACAAACGATCAAGAACGTATCGAATTGAATAAATTTTTGGTACAAAGAATGATTGAAACAGTTTTCAAAAAATGCAAAATGCAAAATCTTCTTCATACCTTTAGAAACTTGGCGCTCATCAGCTTGGTCGCAATATTTCTCTGATTGTTGGATCGTTCGTCTTTTGGTTACGTGAGTCCATGGCCAGCAGTGCAGATAGAGACGTCGAAAAGAAAGATTCGTTTGTTCCACCCTTGTGAGTGTACATGTGAAACAAAAAATCCTTGTAATGTGCGTCCGTATCTGGGATGCCCTTACTCGACATATTTTTTAACCTACAAATTTCACGAAAACAAAACAAAATTCGAACAGTCATTTTTTTCTATTTTTTGAAACTCAGATGGCGCGTGGGAATGAAAAAAAGAACCGTGCAAAAGAGCAGACTGAATGCGCGGCACTGATGAATGTGCCTCATCTCGCCCTTTGATGAAAACGTTTCCGTTAGATTAATAAAGTATTGAAGAATAATACAAAATCAGATAATTTTATCAGAAAAAACTCTTTCAAAACGAAAATGTACTCAAACCACTTCAAAAAATGTTCTAACAAATTCAATAATTTACATTTCAGAGATCATTTAGAGACGAAAAATTAATGGGAATATTTTTTTTTTTTTTTCAATTAGATTGCATGATTTCATATTGATGCATGCACAAGTTCAAGTACTTTTTGAATGTCGCAGCGTCTATCATGTGCATACGATTATCTCTTGTCGTAAATTCAACAGACACCCAGCGCAGTTTCGAGGAGGTAATTACGTGCCGTGTAATGGCATATGGCTGATGTGAAGAGACGACCATCGTTCAAGAAATCCTTTTGTGAGCCGACTCAAGAGTCCAGGACATATTATGTCTGCGTATTTAAAAATTCTCAGAACAATAACTGAAATACAAAATCAGAACCAACCTTAGAACCTTCAAAATAATTTATTGTTCATTTGCCGTGTATACTGACAATATCACTGGTTATAAAAATAATATGCCGATTACTGTATAAAAGAATGTAAACATTGTTTATAAAAAAAATAAATCAAAAAAATAAAATTTCCTCCACAGAGTCAGAAATTAAACATATTCTTTACAAGACATGTAAAAATCTATGTTCGCGATTTGATGAAATAATAATCTAGGGTATTGATCTGAATTAAGGGTGAAAAAAATCGAGATCAAAAAGTAAGCCGAAGAATCAGTTTAAACAGAATGATAAAATATTGTCTGGCTAATTTTCATGCATCAAAATTAGAGCAGATAAATCAGGACAAATGAGATGGCAATTAAATAAACATAGCAGCTGTTGATGAAGACGGAAAATGTTGTGAATCGAGATGGTAACATGTGACGCGCTTGGTATAAAAGCGATGTTGTTTGTGACGAAGAGAGCACGAGAAGTGAGAAACGAATAATCTGAGAGGGATCGACGCTTTGAGCCCAACGGGCGGACATGTGTGAAATTAGCTTAATCTCATGGCTCGGATGACAATAGAGATACATGCGTGGTTCGTGTACGACACGTATTGACTGTCCGGGTGACAAATCTCGCCCCTTGCAAACCCGTCCCTTTGCTGTCTCCAGCCTGTGTAAATATATTAGAGGATCATCTCCGCATTGACGTCTCCAAACAAACGATCTGTCGCTTTCTAACAGTTGAATTCTAACAATATTATTTTCCAGGTCACTGTTACAATTTTTCACAACTCTATTGGACGATTTTTTCTAAAAAAAAAGAATTACTAATTTTGTCAAGTATTTACAAAATAATTTGCGAATTCACAAAGTCAGTGAAATAAGTGTACCACATGATGCATGAATCATTGATGAAACTTAATTAGTGTAAATAAAAAGCGATGGTGCATTACTGTTTGAATTATTGATGAAACTTAATCAGTGTAAATAAAAAGCGATGGTGCAATTTGGTGCCAAGTGGATAGCGAATCAAAAATTCATATCTTATCATTGAAAATCAAAAGTTGTGTCATAGAGAATGAAGGATCGCGAATGGTTGAAAGATATTGACGGGGCAGTAATTTAACAATAAGCCAGCTGGCGCGTGCTGCGAAGGAAGGCCGTGTGACCCCTAATGTAGTTACACGATATAGTGTACTTTTCTATGCGTGCGTGCGCACATCGCCCAAACGCGCGGCGCCCTCTCGCTCGTTCCCGGGACAATCGACGGAGATGCTTCATCCCCTTTGTTATGGCGGTTCTCGCGTCAATGCACTCGCAATCTCTACGCTATTTTTCTCCTTTACCATCCAGTAACGCACAGCCAAAAGCCTCTGCTAATTGAGTCATTTCGGCCTTTTAAACAGATTCGACGCTTTGAATAATACAACCCTTAAACGTTAAACACATTTACTCATTTATTTATTTCGAAAATATTTTTGCATAAAGATGAACAAAATACAAAACCAAATTTGGAAAGATAGAACACAATAAAATACTGATTCGCAAAAAAATTAATTTTGCAAAAACATTTTTGCAAAACATTTTTATACTTTCATATGTGCAAATTATGAATGCCATAAATTTGAAAATAAATATTTATGTCTACAGCAAATTAAACGGATTATTTCAAAAAATTTTCAAAGATACGTTGAACAAATTGAAAAATGGTTGATATTTGTAAGAAATGAATTGAAAATGTTAAGATGAAGTTTGATCGTAACATTCAAGTCTGTTCATCTCGTGACAGAACAATCTAAACAGCATTATGATTAAGTAATAAAACATTTATGCCCCCTCGTCTTCCCCCGTTACTTCAAACTGAAAGACATCCCCCGTATACTGCACGCCAACATAATGCACGTGCGTGTACTTTTTGAATGGCGAGATTCTTCGGCTGACTTCGACACGCATATAACCTCAATTGCACTCATGTTAGAAGCTCGCGCACAAGGGCGTGACGACAGATGCAACGAAATTCATTTGCCCTAGCTGGGCGGCGCAGGTCTGCTGATTTTTCTATTCGCGAGACCAGATAGCAGCTCTAGCGCTGTCCTCCACAACCTCTATACAACCTCGTTCTGATCAATAGATACCGTCCAATTAATCAGGGGTTGCTTTCACTAAATAACCTTCTATCATTTCAACATATTCTTACATATCTGATCATTTTATAACTTTTCTAATTTGTTTGAAACTCGAGTGAGGTAATTCAACATTTTTCACTTAATGCCGACTGGTGAAATAACTTTTATTTTTTAAGTGCATTGTATATAGACTCATTCTGTTTCGTGTTTGGTTTCAATTCGTCCACTTAACAAACGAAAACCAGGGATTAATTATGGTTTCAAGATTTGAACAAATGAAAATGAAGGATACAGGGGAGATAAAAGTTTTGCCAGTTGGTCAAGCTTGCAGTTAATTTAGGATCGGAAAAGTCTGTACAATCGTGGGGCCTAATCTTTGTCGCCCTATGTCTAATCGGTTACGGATCGCGTGTCCAGCCCGCTGACCGGAAGCATGCGTTTCCAATCTCAGCTTGTCAGAGCCGTCAAAGCTCGTGGATCATCAGCTGTATTCTTTGGTCCTTAATCAAAAGTTTAGATACGGTCATCTGTTCATAAACGAAAGAAAAAAAAACGAAATTTCTTTATTTACTGCGAAATCCATTTATTTTGAGTAATCTTGTCAAACTTTATTATTAACATAATTCTTCAATTTGCAGAGAAAGTAAAAGGGCAAGTTTTTTGTGTTGGAGCGTTTTAACGGATTAATGAGCGGAGCCCGTGGCTGATAAATATGCTACAAGTTGATATTGATCGAGGAGAAAAATTAATGATCGGGATCGATGTGGTATGCACGCACGTTTCATAAACTGCACTATAGCGGCACGTGTTGGTCGCCGGCACCCTCTGGGAAAGTCAGGTCCGCGGTGGTTCGACTGACCTCTTTTGGAAACGGTCCCTCGTTGCAAAGTGTGTGGATTTTAGCATCGCTACTTGTCATTCATAAGGCTCCAAACGATGTTTGATGATCAATTACGCGCAATTAACACGTGTTCGCAATTCACTATAAACGGAAGAGAGCTTCTTGACATTTCGATATTGACGGGGGAGAACAAATTATTAGGGATGCTTTTGAGCTTTTGAGCTGCTATCATCTCCTTCGTAGGCGGATTTATTTCGCTGTTGTAAGAGACAAAGCCGGCTGGGGGAAGCAATCCGACAATGGAGTACGATTACAGCATCTGACCTAATATAAAATAACACATTACAATAAGAATGCGCGCACGTACGACCGTTATCGCTAACGTTACTTTGGCACACGACAAATGTCGTCCCATGACACCGGAAGTCTTACGCCTACTTACTTTTCTTCTGCTTTCACAAGGTATAGTAACTCCAATATTTTAGAAGAGGAAACAAAAGTTAAGATCCAATGATTATATTGTAGTCGCTGATTTTATCAAATTTTGTGTGGGCAAAATGTTTGAACACACAAACTTAAAAAAGCAGTTGGCAAAAGTATGCACTCAGATTTTGTCTCGTCATATACACTCATAGCATATTGTAGAAGAACAAAGGTATTTTGTCGTATTTTGTTATTATTATTTTTTTTAAAAATTATTCTTGAAAAAGAATTATTTAGGTTGAGTACATTTTTAATTTTTACTATTGTTGATCTAAAAAAACCTGACTTCGTCAAAAGATATTGAATGATCAGATTGAATTATTTGCGCAATTTGATGTTTTTCGATGACACAGATGACAGATTGTATAAATATTCACTATATTCGAATTAATAAACCGATTAAGCTCTTGTACTCATTATTCAATTTTGTTCCGCCAGCTAAGATATTTTGGCTCTAAAGAACAATTTAAATTGCGATTAAGAAATTGATTCTGAAAAAGAGAGAGAGACAAGAGTTGCGGAAACACAATCGGTAAATGATAGATAATAGTGGCGCTATGGCGCAGCGCCGGAAAGTCGCTTCCGCCGCGAGGTGAAAGACTGACGCATAATTTCCGGTCCAAGTCGAGCATCCATCGATCAAACACTCAGCTCTTCCAAGAGATAGGACGCGTGCCACAAATTACACGCGATGATGCCCTTTCGTTTCTACAATGATTGAATATCATCTTTTTTGTACTACTTACACACAAAGTTATCACTGCAAAGAAATAGAAAAAACATCAAAAAGTATTCTTTTGATTTCAAGCAAATTTTCCACTTTCTTCCCTAGTGAATCACAGTTATGCTTACTTTTTTTAAAATAAATCGTAACGGTTATTAATTTATAGTAATTTTAAAGTAATGTTACTTAAATATTGCTTAAATTTGGAATTATTATCATTCTGATCTAATTGTTTTGTAAACACGCGTTTTATAGACATTTTAGCAATTTATTATATTTTCATAATTATTTTTTTGTAGGAAAGCAATAAACAACATTGGAAAATCATAGAAAGTCACTTTTTCATTTTGTATTACTTCGGTTATGGAAACCAATTTTTAATGTTTTTATACTCATAATCTCGTATAATGTCAAAGGGTCTGAGTCAAACTGCCGACGTCTCTCACCTTCAATCTTGAAAATATGAATAACTGAAAAACAAAAAAAGGGAAAGTCAATTCACCTCCAAATGACTTTTCAACCATTCAAATGCAAGATTACTATTAATTCGTAACATTAACTTTTTTTACAAGAAACAATGTTACTTTGTTACATGAAGGCATATTTCGTAGTCACAATCCCGTCGAACAACTTCGATGATTTTGTTCAAATCTGCAATGTGATTATACGAATCATTTATTGCTTGCAAAATGCGATTTGAAATGTACAACATGTTTGCTTGCAACCGAGTGCAAGTAAATATGCTGAACTTTTTTTGTCGTTTCACACAGAATGTAGCAAATATTGTTTCTCTTTCACACGATGAACACTAATTCAACGCCATTCTAACATAATTATGCAAAAGTTATTCAGTTTAAATAACAGCACATTGTGTGAAACGTTATTTTGAATATAATAAAAATAATACAAAAAGTATATATAAAGAGTTTCATCCTGATCTCAACTTGTCAGGGAAATCAGAAAAATGCAAAAACATGAGACGAATCGAGGTATAAGGGAGATTTTGCTGGGTTTGATTTATAGCAAAACGGGTGGCTGCCGAAATGATCAGAGCGGGAGAGAGTTAGAGATTTGTGCAGTCGCGCCTATTCGAAAATAAAGCCGTGCGTTAAAAAGTAAAACACTTGAGAATGCGAACGGCGTTCTGAGTATCACGGGAGCTGGCACCACAAAAATTAACTATAATATTTTACGAGCCCATCCGAAACGAGCTCGTTTGTCAAAGGGTTCTCGTTAAATACCACTGGCGGCATGAGTAATCGTATCGATTTTGTTCCCTCTTGAATATTTTCTTTTCTTTTCGGTACCTTTGAATCATTTTGATTGCACTAGTACATTTTTTCGTCAAATTAATATCTAATCGTCATCAAAACATGATCTAATCGTTCAATGAAATTCGAATCTAGTCTGATACTCGCGCCCATAAATTTAGTTCTGGCTTTTGTTATGTTTGCCAGGCGTCATTCGCATTTAAGTTGTCACTGATGGCTTAAAAGAAATACCTATACTTCACGATATCTCGAATTGTTTAGACTATACGTATCCTCTGGACAAGAACTAGCCGCAAAGTTTGTTGATCAAAGTTTCGAGTCACACGCAGGTGGTCTTACAAAGTATTTTATTGATTTTAAAACATATAGAAAACAAAAAATAATATCAGCGATAATTTTTCCAATTCATCTCTCAACATAAAATATAACAATTATGTAATACATTTATTGAAACATAGAGCATTTTTTATGATAAATGGTAGTGGGGAAAGGCGCCATGAACCTCGTATCGTCCAGATTTGATAAAGCTAACTTATACGTACGCAACAACTCCAGTCAGTCGTTTCTCTTTTATATAAACCGGCCAAACCATCACATCGATGACGATCTTTACGGAGGAATGGAGATTCGCCAACATCCAAATTCACATTCACAATGGTCTCCGTGAGTTAAAATTATCAGTATTTAGTCGAAATTGCGTCTTATCAAATCAGCTTACTGTAGTGTGAAAATGTGACATTGTTTTCCTATAGTCCACTTTCTCCAACGCAAAAATTATAGTTTATTCGAAAAGCAACATAATTTGCTCATGCAATTCAAATTACTTTTATCTCTCATTTCAAAACTATGGTACAATTAATTTAATCTAACAAGATTAAAATTCAAATTTTGCGCAAGGCAGCGAAGGTTTTAATAAGCAAAGCAAAAAATGTGGTTGTACCAAGAAGCGGAGCAAAAAGTCGGTTGCAAGGGACACGTGATTTTGATGAATCTAAATAGTCAATATTATTGGTCGTGTCGTTTCGTGTTCGGCGAACTTTAACGTACAAGAAGTGCCTAATAGCCTTATCGGCTTATCAAGTTCTTCGACGTCCTTGCCGAGCGGAGAATAGCCTCGGCACGCAAACCCCCCAACTACGTAATTCGCATGCTTTCAAACGAATTTGAAGACTCGATATGCTAACTACTAGAGTGAGCAGCCACGAATAATTGTTTAGCCTTACAACTCTGTGCATAACTCACATTTCTCATCTTGTTTTCTACTTTCAAAGTTATGTCAATTTTCAACTTCAAACTCGCGTCTTAAGCACGCCGGTACTATAATTCAAAACCTTGCAAAAATAATCATCATAACTGATATACACTGATACACTGATAAAAAATTGCGGCTCATTCATATGCTGAAAATAAATGTTGTGAATGAAATAATGGTTACAAAATATGTTTGTTTTGTGATAATGATAACAGAATCTCTGTCATTAAATAAACTAGTCTATTCTTTTAGATTTTTCACCAAACTATTGATTATTTGAAGGGTTCATAATTTTGTTACAAGATTATACAGAAAAAGATGGACAATCTGATTCCTCCATGAAAAAATCATATAATTTGATCTAACAATCTTATCATCATTTGAACTTTGAATCAGTGACAATATTAAACAAAGTGAGTTTTCCTTAGAAAAAAGTAGAAAGTTTTGTTATGCTGTACAAAAAATTAAATAAAACTTTTCTAGCTTTGTTGCCTGATCAGTGTCCGTGGTTTCTTAACAAGTGACGAGAATTGCTATGCTTTGTCTACAGTGATTTTCTTTAATTTTAAAATCAAGTTTTAAAACCAACTAATTGATCGTGCCATTCGAACATCAATTCAGACTTCGCGAAGAAATCTTTTTATGTCCTTGGATTTTCTTTCTTCAAAGACGGATGAATAACTTTTCAACGCAACGATAACTACGGCCCCAAAGAATTTCACTAGGTGGTTTGGGGTGTCGACTGGAGAACGCTGGGGGAGAAAAATGAGTGAAATCCATTAGAGGGAAAGACCGTGTATCTGACCTTCGTCGCTCTCCGTAACAGTATACACCACTAACTTGAGAGAGGTGTCTGCAATGACCAATCAAAATTTAAGAGTTTTGCCAATTTTTGCCAGTTTACTTTTTTTCTTGTTTCATCTATATGAATTTTTATGTATCATTTCATTTTTGCAAAGCTTTTTCTTTCGAATCTTAAAAACAATTCAATTCAATACTCTTAACTCCGTTTCAACGAAATAGAGTTGTGAGAGGAAGACCTTTTTCACTCGTTAATGAACTGTTACTAAAATTTCAAAGCGCGTGATTAACAGATATACAGATTTCAAAAACAAACAATGACACAGTTGAGTGTCAAGTTCGTCTCTCAGAAAATAAAAGGGCAAACGAATTCAGTGTCGATTCTGTCCGAGTCGTAAAACTCAAAAATAACAATAGATGCTCTGTTGAGCCACAAAAAGTCACTTCTTAGTTTTAACAGTACAAAATTTAAGTCCTTTTTGAATATTTTTTCACATTTATTATTGAATTTGATTTTGACGTTGCGAGTGTAAATTAGATTATATCTTTTAAAGAAATCGGTCATTAATCTTTCCAAGAACATAATTTTTACTGAAGATAACAGTATAGAATAAATCACTGATTCGACACAAATATGATTTTCAAGTGTCGATATAAATTTATCTAATGTGAAGATTCTAAAACCATTTATTTTGAAAAAAAATTCACAAACATTTATAATGCAAACAACGCATTGACTTATCAAAAAATTTAAACCATACCATTACAATGATGTCTTTCGGAGGTTTTGCAAGACATCACGTATCGACCAGTTTATTTAATTGAATTTTAATTGACATAGTTTTTGTCATATAAGATTTTATTCAATTTTTTGTTATGAATGGCAAATCTGATGGTCAAGTACGCACGAGTTCAAAACAATTACTAGAAAATGGACGGATAAAAGAAGAAAACAGACAGCTGGGTAGGACGCATATGCGATCGTGTTTTTGGTGAGAACAAATGACCTATCCAAAGACAATCGTTTTTTTACGTTTGGCAGCATCGGTAATAGCGATTTAGTGAATCGGTGGGTTAAGTTTCAAGCTCATTATTGTTTTTGCCACTGTTAAAGAGTCCGATCAAATGTATTATTGTTGCGTTCGACATGTTGTGTGTGTGTGGAACAATTGTGGCTGCTTGGGTATGGGACATGTGGTCGCGTGCTCGCGATCGTACACTCGTTTTGGTGCCGATTGTCGAGTCGTTTGTTGGCTAATGCGACGATTGTGGCTGAGATCTTGAAACAAAACGCGCTCGCTGTCCCGCGGCCATCTGCGCTGCGAAATGAGAAAAGAGCATCCGCAATCGTACACACTCACGAGGGGATCGCTTTCTAGTGGCTCGTCGTTTAACCCTGATGCCAAGTGTCTGAAAGCGTAGGGGCGTCTACATCCTATGAATTTTCAATCTCCAGTACATCTCGAATTTATGAAAAACAAAATTTAATTCTGCAACCAACAATTTTAAAATACTACTGTACATTTAATTTATTTAGGTGATTATTTCTAATTTATGACATCAGTTAGATACCCAACACATATGTACTCTGCAGAACACATAATGTGGTGTAATACGTAGGGTCGTGGATTCTAGCAATTATACATCTTTGAGTACACTTAGCGGCGAGTTCCCATTAGGACGACTGTAAGAGTGTTTAGTGCCAGCGAAATCCAATCTTCACGAACATTAAGATCATGAATGCTGCTGTAAATCTCATGAGCTAAATTTTGTATTAAAATTATCCACGCAAATGTATTATAACTTATCAAATTAATTGCAACATCAAGATTGAAATAATTTTAAATTGCAAATTTTCAAAACGTAAAATGATTTGTTGTTATGAAAATTGACTGATGAGTTGTATAATTTCAATTTGAAAAAGTGTTTGACGGATTCAGTAATGACGTTGTTGTACAAAACAGTAGCAAAAACTTTATTGATTATCTAGTTTGTGTGTCAAAGCAAAAACGGCGTACCCCGTGAGTGCTGCACGATGTAAACCACTTGTCGAAAAACTGTGATACCGACCGTTATACATCAATGTCTGCAACGCGATACTATACACTCTGACGATTAATCGTCTTTGAGAAAACGTCGTCGCCTAGTTCAAAAGCTTAATTGACCATGCTCGGAGTGCATTTTTAACTATCTCAGAATTTAAAACTTACATCTCTTTTTTCAAAAGCTTTCTTGTGAAAGTGAAAAAGTTATCGCGTGCAATGTGTGCAAAAAGATGGTGGTCGAGTGAAATGGCAAAAGATATAATTCGAGTAATTAGAATTTCAAATCAAAAGTGGCGGAGCATTTTTTGCACTGCGCTCGATTATAGCAAAACGAGCCGATCGACCGCGACACAAGAGTCATCGAAATGACATAGCTTGATCAAAGGCCATCACTGTGCGTTTGATGTCTAGTGCACGCTGCGTTTCACGCCTCACGCTCAATCCCAAATTGGATCCCACACATGTTTCCAAAATTGACTGATTTTAAATGCGCGTTTGATTAATCGTACATTCTTTTAATGCCAATGCAAATGCCACTGAATGCAAAATGACAATTCCATGATTGTTTTGTCATTTACAGGCATTTTGTTTCATTCAAAAATACAATTTTCAACCAATTTCATTTTGAATTGAGAGAAAAAATACGTTTGAACAATTTCGCACTGGATGAAATTGAGCTTTTTGACTTTTCAATTAATCGCAGGCAAATCGGGTGAAAGTTTTTTTCCTCCTTGTGAAAATGATTTATTCTATGAAACGTTGTCTCGTTTCTCATATTTTCAAGCAATTCGATGAGCATTCATTTTCGATCAACGCGAAATTGTTTTCGCGCGACACTTGAATTCTCATCAGTTATTTATCGTTTTTCATTACTCTTCTTTTGCGCCCTCGCGCTTCTTCAGTTTGCAACAAAGTGTCTCGCCGTTCAAAAACGAATTACGAGCAAAGAAGCAAAAAGAAGGTCCTTTCCCCTTTGCTGTATAACTTCTCGTCGCAATTACGTTTTGAATTATGTACCCACGGTTATTGGTATCACCGATGAATCAAGATCTGCGAAATTTCTCACGCCTGAAAGTAGCGAAATAATTTGGACATTGTGTCGGTTTCAGCGCGAAATCGCAGAAACGTGTGATGGGTTAACCACAGACAAAAGCAAAGCGTACCAAGACACCCCTTGCCGCGGAAGGAAGAAACTCTTTCCAAAAAAAGGGAGAAACCTTGACAAGACGATCGTGAGTTCTGTTGTTGTCAATGCTTTACCCTTTTTCGAGTGTTTGTTTAGGGGAATGCGTTTCCTTGGATTTGTCATGAATACAAATTCCACCATGCGGGACACAAAAAAACTTAATGCAATTTTCTGGATACCTGGGAAGGTCGCTACCTTTATTGGCCGTGTTGAATTTTATTGTAAATGTCATTATTTTGATATCCAGTATAATTCATGAGAGAAAAAGTTAACAAATCTAACTCTATTCATTTTAAGTTGTGAAATTCAAGCTTGTTTATAATCATTTGTTATTTGATCATTGTTAAAAACCATTTCTCCTGGCTTATTCTTTTGCTTAATCGAACTTTCGTAAATTTTGATCCAATTTATTGCTAAAATTTCGAAATCTATTTCAGATGAAGAAGGATCGAAAAGTATATGTATATTGTCATGAGACAAGAATGTCCATCAATTACAAGCTGCAATCTTACTTTCTTGACAATTGAGAAATATTTCAAGTGCCGTTAGATCACAGATATTCAATTCACAGATGTCACACAAGCAGGCAGTTACCCTCTTCTGCCAAGGTCTTGTTGAATTCCCGCCACGGGTTATCCCCTCCCCCTCTACAGTTAATTTTGTTTCTCCCTTTCACCTCTTTCTCTGTCTACACTTTTTTGGAGTTCTCGTTTATTTCCTATGGTAAATCTACTTTTTAGAAGTGCAAAAAAGAAATCACTAGACTATTCTTCTGACAGTGAATGCTAGGATAACAACGACTTCAGCCTCTCAGACCATGATCGAACGAGCGATGGAGATATCCTTATCTCTGCTCATACCGAGGATGTGTGATTGTCCATTGGGGCAGTCCCGTATGGGGAATCGTTATCGCGCAACGGTTCGTTGCAAAAAATTTGATTCATTAGAATTGATTGATTGAAAAGTGCAAAATTGAAAAACATAATCATGATTCATCTTACGATGCAACAATTTTTTAGAAAGAACGAACACGAATATTGCAGATGCATTGCTCTCTAAATCAACATTGCGATTTTTGTCCGCGTGAAAAGAAAATGGTCAGATGGTATCAGAGTGGGCGCCCTTCGAATCGGCCAAATCCTCAGTTTAAATTTAAACTTTAAATTCCCTTTATCTCGCGAAAGTCTCTATCCACGAAAGTGGTCCAAAGGGATCACGGACGTGTGCGCGAAAACGAATGTCAGGGACGGTCAACCTTTTGTGCATTCTTGTTTATGAGCCAGGCGTGAGATCTTTTCTTTCTTTACAATTCCTATTTTCCATTTAACCTTTTCCTGCCATTATTTTACCCTCAGAGAAATAAAAAGCAAACTCGCACTTCCTCTCGGGAGGCTTCACACATATCACGATCCAAAAATCGTTGCTTCGAATTATAAAAAGTGGAGGAAATCGTAGTGTGAAAACTTGCGAATACATTACAAGTTTGTGGAAGTTTCATTTTTCCTTAATTACGATGTTGTGGAACATAGATTACAATGTTAGTTCGCGCTCAAAAACATCTGTTCCCCTACTTCCTCTGAGCTTTATACCCTCGTCGTTGCCGGATGCCACGAAGGGTGAGCCGCAGGGGTTCGCCCTTCGATCGCTTCTCAACGAACTCGTCGCAAGATTCAATATTGAGATCAAGGGTGGACAATGAAGAGCACTGTTTCGCGCAAATAGCTCGAGGTAAAAAGCTAATGAAAATCAAATTTGAAAACAATCCGCACAGCTTTATTTTATCTCCTTTATCATGAGATCACTCAGCGTGACTCGTTTCTCGCGCACATTAAATTTTTTTATAATTGCATTCCATTACAATGACTTCCATCACAAACAAAATTTAATCTTCAAATGTTAGTCATCTGATAATAATTCTACAAATGCTAAATCATTGATTTGTAAACTAATGAATGATTTATAATTTGATGTTTTTTTTTCAAATGCGATTAACAAATTTATTGTTGAATATGTACATTACAATGTTTGGACCTCCACAAATGAATACGTCGAAACAGAATATCCATCAAATTTACCCCAAACGAAGTGAATGATATTAGAAAAATACACACTTTTCGAGGTCCAATTAGTATCACTAATTGGTTAAAAAATTGCATGAACATTAGCACATCTCGCGCGCAACGAAAGTTATCAATCGGCGCGAAAAAAATAGTACAAATTTAATGCTGGACGCGAGATAAAATTAATTTAACAACGGCAAGCGCGGGCCCGCGGCTGTTTGCCGAAGCTCGGATCACAATGGCGAACGGGCGACCGAGCGAGCACCGCAAACTCCACGGTCCATGGCGGAAGCCACGTACCAAAACATAATTAGCTTGCATTCTTAATACACCAATATTTGTTCGCTGTCCTGAATCTCGTGGGCCGCCGCGTTCCCATCGAGCACAAGCTCAATGAGACTACCACGCGTTGTTTTATCGACGCATTGTTGACTCTCAATCTGCCTTTTCATTACGATTTTCAAACGTATACCAATTCTGATGCCGATATCCAGAAGTGTTCATTTTTTTTGCCATTTTTTGAAATTCAAACTCATCACACATAAATCAACAAGGATGCTATATTTCTATAGCATCGTTTTTGTGGATTGTTTTTTTTTTCAGAATGGTCGCAAATTTTTGAAGGCAAAGTGTCTATTTGTTCAGATGTAACGTTAGGACAGTTTCCTGTTTATTATTCGTGCGCAAAAAAGTGTCCCCTGCAGAGTTGGACGAGATCTGCATACACCCCTGCGGGAATTGTATAGCTAGCGAAATATCTAATTCGTAACGCGATACTCAGCAGGATTATCAAAGTCAGCATGGAGATCGGCTACACGTGCGTTGGAGATCCGGTTTGCCAAGACGGGTGAGATTCTTTGAGACGAGTCGAAAGTCGGGGCCATCAGGACAAGCTGCAGGAGGCCCGGAGGGATCTGCTTGCGGAGAGGGCGTTGCTGGTTGGCTGTCGCTGTCTTCCGACAGTTCATCGTCTTCCGGTGACTTCCGGCAGGCATTGTTTGCGCGAGTAGCGCAGCAGCGCTTAACAATCGCGTCTCAAGTTGCCGCAGGCAGGGGGGCGTTGCTCTCGGGCCAGAGCAAAAAAGAGCGAGACGCTATGGCAAAAGCTGCAACGACCAAGACGAAGAGGCGACTCGAGTGGAGCAAATTATAGACTTGGGCCGACCGTTGACGCCAATCATCCCTCCAAATGAGACCGAGAGAGATCGGACAATGTCTCTCTTTATCTCTCTGTTTCGACTCCGATTGTTCGCTTGGGGTAGATCAAGGAGTTGGCTTTGCGATTGGTCTTGGCTTTCGGGCCCACTCGACCGAGCCGACTAGGATTCTTTAGTGACTTCGAGTAGTCAGTTTTCGAGAATTCAATGCACTCCTTTTCGGCTCGCTGCTTTGTCTCTCACGCTTTTCTATCCGAAACACACCTCAACGGTCGATTTCACGTATTCTCCGTCACGTCGCGAATTCCAACTTGAGTGCCCTCCCCATTCATCAGAACATCTTGCCAATTTGCTTATATGTCGACGTGGGAAGATTTCTACACAACAACGACTTGTTTGCGAATTGTCTTCTCGTTTCAATTCTCCAACAGTCGCACGCGAAACAAAGTCATCCAACCGCTTTTCACATATTCACCTCTCCACTTGATTTCTCCACGTTTAACAATTGATCTTCAAATTCTGACGCTGCTTCACTTCAAAATACACACACACACAAGTTTTGTTCGCTGATTGTAGAGATCGCAAATAAGAAGAAATCATCAAAATTTGACTGACAAATTTAAGAATATTAGAATTTGATAAACATTGTAGGTGTCTCATTTTTGAGATAAAAGTGTTCATTTCCGTGATATTAAATCGCTTGTCACTTATACCCTCTTGCAGTTTGCGAAGCTTTTGAAAAAAGTTTTCGCAATTTAAAAGCGTCAATGCGTTTAATTTATCGCACAATGTTCGTGGGAGTTTCATCTGCTGATGAAACTTCTATTGACCACGTCAGCTTGCGAAATGACGCTGGAAGAATGACGCGGAGCATCGGACGATTTCGGGTGGAAGGTGAAAAATATTAATAATACAGAAGATGATGTAAAGTGAGGAGAGGAGAAGACGACGTCAGAGCAAATGAGATAAAGCGAACGGGCGCAGACCCAGTCAAAGAGTATCAAAGGGGGTGGCAAGTGTTTCTGTCAGTTTAATAGCTTCGCACCCCATCCTCCCCACCTCGACTTACGCTCTACCCTCGACATTACAGCATCGTCACTCTGCGTGTCACAACTTGCACCCACTGCCGACAAACTCTACAGGAGGTCTAAGAACTGATAACCCTTTGGTATCTATGTGGCCCAAAACACAACCTTCATAACATGTTTCGTCCCTCTCCAACAAATCTTACCATTCAATTTTGACAATTATGGTTTTTCAGCTCGCAAACTGACCCTTTCAAATTTATTTGCAATTTTTTTACAAAAATTTTAAGGGCTGTACATATACATGTGCTCAAGGAGGCATTATAAGAATAAAATTAATAAGAATAAAAATAAATTGATTGAAATAAAAGAATTTACTCGCTTATTCAATAAAAAATTTATTAGAATGTTAGAGTTTTTGTTCGAAAAACCACCATGTCCTACCAATATCCCCACACTTCTCTTCAGAAAGAGGGGAGGAGGGGGGGGACTAGGTAAAAAAATTCTTTCACGGGGTCAAAAATGACCAGTTTCTGCGTTATGAATAGGCCCTATAAAAATAAAATCATCTCATTTGAAAGAGTCAAAATCAATGTTTTTTTTTTTTTTTGGTGTTGAATTTCATTTTTATGACCAGACTAGACCCGCCTGGTACAAAACCTGCTAACCTAAAGTAAAATTCTGCATGATGGATAGGAGCGATTTATGAGATGAAATATTCGCTGAATATGAATATTAAAGGCAATGATACGAAAAATTTTAATCTGGAAAGACAGGACAGGACAATGGTAAATATTTTGGCTGATAAAGAAAAAGAGAATGGCGTTAAACAAAACGGTACAATGGGAATCGTAAGTTCGGTTGGTGAAAGGTAATATGAGTCGTTTAACACCCGAGTAAATCACAGTTCCAAATATTGTGGGGGGTGAACAAGGGTACGCACCACCGGTCATAAAGAATAATATAACTACACGCGACACATGTCTTCCGCGTATAAAGCGAATGGAAATGTCGCCTTGCGACACAAGCATGTGGCTTTTCGTTGTGCACGATGAACGAAATGAAGATTTAAATTCGACTTGCTGTTCGTTTCTCCGCGGGATGCTTGCGCGCCGCAGAGCCACATTACCAAGTCGCACTTTATTCATCGCATTGACTTTAATTTCGACTAAGACGTTATGTCGGAATACATTTTTCACTTTTGCACATCAACAATGCACTGACAGAATAGCCCGTCCCCTCATTCCAGACTCTGCTTCACTTTTTTTATCGTCATCAGAAATATTATTTAGTCGCTCTGGTAATTGGCACGTTTTTTTCAAAATCAACGTACACTTTTAGCATAAAAAAGATAACATAAAAAGCCGAGATCTATCTTTGTCCAAGAAGTTTGAAGCATTTTTTGTGTCTCTCGAAAATTGCTGGAGAAGAATGAGCGACAATTGAGCCGGTCCGACTGACGTCTGCGAAATCTGACTCTGAAAGTGAACCCAACTAGAGAGAAAAGTGTCAGAAGTCCGTGTGCGGTCTAAGAATGCGGATTTTGCGTCGACCAAAAAAGTGGACATTTTCGATAACCGCGAAAAGTAGCTCACTTTGCTCGGTAAGGGTCTTGATTCGCGCTCTACTGATCCGAGACGCTGCGTGGGGTCCCGTTTCTAATACCTATATATGATGGAAAAGAAACTCGTCGAATATAAGGGATGACAAGAACCTAAGGGTCTGCTGCGTTGTCGATATTTGACGGCAGTTTGTCGACACTTTTGTATCGAGATTAAAACAGGCGACAAATAAAAATTTTGCAAATTACGTTCAACTTTTTTTATATTGTTTTATGCGAAGATGTTTTGTTTTCATCTGTACGTTTATGAGTGTATCAAACAAATCTGACTTAGCTGGTTTATCTGATGGCCTTGATTTCCGTTGGCTTGCGCCAACCAAGTCGTTCTCAGCAGTCGTCTTTCCAAGGTTTTGGTTCCTGGACACAACGACAGAGCAATCCTGCCCATCTAGCCGTTCTCGTGTCCACCCATTGCCGTTTCGAAATCCGAAGTTGAATGATTTTTTGACTTTTGCCTTTTTTAGGAAACCCAGCCTTGATTCAAAATTTATTTTGTTCAATCGCGGCCTTTCTTTCATCCTCATCCCGGTCGAGCCCCCAAAATGTTATAAAATGGACTTGTAAACATTTATTTATAAACTCGTCACACATCTGATTCACTCGAGCATACTAGACAGAGTGACAGAACCTCTCAATAATAACATCGTCATATTACAATTGACAGTTGACGATCGCGACATTCAATTTGAATCGCGAACCTCAAACACCAGCATATAGCATGAATGTAATATGAATGAAAACAGCTCCTTTGCTAATTGCAAAAATCAAAAAAAGTCGTTGAAAAAATTAAAAATATTCGTTTAATTAGGTTTGACATTTTGCACATCTTGTTTGTAAGAGAACATTGCCGTTTTATAAAAACACATTAACTTTTGGATGAATGTTCCTACTATGAAAAAGTGCAACTTGACTTGTTCATCATTTCAAAGTCAGACTTGTAAAATGAGTTTAATATATGATGAAATGGCAGAGACAACAAACAGGAGCTTATAGATTGACACTTGTAAATGTCGTCTATTGAGAGGAACAATCGTCTGTCTCGGTGAACCCTTTGGGCTTTTGGTCTATACCATTAAAGTTTTCTTGTCCGGTGGCATTGGATTGTACGGGATGCTGTATACAAGAGAGAAAGAGAGAGAAGGTCTGGTAAAATAGGACGTCGCTTGACTGCGACGGTGGTGGTGGCGCAGCAGGAGAAGCGTCTGCGTAGTGGGGTGAGTGAATCCCCGTAGCCCAGGATGGCCCCGCCTTTGGACCAACCGGATGCGCGCATCATTTCAGTTCGCCACACCCAAGGATTGTCCTAGCTTCCCTCGGGAATCGTGACATCCTCTTCTCTCGAGAGATGTCGGTCCCAAATATTAGTCTGCCAAGAGCCAGCTGACGGCGCTCTTCTCGTTGAGCCGGCGCTCTTTGCAATCGCGAACAATTTCAAAAACACAAGATGACGTTGCCACCTTGTTGCAACAAGTAATTCGTGTTATGGATACTTTTTAAATCAGTTGTCGTGGTTCGAGTTGTTGTTTCTGAGTTTGTGGACTGGTGAACTTAATCGCAGACCGATGAACTGCCTCGACCTGTCGCGTCCCGTTGTGGATTGCAAAATGAATGGTGAGTTTTAGCAACTCGTTCGGACATTCATTCATTTCTTAGAAGCTGCATCTTTCTCAACAAAGCACAACGTTTTCTTAATGGATATTTAAATAGCTATTTTCAAAGGCATTATTATTTTTAATTATTCATTGTTCTCTATAATCAATTTTCAATGATGAAATAAGGCATAATGGAGTTGTATAAATTTGATAAAGGGTTAAAATTAGTCTGAAGATTGGGGCAGAAACACGTGATAATTTTTGTAATAACATTTAATCCAATTTGGTTAGACTCATTTTACTATAGGGTGTCACTTGATATGTTCACTTGTACATTGCAGATTAAAGTCACATTATGCATAAATCTTACCCCTCTGTTGATCCTTTTTGAATGCCTGATCTCCAATACGACTATCATTTTATGCATTCATAAGAAGGGCTTAACACGTCTCCAACAATGCTCAGCCCAAAACTATCTGATACAAATTACTATTCATCGTTTCATATAGCAGATAAAATAAAATTTAATAATGCTAAAAACTAGTTCATTCAGCACTTGGCTCAAGCTCAAAGATAGATAAATAAACATCAGATTGGTGCAACGGCCACAGCCAAACCTTGTGAATAAAAAAAGCCGTTGCGATACTCTCGTCTACTATGTGAATTGCTATAAAACATCTATGTTTGCCAGGATCATAAAACCTTTATCTCTCTGTTCATATTTACACTAATTTGTCGAAAGGAACTAAAGGATGACCTTGAAAATGAAAGAAGCGTACAACATAAACGCCCAACTTTTATTCTTCATTCTAAAAACAAAACTGACATTCTAATAGTTTGAACAGAAAAACAAATCATTATTTCTGTGGCACAATGAAAGAACTATAGTAAACCCTTTTACAAAAAAAAAAAATTTTTTTTCTTGTAAATACGTAGACATAAAGTATTCTTAAATATTGATACTACTTTAGGCATTAATTATATCGATTTTTTCAAAAAACGGAGTTAACTGGTTATTCCTTTATGCCAAAGATTTATTCTTTTTTTGAAAAATTTTTTTGCTTGAGTCAATTAGAGCCGTCTTCTATCTTGATGACACAACCTTTCCCACGCAAAAACATAACGTCTGGAAGAGAATCTGTCGAACCCTGGCACTTTGTTCTTATCTTGCAGCTATCACGTACAAGTAGCCATAATCGAACTTGTGTTAATCGAAAGCTTAGAGAGAATGTGTCGACGAAACGACACGCGTTGGTTATAGTTGCGCATGCCAAACGACACCTTTGCAAGGATCAGCTCAGTTTTTTACGATGTCGTCGCTTGCAAATCCGCGATTCGCTGTTTGCTCAGGAGATTTCCTGCTGGTGCTCACAGTCGAACCATTGTGACAACGTCGATTATCCCCGAAGCAGAGATAAACCGAGAGTCACCTGCTAGACTTTGACGATCATTATTTCATCTCAAGGCTGTGAATTAGACATCAAAAGTCCGACATTTTTTGCCCTCCCATCCCTTATCTCCTCTAAGAGGATATTTCAGAGATCATAAAACAAAAACTACAAACAACGTGCCGCAAAGGCGTCGTGTCTCTGAGCCGGAAGATACTTGACGGCCTTAAATAAAAAAATGCGCTTTGTTTGTATACGCTTGATGAAAAAGCGTTGAGTGATTATTCTTTAAGTTGATTTTAAATAAAAGAATATACGAATGTGTTTTCAGGAAGCAACGACGAAGGCGAAGCAGCTGGAGGTGTGGAGGTCGGCAGTGACGGGGGCGGGGGCGAAAGTGCAGAGATGGAAGAGAATGGCTCGTCGAATTATTACACAAATCCAATGTATCGAGTGGGCCAAGACCTGACGCCTCTGCATGCGACAAGCGCGCATGATGTGGCACAAGATTATCCCCAGGCTCGACCGGCACATCAACGCGACTCATCGCCGTCTAACGATGGTAGACATTTTAGGCCACAAGATGATGACAAGTGGGACCATGATGACAACTCCAAATACGCTCAATTGTCAGACTATAGGAATGAATGTTGTAAGTTGATTCAACCAGAAACGTTACTAAAAATAAATATGAAATAAATTGCGTGTTTGTATAAAATGTGGGTTCGTTTGTTTGTTTGTTACAGCCGACTTGTCGAAACAACAAGATTTGAGACTATTTGGGAGCAAGGAGTGGATATCGCCTGTACCGGAAGTGGAAATCGGTGGATCGCTGGAAGACCCTCAAGCTCGAGCTCGGAAAAACCTGGCTCGAGGGTCGAGATTTGGGCCGTTCCGCGGAAAGTGGTCGGAGGAGCCTTTGGTGCGTCGCTACGCCTGGGAGGTGAGTGTCTCGTGAGAAAGTGGATTCGCAAAAATTGTGCGACTGTTGCGGGGCGATATCATCTATCGGCGAACCGTTTGAAAGATGATCGATCTGTTTATAACGAAGAACGTACTCGGCATTGGTTGAGCCAATAAAGCGACTGGCGTGCTTAATCCCCGGCATTATCCGACAGATGTCGACAAAGACTTGCGAGACACTTGGGAGCACCTGGTCGGAAGTGTCATCTCCGTTGACGTTTCTATCAATCGGCACCTAGCATGATTCAATCAATAGCGCGAGTTTGATTGCGCGCAATGGGTCAGCGTGGGTCAGGGGTGATAGATATGATAGCGCGAGCGCATGTCGTACTGACAAAATGTAAATGGCTCCATCCATCTCGGGCCAACAAAAAGCCAGCCGAGCCAACTGTCGACCGGCGATTACAGAATAGATTAAAGCAAACTACCCCTTCGTTTCGTCGGGTGATCTATCACCCCCACACACGGCTATATATCTTTCGCATATTTCGCGAGCGCCCGATCTTGCGAATTTGTCGGATCCCAAGCCACTTGCGTGTCAAACCGATCGTCCCGTTTCCCCTCGATCTCTCTAATCCTTTTCTCCGTACAATGCGAAAAACAGACGGAAGCCTCGAGGGTGCCGCGACCCAAACACATGAATAAGATCGTCACGCTGGCGACACGTATATAAACCGAAAGTTCGCCCCAAATCGCCATTTATTCATTCATCTACAGCAACAGAAAAAAAAAATCATCGAGGGTATCGGTTCACCCCACCTGCTGCGGACCTCGCAAACGCTCACTTTTTCGGAAAGCTGCGAACGTTATTCCTCTCTTGCGCAGCAACGATCAGCTCGCTGACGCGTGATCCAGCGCCGTGCCTTCGTGGCAGCTAAACCAATCTTTGGCTTAGTGCAGCCGCGCGTAATCTCGCACCCCGAAACTTCTCTGTCCAATTTACCAAATCATTTCAACATCCTCAAATGATCAATCCCAATTCATTACTCTTTTTTCTTCTCTCTTCCTTTGATCATATCCCACAACTTTTTGCGCCTTGTTATCTCTGTTAATGAACACTTTCAACCATTCCTGAATCTTAAATCTTATACCAATATATAGTTTTTATTTGAAAATGAAAAGTTTTCTTTCAAGCTTTTCGCATCAACGAAAGAGAAACTCGAGGCGATGTTTAAATGCTCATTTCAAAGTTCGAAGTGCGAGGTCAAGAAACGCGCGGCCGTCGTAGCTGTGTCCTTCTCTAGAGCTGGTTTGAGCTGTGTCTCGCAACCCTCCGACATATTGAAACCGCCGTTTTTCCACGTGATTGCAATGCCCCTACTCTTGGGCGCAGTCTTATTTCGAGCACCTCTATAGGCCGGCTGCTTTTTTGCCTGAGGGAGCGACGAAGAAGCAAAGACACGCGTCGCCCACGTCGTGCTTTTTTGTCAAATCGTCTGGAAAACCACGTTACGCTTCCATCGGCAACGCGTGCTGCTGACAAATTATATAAATGGTTAACCACGATTATGACTCTCCAAACCAGTCAGCCGATTCATAAAAAGTACAATCACATAATTGTATTCAATGCTCACTCGCTTGTTACCGATTTTGACTTATGGCTCTCGTAAATTGCACAGTTTTGTTTGATAAAAGGAAACGCTATTATGTTATCTATTAAAGCTATTTATCCCTCTACGAATTTGCTTGCCAAGTTTTGGATTTGCTACAAACATGTGTCGGTTTAATGAAAATAAAAAAACAATGAACGTATAAAAATTTAGGATTTAGTAATTTTTGTGTGTTTGTTAGAAACTAAATAATTACTCCCAAAAAACAAATTCTCATTTTCAAATCGTTGGCACAAAGAATATAAAGTTTGTTTTGTTTTCATGAATCTCGAACACATGGCCAAACTTCTTTTTGAAAAGAAAAACTTTTCATAATTGATTTTACAACTTTAACACATATTGCCCAAAAGATCTGTCGATACCTTCTTTCTCTCTTTTTCAAGGATTACCTACCTACCAGTTATGATCAATGGAAAAGTTTCACTAAAGATAGTAACAAAATCGAGATCAGTTTTTTAATATTCAACAGATATGATTTTCAACGAATTTTGAAGTTGCCATTTTACATAAAAGTTTTTTAAAAAAAAAATTATCCTTCAAATCAGCATAACGTTTTTTGAAAAAATATATAACAAAAAAGCGGACTTTTATAATCAATAGATAAAGTGTGAAAAAGTGTAAGTGTTTTTAATGGGTTCGGACCATAAAAAATACTATTATTTTTTGGTAAACATTATTTTTTAGTTTATAACCTTTAAATTAAACGTTTTATAACGCCCTTAAAATTCTTTTTAGATAAATTGAACACCATAAACTCACAGCAGCTCAAACATGCTTTGTCTTTGTACTAAAATTTTCTTTTCAAAACCTTTTGATTTCCTTATATATTTAAAGTTTCAAATTCGTTTCTTTTTGTTACTTCAATGTTTAACATTTGCAATGGCCAAACGATAAATTAAAATTCATATTCCTGAAGTCATTTGAAGAGGTTTAAAATAGTGCAATTTTCACACAAGACGCTTCAGTGTAAACACTTATTTCGAGAGGCTCAAGTAGTTCTATCCCTGGAAGTAATAAAACGGAACCAGCGTGAAAGAGCGCACTCTTTTTCTTCGTCGCAGTCGTTGGTGGATGTTGAAATATTTAAAAGGACCGTTCCAAGACTGGACATTGTCGGTGGGCATTATTTGTGGACATTGTGCGAACACGTCAAGGCGTTCCGAGCGGTCAAGCCCCGGAAGTGACTTGACAATGAAGTTATTATGTCCTCAGGTAATGCGCACATGACCAGCCGAACGCAAATGCACCGCGGATCTGAATTGTTATATTCAAATCGATATTCGAGCGATCGCAGAAGTGTCCGAGTTCTCAAGGCGTAGGGTTACGACTCTTTTTGGCTCGCCTGCGAAACCCACAGGTCTGCGCGATCAAACGTCGTTGCATTTAAATTTGTATCGCTGCAAAGTGGACGGACCCATTTATGTTGCCTCATCATGACGTCCACAAAGCATCGCTTCACAAATGAACAGCCGTGCGAAATTTCTTTGCAGCTCTCCAAAACTTTGAATCATATTCCAATTTTGTGATTAAAGCCAGCTGTCATTTATTTCATTCTTTTCAATTCAAATTTTCTATCTACGCATTTTCTTCTTTCTAAAATAAACAGCCCAACAAAGTTTATTTTTATTTATCAAATTAGGCATTTAGTTGTTACTGTTATTCGCATGATTAAAATTAGTTGAGCTGTAAGTAAATGAACAGAGCAACAAACTTTATTTTGTTATTACAAATACAGTTATTTTATTATATTTTTTATTGTTTTTAGTTATTATTATTGTTTAGTTATTATTGTGTTTAGAATGTTATGTTTTTTTAGCCAAAATAAATGTATGAGTAATGTCATGACAAGTCGGTGGGCCGCACAATACATGGAGAACAACTAATACAAAACGGCGCATTATGAGCATAAAGTAAACTAGTGGATAGCAACACCTAAAGCTGACTCCCGGGGTGACCATGTAACTAGCCCTTTCTTATGGATCGAGTTTTTTTTTTGATTGACAGTTTACCCTGTCGTGGCACCTTCTCATATTATGTTAATAACGATATGATGATACCTTTGAGCTGGCACCGTGTATATTTTGACATTGAATTTAAAAACTGTCCTATCGAGAGCGCCTTGGCAAAAGGGCGACAAGAAAACCTTGCAAGTCGCTCCAAACAAACGTTCGATGTTTCTCCGCTCATTTGAATTTGAACTCTGATGTGTATGATCCGGGCTGCATCACAATCGTAGCAATTTGATACTTTTTTTCCGTTTATAAAGTCAGTGCACCAATTCTCATATTGTAACTCTTTCAGTCTTATTAACTCGGTATGCATTATGCCGTTTGAAAATTTCATGCGCGTATCTTCTTGAACTAAATGTCACATTGAACTGTTTCAAACAGACCACTTTACATTTGCAAGGGGCCTTAACCCCGGATCATATGACATTCCACAAAACAGAACTAAAACAAGAACTAGAATGAATGCTATAGTCAATAAATGTGATCGTTGAGAGAAAAAAGTCTTTCGGCATTGGGATCGTAAAATGTTTCTGGGAAGTTGAGAAAAAAGGCGTGAAAGAGGGTGCTCTGTGTCAAAGCTGAGATGGACGATCGTCTGTGCGATAAATCCGACGACGGCTATCATCGAGCAACGGACACATAATCGACACGTGTTGCCTGCTCGTCAAGTTTGACCCTGCAGAATTGGCCCGGGCGTCTTGCAGTTGGTGGCTTTGTTCTTGGGCTTTAGGGTGGAAAGAAGTCCTGTCTCTCCTGATCCGCGCTCCGCTCAGAGAAGCCGTTTTCTCCAGGCGACGAACGACCCTCTCGCACTTAATTGAACTTGTTCGCAACTCATAACGAGAAGTCGAGTAAGTGCCACGGTTATAATTTACGGGAAACAATCGCGTCTTTGATGTGGCACTGCTGATTGTCTCGCCAAAACCTTTGACGAAAACCAAATGAAGGACTACGAATGTTACGGAAAGGATCACCTAAAACAGATAACTTCAATTTCCAAGTATACCCATTTACAAATCCCATTTTAGTCCCAACTTGATCTCTCTACCAACAAGTTTATAGAAATCAACATGAATACTCCTAATATATCAATCATTTGTAAAGAGTTTGTAATGTTTATTCGTATTTTTGTATACATTAACAGTTTTTGAGAAAAAAATATCGACATGAAACTTTATAATTAATCAGTGGCAGCAGGTTGGTTGTTTTCGGTGAACTTAACGGAGCCGCGGTGTTTGTGTTTGGTTGCTTAAATTCGGACCGGTGATTTCTGAGAGAGCGTCGGTTTGACATATTGCCGTCTCGGCGGTAGCCGTGTACATTGACCAAACTAATCTAGTCCAGCCAAGTTCAACATGCGAATATATGCACCACCTGAAGCAACTTCATATGCCTTTCATTAACGTTAATCATCGCTTGCTCTACAAACTCCGTTGCGGCTGTTAATTAATTTATATATTTATAGTTTTTGCATTCATCTTAACAATCAATTTGGTCCAAAGACAAATCCAAGTTCTAAAAATGCTTTTTGCTTTGAATAAAAATTATAGTGTTGATTTTGCAATAATATTTAACAAAATGAATGTATACCCTTCTCTAAATTCATGTCTGTTACATGTGTTGAATAAATGGAGAAAAAGTATACTCGGATGAAAAACAAAAAGGGGTTGATTTTGTCTGATCAGTTTTGCAATGCTGTCAAGTGCAAGTTGGCGAAAATATTGGGAACGTAAAAACAATTTGAGTGAATTTTCTGGTTAATAGGCCTCTAATGATCGATCATATAAGGGGCTGATTCTGACGCGACTGCGATATAATTTATACTGCTAGATAGAGCCGGGGGTAGCTTCCCCAGGAAGCATTACGAGGGTATATAACATAAGTGAAGTCGAATCTGTAGCATCTGCTGCGTGTTAGACACGGGTCGGAGGGCAGCGTTCTCCTTGTCATTACTCGCGTCCTATTCTAGGTAAAAGTCAAGTGGGTCAAAGAGATCACAAAACAGAGCGAGCTGGCGCTGCAGTCGAGCGCGCGCCCAATCATCGCTTTAATTGCATCCTGCGAATCGATTAAGGGCTGATAATTAAACTCGCTTGAAGACGCAAAGATTAAGCAAAGATGACGCCCGAGTTAATGCACCAAATCAGTGTGCGCAACACTCGCACTCGCTTTCCAACTTCTCTCCCTCTTCGCATCGTAAACAGCTATAGCTCTCATTCTACGGATAAACGTAAATTCGCTCCACGCTCAGCCTTCTCAAAAAACCTTCTTTGTCTGCGAATTTCAAAGCAAAAGGCTATAAATAGTTTGAATCAAGATCAATCCTTTCTTCCTTTTTTTTCAAATTAGATTTCAATTCACTTGTTGTTCACTTTTCTTTCTGCATCGACCTAAAAAAGCATCTCACTATTCATATCTCGTACAAGAGGAAAATGGAAATGAGTATCGGAAAAGGAAGCCACGCTGCGAGTGCTAAAAGCATTTTTGCGTCGAACATCGTGCAGCTATCATCCGGCATTGATCGGTTTTATTCATACATAACTCTCCTTGGGGGTTTGTCACATTTAAATGCCTCGACATCACGTAAGCCCATCAACCTATAGGGCGACTTCATTATTTCACTCATTTATCAAGTAATATCATCAGTCATGGAGATTTATTTCTCTAATAAAACAACTAAATAGAGGGAGAACGCGAAATTCAAAAATTGTACGTGGTTTGTTACACTGCAGATGAATGAGATGATTTCGTGAGTGAACACCTTTAGATAAATATTTGTGCGCACAAGAGCGTGTTGGAACGTGACAGCAGGCTCGAGTTAAGATCTGTCTCGGCAAAGAGATGACAAGCGAGCATTATCCTCCCGCATCTCGGAGTCTGACAATGACGCGACCAGCCGATTATAAGGGACCATTCTCGGCCTCTTGTCCACGGATCGTCTTCGTCTGTTTTTCAGCGTATTGCCAATTCGACCACTCGGTCAGAAATCTTTCTTTGACCGGCCGCACCCAGTTTTGTGCTAGGTGTGAACTTACAAAGAAAACTATCATCTGTTTTCCTCCTCGCTCTCTTCCTCGACCTTCATCTTTGCTACTCACCCAAACTTCCTCTTCTATCTTTTTTTTTTTTCAATTCATTCATTTCAGTCAAAAAAATTTGATTTGAAAAAAAAAAACTTAAATAGTCGTCTTTTTATTTGAAAAATTGATTCTGATATCAATTAATCTCGTTCAGTGAAGAGATCATTTTCAAACAGAAAAAAACGTTTGAGGTTGAAAAGAGCAGCTAAGAAGAATCAAACCGAGATCACACAAGAACTTTTAAGAAGCGAAACTAAAGCGTTCCGTGGAAAAATCAGAGAAAAAACGTTTTCATTGACGAATGATCAACAGCGGCATTTGGATACTCATCTTCTGAGAATGATTTTGAAAAGAGACACAGCACTGCTCTTTTTCATCTCTTCTCGGTACAAAGGAAGTGTTACATCCAGATAACAAATCCGCTTTACTTTCTCTGATCGAAGTATTTGTTAAGGATTAAAAAACATAATGATGTTTTTTATTGAAAAATCGTCGTATTTGATAGTTGTAGATTATTGTGAAGTTTCTCATACTTTTGCACCGAGTTATAAATTTGAGAATTTATGGGATGAATATCCTTCAGAGATATATTTTTGTTTGCACCTTTTTTCGTCTCATTTCGACAACTTCCCGAATCTGTTTGGGCATTGTATTTTGCGTTGAATTATTCGGAAGATTGAGATGTAAGTTGCGGGGGGATCTCAACAGTGGTGAGGCGACATTTTTGTGAAGGCAAATCTGTCGCACGAATTGTCCGCACATGTCCGCCCTGTGCCGACAAAGAGGCCCGCGTCCCGCTGTGAGAACCCGAGGCGTTAGATCCTCCGCATCTTCTTCATTTTTGACGATGAATCGAAAGACGTGTCTCTTTCTGCATGCCGGGACACACGTTTCTTCCTTTTCCTAATGATTCCAAAGTCATCCACAATCCAAACCCATTAATTATCATCATCACTACCCAGAATTTGACCCAAAACTGTCAGGATGCCTGTTTTGCATCGGAAATCATCTTGAAAAAAAAGATCAAATGAAACGTTTGACGAGACACCTTTTAGAACTGATGATCGTAACAAATTGTTTTCCGTTCAGATTCTGTCTTTCAAGTTTTTTAAGTCGATCCAGATTCTGTGATTAATTTAAATTCCAAATTGAAATTTCCGGGTTGTTCATTTGTTGATTTGAATATTCCATTTTTCTTTTGATAAATCTTTTTAGGAGATCACCAGCAATGGAGTTGGCACGCTATTGTAAAACTTGACAAGCCATACGATTCTAATCTATAGTGTTATTTGTTTGGTTGCCTCATTGTCCCGGGAAAGAGGAATTTCTGCTCATCCTTCGCATCTTTCCAACGCCTCCAGTAGCATAGGTCCATTATTGACCGGAACCGAGGCTGAAAAACATCTCACTTTGATGGTCAAAGCACCGAGCGCACATTTGTCCATCATAATTAACTCATCAGTAATTTATGTGAGAACATCACGCTGCATCAGCTTTTGACCTGAAGTCATCATCGATTCTTTTGTTTCACTGAGTTTCACGCTCATTTATTACTGGTATACAAAATATGGTTCTTTTTATAGACGTTCTATGCTTGAACGAAAAAATCAAATAAATGCTGGTCGCCGAGGCAGATGGTGTTTTACAAATTCAAATAAATGTACATAAAAAATGAAAACACATTTTTCTTGAGAAAATTGTCGTTTGTGAATTTTCATTTGTCAGAGGATTTATCCACCTGAAGAAAGTTATTCTATCGATTTTAATTTGTCTTCATTTTGTAACGTTGCCGACAGGTGGTATTATCAAAATGTCACTCAAATTTTCAACTATTATCATGAAAAATTAAATTAGTCAGAAATATTTTTCGTCCATTATTTGAATTCTATTGTTGTAACGTTCAAAATAATTTCCAAAAAAGTCTGTTGATAAAAAGGTAACGTTTGAAAAAATTCAGTTGTATGGTGTGAATAAAAAATGCGCGCGATTAGTAAAATCTAAATGGAAGAAGGAAGGTTGATTATAAGTTAAGAAAAACTAGCGGGGTCTAAGAGGGCGCTAACGATAAAATTTGATGATCGTAGAGCAAGGGGTGGATGTGAACGGCAAAGTGTGCTCTTAAGAGTGGGATCAGGGTGCGACGCATGGGCAGCCAAGCGTCGCGAGACGGCGATCCCGCAAAAGACAATTGGAAAAAAATCACTTGTCAGGCTGTGAAAGCTGGCCGAAGGTCGTCGGAGCGAACGAGACAAGACGCAAGGGTGCGAGCTCCAGCGAAGCGCCAGTCCGTTAAACCCAATCTTCCGCATACAAACATTACACTGCAAATCCCTGGGCACCGAGCCGCAGCGCAACTAATGCGCTCTCAATTTGCCTTTCAGCGACGATCCTGTCATCTCTTTTCTCCGATTCTTGATTTATGTTCTCGCTTTGACATTGCACTTGTGCGAGCTCGCACGTTGCCTTTAATTGAATATCAATCGTCTGGAACGGTTCAAATTATTTCATATTTAGGGTAAAATCTAATTCTCATATGCAATAAGTCTCACCGACTTTATTTCTTCTAGGTGCAAGTCAATAATGGGATTACAAAGTGTTGGCTGGATGCTTCCGACGAGCCCAACAACTGGCTCAAATACATTCGAAGTACAACGAAAAAACGAGCTGTGAATATGAAACATGTTCATGCAGATGGCCAGGTCAGTTCAATTTGATTGTTTTATACATACATATATGGTTTTATACAAGATTTTTTACTCGAATCAGCCATTTGTTGGGAAAACAATTGTTGGAAAAAATGATATGATTACTACGGTCGGGAAATGGACAATAGATATAACTAATCAAAGAACAACTGTCGCAAAATATAGACTGCAGATGATGGTAATAAGGATAATAACAGGCTATAAACGATCGACTATTTTTGATTGTTGTATACACGTAAATTTGTAGTTGAAACACGTCGAATTAACATTGTAACCTGTTTGCAAGTCGAGTGGCCTTTTAATGCAACTGTCAGGGCTGAGTTGCGATCAACCGACAGTTGCAGTCAATATAACGTAATAAGTACAAAGCGTCGATATATAATTCCGTATTAACGTGAGCAATGAGCAATGGCTGATTTTAACTGATTTCACATATGCCGCAGCGAAAAGCGACCCCACGTCACGCCGAGCCGAATACGCCATATAAATTGAATGCGAACCCCAACTGTGACAACTTCCTAACTTAACGCTGATACCCCGGAATAAAAATCGCTTTTTGCTCTATTTATTTGCTCTCCTCATGATTAGTTATCACCTTTTGATTACTCTCATTTCAAACTAGATTCATTGTCTCATCAATTATATCATCTTTTTTTAAAAAACCAAGTTTGAAATCATGTATACATGATTTCCTATAGGAACAAATAGTATGGTTGGACACCGTTGCGAACATTTATTTTTCCAACAAATGAAAATGATTCTTTTCAAAATTCAGAAATCGAATGTTTAACATTTTTTCAAATAAAAAAATTATTGACTTAATTTTCATACATGATTGAAGAACATATTAAAACTAACAGTTTTTAAATTGTTGAAACGACCATAATGTGCTATCAGATGTCAGCATTTTTTTGTTTTATGTACAAAAATTATACAAAATTACTAATTATTAACTAAGCGCACATTTCAAAATATATTGACAAATATTCGTATCGTTCTAATGGAAACTCATCATGGGCACAAAGTATGCAACCTGGCGAGTTTTATTCAAAACGCCCGTTCAACAATTCAATTGAGGCCAAAAATTAATTTTTTCCCTAAATAATTGTTGATTCTTTTTTAAATAATAATTCATCAAATTATCACGTGAAATATTCTGTTGAATTGAAACAATGTCAGTACTTTGCTTGACAGTATAATCACATTAGACAAAGTATTAATCACGTTTTATTACAACAAAATATTTCACATACTTAAGTGATGATTTGATGACAATTATTCAAAAATGATTCAAAAATCAAATAAGAAAGAAAAATGTTTGACTAAAGTCAAATTTTTAAACACAAATTGTGCGACTTTGTGCTTAGTGTTAAACGACTGAATTAAAATGGCATATTTCGTCATACCTGCATGAAAAGTGCGCCTTTACGTCCTCTATGCGACTACGATAAGTATACTTAAACATGCCCACCAGGTAAGAAGAAGTTTCGCGGGTTCGAAGAAACTTCTTATACCGCACAGAGGATGTAAAGGACACGTTTAGATACAGGTCTAGCGTTAAATATATCCATATTTGGTCCATATAAATATTTTTTAAATACTTTCAATTGTATGTTCTTTCATGAAATTTCAATATAAATAACAATAAAAAACTGGACAACTATCCATATGTGTATACCAAGAAATAAATTGATTTTAAAATAATAAAAACAAAATATCAATAAGAAATATAAGTATTTTGTTTTAAAATTGTTAATGTTAGTATCACGGAGGTTTCTTTTATTTGTTGAAAGTTATTTTGAAAATAAAGGTACAATCATTTAGGATCCAATGTGAACTGAACACACGGTCGAGAACATTATGTGGGTGTGTCTGGATACAAGTAGTATGTATCTGGGGTGTTTAGTTATTAAATCAGCTCGTGAGACCAGGGGACAATTTTTCCAACGCCCAGTTTTAACCGTCTGGGAACTGCCAGAAAATCATAAAACTTAACTGCCCAGTGATCTTCTCAGAGATGTCGCTAAATTATATCACGCTTCTGCGCCATCAATCAAAATTTTTTTTTCTCTTGACAATCTCTATAACTCCTTGTATTACAAATTCGATTAACAATGAATAGATTATTTTGGCTCGAGCCTTTTAAATTTAAGCAAGATCATTTTAATCTCATTTTTCTTTTTGAAGTTCTGTTTTACAACTCTACAAGAAAATTTGCGAAATGGGGAGCACAATAAGAGATTATATATGAATATTTGTGATGTAAAATAATTGCAGTGTTCAACCTTTTGTATTTTCTTTTATTTTGAAATATTAAGATATGACAATGAATAACTTTTCAGGTGTTTTATGAAACAATCCGTGATATAGCCGTTGGAGAGGAGTTACTGATGGGACCCCGTGAACCCTTGCAACTAAATGACATGTTTGGAGACAACACCACAGAGGAGAGGAATTATAAAGAAACTGGTAAGCTAAACTAATAACTATCAACTACTTTTTAGAAAGTACCTAAATAACAAAATCATCATTTTACATTTGAACAATTTTTACTCGTGAAGCAAAACAGTAGCAAAACGTGATTTGTGTTTTTAAATAACATCTGAATGTTTTAATATTTAAATTTTGAAATGTTTTTTTTTTCAAGAGTGCGTTGCATAATTAATAATTATTTACGTATACAAGTGGCCTTAACAAGGCATTAAAAAAGGCAATTGATTTTTTGACCTGATCAGAATCAATGCCCAGAACGTAGGGAGTCGCGTGCAAATGTTCGACAACGGGCAGGTGTTGCAACGCGAGTGTCAATGAGGGCGCGCTAGGGGTAAATCGTGTGGATCGTGCATCGTAAAAAGCGTGCACGAGCGTCGCGCGTATGCAGGTACGTACGCACAGCGCGTCGTTACTCGTCATGCCTTCCTGACTTTGGCGTGATTCACCTGGCGAACCGTTGCGATATATTAACTCCATGCATTCCAATTACCCATAACGTGCTTCGTCATTGACTTAGCACGAGGCTCTGATTTGATGCTTATCGCATACTTTTTTCTTTCTAATCCAACAAAATCTCATTCTCAAAACTTTTCTTTTCAATCAAAATCCACAGTAAACACTTAAATTCATGCTTTTATGAGCTTTCAAATATTTCACTTTTTGATTCCTTTATCTGAACTGAACGATATTAATTTTTATTAATTGAAAAAAATTTTGTATTTATGGCAGAAATTATTGTTGATTTATAGATAAAAATGGTATTATGCGGATTTAAAAAAAAGAGCGAAACAATATGAAAATTGAGGAAAATCAGAGTGCTGAAATCGTGACAGTTATCTGGTTGTAACTCTCACGCAATAATCTCGGTGCTCGCAAGGGCAAGTACGAAGGGAAAGATTATATGCGACACGCAGATGTCGCGGTAATTAAAACCGGGCGTATTGTCGAAGTTGAACAGCGCAACGTGGCTCCTAAGACCGGCATAATCAGCCGTTATGATTTCACACATTTTTCAATGCCAAGTTTGGCGCAGGCCATCCGAGCCGTCTCGTCCGAGGCTAATTTGCCTGGGGTATCCGCGTGTGCTTTATCAAATTCGAGTTCACGCAATTGATGTCACAAGTCAAGCTGTCCCGGAAACAACCCTCACGCTGCTTCCGGCCAAGTGTGTTCACTCACAGGGCACCAACGATTGGCATCTCGCGAGCAAAAAATATCACTTTTTTCTCCATGCTAAATGTCGACTTTATGACCGGCAATTAAGTTCGCGCCACTAGCGCGATGTTAATTTTCGGAAAAATTAATTAAACCTCTCAAGTGCCCTTTTATTGCCCCATCGCATTTTCTTCCTTCTGTTCATGAAATTAGCTAATATACCATAGTTGATGATAAACCCTTAATTGCTTTTCATTTCAATGTGATTTTTTTTATTTAGAATAAAAAAATGCAAAAAAATGGTTGTGGAATGGTGTAAAAAATGGCGAGCGTGATATATATAAAAGTGACAAGATCATTTTTCTACATGGCTAAATCGGGATACATGAATAACGAAAGCGAACGGGCAATAAAATTGAACACAGACAGCATATTAGTGCAATTTTGACGGATGAATTTGGAGTAATGGGAATAATGATGTCAAACAAACGGCCTCGTTTTGTATAACCCTTGCCAGTCGTGGCATCTGCGTACCTTCCGTGTGGGATCACTTTTTCATGCGCTAAGGGAGAAAACAGTCGGAATGATTTTAATACGCCTACCCTGGGGTGTGACGGGCACGCTCAAATAGCGCGCACAACCTCAGATATAATATTTCGCATTTGACAAGCAGCTTCGCATTGTGTCACGTGCCTTTGTGTGCACGACTGATGCTGCATACATTTGCACTTATGACCGCGACGATTGTCGTTTTTGCGACGACCACGCGACTTATCTTGTTTTTTCATCCCCCTTATTACATTCAATCCTTTCATCCGGGCTTTTTTTAAACTTAATAATATTTATAGTCCAGTCTCAAACATTGTTTTGAATAAACAAATTACTCAGTTTAATTAAATTTTTTTTTTCGTTTTTATTTTATTTTAACTCAAACAAAATATGTACATATAGACCAAACAAAATTTTGCTGGAAGTAAGAATCATGTGGCGGATAAGCTATAGGCCAAGAAATACTGTAATATTAAAAATTTAAATGTTAAACGATTTTGATTCGATTTTTTGCACGGAAACCGCATTACAAAAGAAAGGCGTGTATACAAATGGCACAAACAGTTAGCGTGAATTATGTCGCTTGTGGGGGGCTCCCCAAACATATATTTTTTTCAGTTTTTGCTTTTGGATTTTTTTTCTAATGGCTTGTGATGTGTATCTCTGGCCGTGTGCCTGTGACTCTTCGACGGCTCTATTAGAGCAATGATAATTTATGACTCGCATTGTCGATTAACACGCGCGTAACCAGTGTCAGGGGCGACGCCCGATTTCGCAAAAGGGGTACAAGCACAAAAGGGCACGCGACACTATTTTCTGAGGGGGCGGACTCCTAACCCTATCTAATTCATCGAACTCGCCTAATGACGCGGCTATTTGACGTTCGGATTAGCGGTTTATGATGTATTTCTGCCAGTACAAAAAATGTCCAGATTTAATGCAATCACTGGAAACATTTGTTTCCACAATATTTCCAATATCTTATCGCAATTTTGATTTTTTCTTTTTCAATGGCAATAGTTATTATTGTACATTAAGAAAAATACCCGGTATGGGAGTAAATGATATTATTTAAAAATTATTGTAATAAGAGGTTAAACTGCATAAAAACGGAACACTGATTTCCGTTACTTTTTCCCATGCAAAGACCATCTGACTCCGTTGGGGGTTGTCTGCAGTGTGAATCCCACCTGTTGACTTTCCGCAACATGACTTTTGATAAGTGTTTCTTATATAGTTTTGGGTTGCTTTGTCTCAGCTTGGTGATCTGATAAACCTATTATTAATGCAAGTTAATATTGATTGATCGTCTGATAAAGCAAACTCTTTTTCTCAGGCGAAGTGTAAAATGTTAACTAGAAGGACCAAATAGACAAATGCGTGAAATTTTGAAGATTGAATTGCAAAAAACATTGAAAATTGTTCAACAAATCATTTTAAAATTTTAAAATCTTTATTTTTTTACAGTTCTTTTAACACTGTGCAAATTTCATGAATGTATATTATTTTATTTAAAAAAGTTATAGTACTGTCCACGTAGAAGGTCCGAATAGAAAAACCTGTCCAATTTGTTACATAAAATCGATAGATAGAAAAAGTCAATCAATCAAAAAAAATCAATATTTATCATTTACGATCGTTGCAAATGTGACTTTTTTGATTCCATTTCATAGAATATTGAAAATCTACCACAGTCTTTATGTGTAAAATATTGATTGAAAATATTTAATATCGATAACATTGCTGAAGATTTGGTTTTTTAATACCAATATTTACCGTTCAAACATTGTTTCATTTAACTTTGATTTAAACAAATAACAACTTTTTCAATCGGATTTCGGTTCCACTATCGATGAATATGAGTGTAAATTATCATGAATTTTTCTGAATTCCCAATGAATTCCAAATACTTTGGAATTTTGAAATTAATTATTGATATTGTTTTTGAGTCTTCATTACAAAAGCGTATTGATTACAATAAAAACTTGAAAAACTTGTTTTATTAAAAAATGATAGTGTAAATGATACATTTTGACATATTAGACGGTTGAGTAAAGTCATAAAAATTCAAAGTCAACGTATTCCTATTGTTTAAATTAACCACACGGCACGTGAAATTAGCTGCGGATAGGAAGACGATTAGCGTTTCGACAGGGGGTCTTTTGACCGCGGGGTAGAAACATCCGCAAGAGTTTGTGCTTGTTTCCCATGAAGGTTCGTTGGGGGTACGTCGCCAAACCATATGGTCAGACAAGTGTACCAGTATAGATTTAAATAACCGTTAATGCATTACAATTCCAACGTTGATTCTTTTCAAATTTCTGTATCATTATTTTTATTCTGTTTTGGAATTCCTGTTGTGGGAAACGATTGTCCGAACGATTTTTCTACTGAAGCAAAATGTTGAATTTCGTTTTAAGAAAAATATATATCAGCTTGTAAACAATTTTGTTTTTTTTTTAGGAGCATAAAAATTTAATAATATAACATAGCAATTTTACCCCAATTCTGTTTTCACGAAATTATAAAAGAAACTACATACGATGGCTAATTTCAAAGCACAGGTGGTATTTTATCACCTGACTATTTTGCTCTTTGAACACATGACACTAACAAATATTTGGGCTTGAATAAGCACCATAAGTCAAAATAATGACAAATGGAAACAATGCCGTGATTTTATTTAAGTCGTTTCTATGAAATGAAACAAATTGTAAAAAAACTCATAATTGAATACTGACAAAATTGAAATATATTTTTCATTAAATCATAATGATTAATTTGATTTTAATCTAAAAAATGCAAAGACAATTTTTTAAAATTATCCAAATTAAACGTATTATATATAAGTAAATATTATCATAAGTAATTCGGAGTGGGGCTATACCCCAAGCCATTTGTCTGCATAATGAAGTCATGCTTGGATGTTTTCGTATGTGCGTGGAAATATGGAAATAACGAGGGGTTGTGGAGGGTGGTAGAAAGCAAGGCTGGAGACGACGCGATTCTCTGACTTCCTGATTTAGGCGGCAATCGTGACAGTCATAGCGACTTGCGCGGGGGTTGAAGTCGGTTCGTCGTCGTGCGATTGGCTCACTCCGTAATTCTCTCGCCAATGGCAATCGAGTCCCATCAACCCTGTTTTTAGTTACGTTATGAAAGACACAACTTGAAGAACTTGGAAGATTCATTCCTGCTATTGTCTTTGCTACGAGTTGTATTCGATTGTGTTCAAGTGTAAAGTGCGTTTTCAATTATTTACCAACATATTCTTAAAAACAATTAATAATTCTACGATTTTAATAAAGAGAATACTTACTTGTTTTTAGTGATTATTGTTTTTGGTTGAATATTTTAAACATTTTTCAATTCATTGATGAGAGTGAAACGTCGTTTTTTCATTTGTTTCGTTTTGTTTGATTTTGCAGCTTCGCAACATAGTGGCACTGCAGATGAAGATAGAGACGAACTCAACTTATCAGTTTCGCTGCACAGTGGAAACGAAGAAAGAGAAAACGAAGAAGAAGGTGAAATCAGGTGTCCGGCTTGTGATAAACCTTTTCACAATATTGACGTGTAAGTAAAATTCGATGAAATTAATCACGCGAAAAAACCGAACACAACAGACTCCATTTCTATATTTTTTATGTTTTTGTTTGTCAACAGTTAAATAATATGATTTCTTAAAAAACATATTGACCTATGAAAAGAATAATAATACTGAAACACATGAATGTAATCACAGAAGATGAATGATAAGCATAACCAAAAAAGTTTGTACTAGATAGTAAATGTCAATTAATAATTAACTGCGCAGATTTTAGGGTCACTTTATACTCTTGCATTATTATCATAAGATCTCAATGGGTACAATGGTGTACACAAACATAACACGCGAACGAATAAATTGTATATGTGATACTCATAAAAACATAATTTTGCGACTGCATAAGAATAAAAGCCCCTTTTTTATCGATAACTTCAATTACAGCTCAAATGTTGAACTGTTGATAACAGCGAATTTTTGTATGGTCGCAAAATGTTCATAAATTATTCAAATATGTATAATTTAAGCTCTGTTCTTATTCTTAATAATTGCTTCATTCACTTAAAAAATTGGATTTGAAAATTCATTCAATGTTATAAGGTCAAAATCAAATTGTTTAAAAAGGCTCAACATGAAATATTAAAAAATCTAAGATAATTTTCATGGCCAATCTTTTTGCAAATTTTGTTAAACAAATTTGGCAAAATTTTCATTGATAAAATTATACTATATTCATTATTGATTTCAAAAAAATCGAACTGAATTCATTTCACAATAAAAATTGTTGTAAAAATAAAACTAAAAAATGCATAATTGATTCAAATGAAATTATGAAAGGTAACAACTTGCATGTGACGTTTTAATGGCAGAAGGTAGTCATAATTATCGGTGAATTGCGGAGGGATCACCTGTTGTGAACGGGTTCACGCGGCTGAGATCCGCAGGGAGTATAAAGTAGCTGAATTTGCATACATCATCGTCGTCGCGTGTTCACAGCTCATCTGGCGGCGCACAATATCTCGGCGTCAATAGATTTCATGACACATTTGGGGTTGTAAAATCAAAGTCTTCCATCGCGCCATCCGCTTCCGCTCTAACTGAGCATAAACAATCCAAGATAAAGCCCCACGGATTATCTACACAACACCAAACGAACATGTTTCAAATCACATCAAAATACATATCACATTAACTTCGATCGATTCTGTAATTCTAATTCTCAATTTGTTTCTTTTTACAGATTAGACGACCATCTCGTGAATTCTCACAGGTATCCAGCGAATCAGCACTTCTGCGACAGATGTCCTCAACGTTACGCTTGGAGTCCACTTCTAGTGAGTCATCGCTCGATTGCCCACGGTGAAGTGCGCAAATACACTTGTGAAAATTGTCCGAAGGTAAGCTGATTGTCCAACTTTGCACAGCCCCGCGTGACAAGTGGACACTGAATGAAATACATTGTTTTTAAATTGTATAAAACAATTTTCTATTCTTCATCACTGTCCATCTTTCACATTGGGACCAAAACTGCTTGTTCTAAGTTGCGTAAAAATGTTTAGCGCGGGAAGATCAGGTGGGATGACCGCTATTTATTCAAGTCTAAGTACCAGATCGACTGAATGCATATCAAAATACTATATATGAGAAAAAGTTTGCCAACTGGTTTTCCCGGACTCGGTGTTTCTACGCAGGCGAGTCATCGGCTACTACCTATCTCTAAAGTCTGACTGTTTGCAGGTATTCACAGATCCGTCGAATCTCACGAGACACATTCGCACAAACCACGTAGGTGCTCGCAGTCACGCCTGCACCGAGTGTGGCAAGACCTTCGCTACAAGTTCCGGACTGAAGCAGCACACGCACATCCACAGCAGCGTTAAGCCCTTCCAGTGCGAGGTCTGCTTCAAAGCGTACACGCAGTTCTCCAACTTATGTCGACACAAGCGCATGCACGCGGACTGTCGTACACAAATTAAGTGCGACGAATGCTGCCAGGTGTTCAACACCCTGGCATCTTTAGCTAAACACAAGAGGTTTTGTGGTTCAACGGCGACCTCTCATCCCGGAGCCATGCCTCAATTGCCATCGAGCGCACCGAGCCCGTACATGGTGTACTCGGGATCGTCAATCGCCCTGCCGTTCTATCCGTCAGTTATACCCTTCTCGCCTAACATGTTCCCCAACGCCTCGAGTTATTTCAATTCATCGCTCCTGTTTTCGCACAAGTTGGAAGATCAACTGCATGAGGCCAGAAAAGACCGGTTCACACCTCCCAGAGTACTGTCACAACAGAGCAAGGTGTCTCCATCCGCTGCCGAAGAAGCTACGTCCACTCTGAGACCATCCCCGGCCAGACCACCTGTACAAGCCACAAGTCCAGATAGCAACGACGACTACCCCTACAAGTTGGTGAAGAAAGAAACCGAGGAACAAACACCCGTGGTGAACTCGTCTCAGGATTTCTTCAAAGACTTCAAGAAACCGAAGGAGGAGAAAGAAGAGAAAGAGAGTACTTGTCAAAGTACGGACCAGCCGCTAGATCTGCGGGTACAGAGGAAAAAGCACGAAGTGGTGAGTCCGGTGAAGGTGGAAAAAGTCGCCTCGACCACAGGCTCAGGTGCTTTGAAGCGTCGTGCTTGTTCGTCTTCACCAGCTGCAGTAGAAGAGCCTCCGGTGCAACGACCAAAAGTAGAACAGGAAAGCAGTCCTGTAGTCTCTACACCGGAGGAGAAGAAACTTAATCCAGTTAGGACACCTCTGCCAATGGAGCAGCGAGCACCGGCAAACGTTCCCCCGCACATGGCTTATCCCCGACCCATCAACCCCATGTTTTTGGAAGCTATGTACAGATCAACTCCGGGAGGAAACAACTTCGCAGGGTTCGCAGGTTGCGGTCAAGTAGCAGGGGCAGGTTCACCGGATTCGTCGCGACTTATGCCGCCTCTACCGTCGTTCGGACCAACTCGTGGACTACCTTTTCTAGGCTCCTTTATGAACGGTTTCAACGGTAGCAGACCCGGTAGCACCGGGTTCGACTTGCTAACGAGACCTCAACTTGGAGCATTCCATGGCGTAAAGCCCTTCCAGGACCCTGTTATGCCGCACCATGGCAAAATCAAGGACAGGTACTCGTGCAAGTTTTGCGGCAAAGTGTTCCCGCGGTCAGCAAACCTTACGAGGCATCTTCGCACCCACACTGGCGAACAGCCGTACAAGTGCAAATACTGCGAGAGGTCGTTTAGTATTTCGAGTAACTTGCAACGACATGTGCGCAACATCCATGACAAGCAGAGGCCCTTCAGATGCAACCTTTGCGATCGCTGCTTTGGCCAGCAGACGAATCTTGATCGGCATCTTAAAAAGCACGACGCTGACGACGGCACAGGTGTGCTTGCTGTAGCAGATTCGCCAGCAAGTAGTAATGAGAATGAGAGAGAAGACACGTACTTTGATGAGATCAGATCATTTATGGGCAAAGTTACGTATGGTGGTGAGTCGGGGTATGGAATCCCTCATCCCACTTACTTGCCCTCTCGTTTACACGAGTTGCACGAGTCCAAGACAGAGTTCGACGAAACCGAGGACAGCGAAGAAGGTGCCTTGCCTCTGGACGAGTCGGATGCAATGTCACCGAAAGAGTCACCGCCACCCCCCTATGAGCTCAAACTGAGGGACAAACAGAAGTTACTCAACAATAACACCACCGAGCCGGTCATCGAAGTCTCCACATAGCCCCACTTGTATTGTTAAGATTTTTAGATCGTTTATCGTTGGGTTGAGAACACAACTCGTTGTCTTTCCTCGGATGTAAAAATGTGAACATATCTAGTAAAGGGGATTGAAGTTAATTCAAAGTGTGTAAAGTTGACGTACACTGAATTTGAAGCCTGGTTCAGTATTCATTGATGTTGAATATTCCGATAGGCTGGTACTGTTATTCAGGCTAGTTATCTCGCACTGTTTTCATGTGCTACGTTTTTTAATTCAGCCTTTACACGCTCCTTGACTGAATTGTCCTCTTAGACACTCTTTCTGTCAACTATTGACAAAAGTTGCACTTACGGCACATTACTTTTATTAAATATACAGTTTTTGACGATTAACTATATTTTTTTATTCCTTTGATAAATTATTTGAATAATTGTGATCAATCAAATAAATAAATTGCACTTTTGGATATTTAATTATTTAATTTGTTTTGTTGTAACGAACATTTTTTATTTTGTAATTTTTTGGCTAGTTTCTAAAAATTATTTTGTTCAGTGTGATTTTTTTATTTGCCAGCCTGTTTGTCACTTTGTTATCTTACTGATTTATTTATCAGTTAAATTCTGTATAAATTCCAGTATATGTGATTTGCTTCTAGATGAAGAAACGAAAAACTGCATGTTTCTTTGTTAAACTGTTTTTAATTTATTATTGACAATGACTAGTTAAATGAAAAAAAAATTAAATGACGAAAAATTTTATATTAAAATGTCGTGTTACAAATTGTGTATCAAAATTTGTATTAGTCGAGAAAAGCCAAAGCGAGGTGAGAATTACATGTGAATGAGATATTGATTATAAATCGTGTAATTAATAAATTTATGCGAAATTGTGTACAAATTTTAATTAGTTTTGTAAAAAAAATTCCCCTGTACTTTTTAGTAACTATATCTATAAATAATATGAATAAAAAATTTATGTATATACATCGTCATTATTAAGCAGCGATGTAACGTAATCGGCTGTTTAATATTTCATAGAAAAAAAATCTAGCCATCTAATGTGTGCATCCCATCAATTTGCGAGGAAACAATAATCTAGAACGACTCATGCTTTGTGCACGAGTATATAATAATGCGTAACAGTTGAAAACATATTTACACATTTCACTACAAATAATACACATGATGGGCTTGTCGTTTTTCACACTAAAACTTATAAAATACGTGTTCTACATACCTCAAACTTTTTCAATCCTGGACTCTACCGCAATTCTTCCAACCTTAAGCTCTATCATAGAACATATAATAACTTAACAATTCATTTTAAACAATATTTACATGCTCGATAACTCAAGATCAATTATAAGTAAATCAAACGACTAAGTACATTATAAATAATGTAAAAATATCTGTATTTTATTTCTATTAATATTGATATTATTACAAATAATACACTTTAAACAGTTGTCATTATTCAATATCCTTTTCCCTTAGTATCACATTTACGATTAAGTCGCTCGGGGCAAAAATAACTTAATCGCAATTGAGTTTATGAACCTCAATTATTGATTATGAAAATTTGTTATTCAATCAAGTCATTTGTATAAAAATTGAAAATAGTATACAATAAATAGTTTCATATTAACTTGAACCACATTCATAGTATTTCTAACATGAAAGATAAGTCAAAAAATTAAATAAAAATAAATTAAATAAGTTAATACAATCTGATAATACTATTCCAATTAAAAATATTACATTTAGTTCTCTGACCTTGGTTCTCCGCAAAAACCAGGAGTATCTGCCGTGATTGCACTCAGCGACTTTATAATGTTTATTTAGAAATATAACATTTGAGAACTAACGAACAATTCTTTTGACTTTTAACTTTATTACTACAAACAATATTTCAGATTCATCCTCTTTATAAATTGAACTCTCTTTTCCAGCGCCCATAATATTCGACCAACTTATGAAATTGTTGGCGTTGTTTCCCTTCAAGAGTATCCAACTGAAAAAGCAACATTAAAAATATTACTAAAAGGTGCAATTAATAATGACAATTATATATTGATGAAAAATTACCGTTTTTTCGTAAACTTTGAAAGACTGATCAATTTTTGTTATCATTTCGTTAACTGGACTTATTTGATTTTCTTTCATGTATTCAATCAAGTTGTGCAAAATAAAAAAACCGTCTTTTTTGCCGCGATGTAAAACGTTACTGATGATTGTTTGGATCGACTTAATGTTCATTGTAGAGCCATATTTTTGTAGAGTGTACAAATAATTTTCAATATCCCCATGCGTGTGACAAGTTAGTGCCAATATTTGCCAAGTGCTTTCATTCGGCATTGCACCGTGAGCTCTCATTAGCATCACAGTATTCTGTGGAAAACAAAATAACACAATTTTGATTGTAAAAACATACAATTTGCTTGTATTCTAAACTTTTAGTAACTTCAGCATTACCTTTGCCGATTCATAATCAACCCTCAAGCACCGTCTTTTTATCAACGCATTCCAAAATTGCGTCTGTAAACTGACCTTATACTGTTTCACATGAGTAATAAATTGATCTTCACAATAATCAGTATTTGGTAAGCACTTCAATAGGATCCTCAAAACATGCGAGTCAATTTCAATTCCATCGGACAATATTCCCTTTAAAACTTTTGGGTATCCACCAAACAACAAAAATTTATCTTCTTCAAAGATGTCTCTCAAACCGAGATCTTCTAAATTCGCAAATTTAGATAAAGACGATTTTGATAGCACCGGAGGACTGGCCAGCAGATCCGTATCGCCATTTTCGATAAGGTTGATATTAATACTATGGTTTCCTCTTGATATAACTCCACTCAGGGCTAAAAACTCGCAACGTGTTGCAGAAATGTTGTGCCAAAATTGAATGTGAACCATTTTATTAGAATAATGACAGTGTTGCTTTATCGTATGCCAAAGCAATAAATTCAGTTCTAAAGTGTTGTTTGAACCGTAGTTCACACATCTCAACAGATTTTCTAAAACCCTCGGATTAACAGTTCTATTATTTATCTCCATTCTACCGTAAGCGTAAAGAGCTTCGTCGACCATTTTGAACTTATTATAGAATTTAAAGAGTGCATAATAAGGAATTTCATCATCAGGTACATTTTGACTATTCATAATATCCACAACATCTGTCAGTCTCAACATAGCTATCTTCGGATTCTTCTCTGGTATAAAAGAAAGGATCGTACAGTGAAGTATAAATTGTGTTATCCTCAGATTTAGTTGCAACATTTTAGTTAAGAGCTCAAAGCAATCTTGGCCTCTTCCTTGGCGTGAGAATGCTTCCATCACCAATTGGAAAAGTTTGTGCATTGGAGCAATATTGTTTGACTCCATTTCAAAGAGTACTTTCTTTGCAGCCAACAAGTTATTATTATTAAGGTGAGTTTGTATTTCGTAGAAATAGTTTAATTTCAAAGAAGTGATTTGACTCTCATCTTTTTCATGACTAGAAATAAATTGGTCACTCATTTTCGATACTCCGAATGGCGTATTAAATGACGACAAACACCGGAGGGTTGTATTAAAAGAAACGATTTCGTCCTAAAAAATACAAATAGGATTAAGGATAAAAATTTATTTTTATTTAATATATTCTATACTCACACAGGCATGACTTTGAAGACGTGATTGCAAATAGTTGGAACGAAGAATTACGTTGATTACAGCACGTACCCGTGAGTGTAACAATATGTATTTAAAGTACATGGTATTTTCGTAGCATCCCGATATTAACTCACTTTTTTATTTCATCTTTAAGCAGATGTTCATCTAATTTGATTGTGAAAGCAGATTGTTTCAGTCATCATTTATATAAGATTTTGCAATATTGCGTCAAATTGAAGTTATTGAATAAATCTTTGAATATATATTGACAGAAACGAAAATTAGAACTTTCCATACTTTATCTACTGAATTGATAACTACAAGAAACTCAGGCTGGTTCAACTGGTTCATTTTAACGATTGATTAAATGTTTGCAGACTTTAAATGTCTCACTCGGCTCTTGTCAGAGCAAAATGTTTTCATACACTTTTGTAGGTTATTAAATTGAATACAGTTGGTGTGCGCGTGCGTGTCAATTTGACACTGTCAAACCCTTTTTTGTTTTGCAAAAATTTTTAAAACATTGATGCAGACAATTTGAATAGGTATAATATGCAAAACACAAATTAAAAAGTGATTCAATTTTTAAAACGTATAAATATATTTTTAACTTTTTGTAACATTATGCTGATAATTATTTCGCCAACCGTGGTACAAATTCAAAAATTTCTTATAATTAATTAGTTGGACGTTCGAAGCCAATTCGTCAGCCTGAAAATAAATCAAATCGTACATTTTCAAAAATATTGACACAATTTTGTTGTAAGAAATATGGAAACAATTTTCAGAAATGCGTGTCTTACCCGTCTCTGTTTTAACTCTTCACATTGTATAACAAAAGAATCTAAAAGTTTTATGGTTTTTTCTGACGGTTCCAAATTATTTTTAGATATATATCCCATCAAGTGGCTCAGATTTAAGAGTTTATAATTGCTTTTTGTGTGGGCAATATTTCTAATAAGCCGCCTCAAAGTTATATCACTTGCAGTCTGCTGGCTATTGTCTAAGTGATACAGAAACTTTTCGATATCTGTATAATGATGACACGTGTATGCCAAGGCTTCCCAAGTTGATTGGTCTGGTTTTACATTTTCTGCTTCCATAAGCACAAGGACATCCTGTAACCATTATCGTGTACTGATTTCTATTTAAATAAATCAACTATGTATTTGTTGTATTAGGATTTACCTTTGCAGCTTCATAGTCGAACCTGAGACATCTTCTTTGGATCAAAATATTGAAGAAATGAGTTGTCAATGGAATTTGCATCTTGTCCGCTTGATTGATGAGCTCATCCTCCAAAAGCATTGAGTCAGGCAGGAGTCGTAGCAACCAACTTATGACAATATCATCGGGAGTGTGTCCACTCATCTTGATCATTCGCAAAATATTATTGTAGCCTCCCAGCAGAAATAATTTGTCTTTCTCAAAAATATCTTTCAATGAGATATCCCCGTTTTCATTTCCGAATCTTGACAGCGAAGATTTCGACAAGACCGGGGGATTGGCAAGAAGATTTGTTTCTCCATCATCCCGCACTTGGATCTCAACTGTGTCGCTGTTTCTGGATAAGCATCTTTCCAACTTAGTGGCATTACACTGCGCAAAGGCTAGATTGGACAGCAAAATTTTGAACACACTCAGTTTGGGTGTGTAGTCACTTTTCAGCATGGTGTGCCAGATGATTAAATTGGTTTCCAGTGTATTTTCTTTGCTGTAATATACACACTCTAGAAGAAGTCGGTAAAATTCATTGTCTACAGCTACATGTTTGCGTTTCATTTCGTCGTAAATGTTTAGCCCTATGTAACCACACTGCAACTGAATAGAGGTTTTCAAAGCAATCACGTAATTGATGGTAGTGAGTTTGACGTTATAGTAATTTAACAGTGATATCAGTTTACTCAGATGATGCACTCCGTTTCTTTTGTGTTTGCTAATGGCAGCAAATATCATGGATGTAGTTTTTGGTAAAGGTCGAAAGTTTTGCTTTAACATTTTTTCGTAGAGAACCAAACATGTGTCTATGTCGCCAATTTCTGCGTATGCCTCAATCTTTTTTGAACGTACAATACTCTCTGGTCTTTCACTTTTTCGTTGTTCTTTGTATTTAAAACTTCTAGCAGTTGGTTCTGGGTTGACAGCGACTGAAGATACAGAATTTTTAAAAATTTGTTTAGAGCCATGAGTGCCTAGTTGGTTGACCACAAAATCAATATTGTAAGACGATTTTTCTGAAGAAAAATTTCTAGTCCAAGGGTCGATGAGTATTTTATTCTGAAACATTTGCTTTTGTTATTATTTCTGAGATCAAAACAAACAACAATTTAAATTAGATAACTTATTTTTAAATGACTTTGTTATCCTATTTTTATTTTTAAAGAACACTTTAACGATTTTGTTGTTAAACGTTGCTTTAACAATAGGCTGAAAACTTACATAGTGTGCTATCCGACAATAATTTGCCAAATGATTTGTAAAGAAACCAAATCGACCCATTAATTGCAAGCTTAATAATTTGCAGTGTACAAATGAGTTTCTCCTCATATTTTTGTTTGACTTTTCACGTTACTTTGTTATACAAATATATAAAAGTACATGATACGTAAAATATTTATTGTAAATTGAAACAAACAATTATTTTAACTGAACATCTTGTAAATCACTTTCATTACGATGAGGTTATGCTATGCTACCACCTTTCTTCTAGTTATCTTGTCTGCTTTACAATATATGGTGACATGTCTCTGAAAATGTAGGGAAAATTTAATGGCGGGAATCTTATAACTTTTTTGTTCGTGTGAATTATGAACAAAGTTATGATAAATTAAAAAAAATAATCAGTGAAAATAAGAAATATACATTTTTGAATAGCATCTATATTTAAACTAAAACATTTTCAATTAATGACATAAATAAATATATTTATCGTACAATTTTTGTAATAATAATTAATTAATTAAATTAATACATTAAATTCTAAGCTTGGCTAGTTTTAATATACAGACAATATAAATCTCAGATCAACAATAATTTCATTTCTGACCCTTTTCTTTGTTAATAAATAAATACTAACCGTTCTTGATCGATAAATAATCATCATTACACCTGAATTCATTTAAATAACATAACAAATCTGACAAATAATCGGCGTGGTTTTTTTGATCCGCAGTGAACCATATTTACACTCTTGAAATTGATACAAATTGAAACGTGAACATATAATTCATAATAAAATGCGAAATTAATGCGTTTGCACGTCAAACATTTGGACTTTGTTAAATGTAACAGATTCTTATACATAAGGATGCAAAGCCAAGGCTCTGCCCCGTAAACCTCTTTGGCCACCAACGCCTCCCTTTGGTATCACGTAGCCTCCAGCATGTCTCGCGGTTCCTTCTTCTTCAAGATTTCCATTGCTCTCGATCAAATCGCGCATTGCCCAGCAGGCTAAATAACGTGACTTTCCATGCCTCGCCAAGACGTGATATCCTTGTCTGCAATTTAATAATTTTGAATTTGAGCTCTATAATTTTACATCAAATGTAATTGTGCACAAACATTTTTCGCGTCTAATTTTAAAACATTGTTTTTGCTTGCATAAAACTATTTATATTTCGTTCGTTCAATTTTTTCAATCTAATTTTATTGCAAAATTTTATCTGCAGTGAAAATTGTAGTGCTTAAATTGAACTTGTCGACTTATATAAAAAAAACCTTTCTATTTTATCTTACCTAGATGATATGAGCCCAACCAGTAAAGCCCAGTGTGCTTTATGGCCTCTTTTCATGCAAGGTGCATTGTTAAAATCCGAGTCATAAGGAATAAGTATTATTGCACCGTGAGCTAAAGCATGGGTGAGGGTGTCAGGACAGCTCTGAAGATCAACAAGAATCTCGGGTCTGTGGTCCGGTAGATACTCGGCAGCTAGTGTTCCCATGAAATCCACACTGTATACTTCTCCATGTTGAGTAAAACCACGCACCCTGGCTTCCGCTAGTAGCTGACTCACAGATACTGGATTTGTATATGCCTGAGATGCCATTGCTAAAGCAACCAAACCGCATCTAAAAATGTAAACAAATATGTCAACATCTGATTGATTAGTTTCTATTTCAATTACAAACAAGTGGCGTTGAGGCAAAAACATCAATTTATTTAAAATCTAAATCTTGCAAATGTTAAGTCTTAAAAAACCAAAATAACTTACTGTGGCCCCTCCTGAAGAATGGGTTTGACTTGACAGAAATACGTAATTTCTGCATCTTTGAGTTCAAATCTGGATATCAATTTGTCGATTTCAGCTTCGGCAGATGTAAAGGTGATTTTGGTCCAGATTGGCAGCGAATTGCCCTCAGCTGAATCCTTCTTGTTGCAACAATTTTGTTGCGATAAGTTGGACAGCGGAGGAGGTGGCGGAGCAGGCATTTTGATAGTGTGACTTGAAGTAACGAGCAGTACAGATGTTCCGTTGATTGTCAAAACTTTGCTTCTTAACCCGCGTCAAGTTGGGCATCTAAAAATACAGCCGACCGCTCGATCTCACGCGCGATGATTTTGACGTTTTTACACCCTCTCTTGCTTGCTCTGTGATTCATTACAACATTATGTAATAAACTCAGCAAAAAGTCCGAGGACAATATCGTGACAGCCGATCATCATAATGAAACTTCACTGAAATGAGAAAAGACTCGAACGCACTCTGCTGTCTGCAATCTTTGAGAGTGCATCGGTAAGCGTGTTGCCTTGTTTATCTATTTTTATTTTTGTTTTCAAAACAAATATTAGTTTAAACAACAAATATTATTCAATTCATCACAAATAATGTTTAATCATATTCAAAATATTCGAATTTGATCAAGGAAACAGTATAACAAACGATATTTTTTGCAATAAACGTTTTTATTGTTACATTTGAACTACAGTTATTCCTTTATAAGTAAATCGTGAGCCAACAATGTTATGACCGACAGCTTACAATTTGTAACGTCTGGAATTTCATCTGACGTACGAATTAAAAGCAACAAAATTACTTTTTGTATTATACAAATCATCTTTGTTGAAATTTTTTTCAATTCATTTAACGATAAAAATTACATTCATCAGTTCTCAATCACTCGATGTACAATCACACATTCAAAGCCTGTTAGTAACCTATAGATATTTAAGATTTTACTGGACCTAGCAAAAGCTTGTTTCAGAAATAATTTTATGTACAGTCATTTTAAGCTCCTCTCCGCCACTTTTCGCCGTTGCTGAACTTTGTCATTTCTTTGCCACTGACTCCACAGGTACCGATTCCTACTCTTCCATTGACATTTTCTGGAGTTGCAAATATGCTTTTTTTGATTACTCCTTTCTTTGATGACTGTAAACAATTTAAAATGTAAACAATTTAATATCAATATAAATATGTTTTCACAAAACATTTTTGAATGATTAAAAAAATACCTTGTTAGCGAAAGCAAGCCATTTATTTTTTTCCTGTTCTCGTTCTTCCTCTAACTCCTTGAACCTCTGAAGTTTTTTCTGCTTCTTTTTCTTCAGGTATTCTCTTTGTTTATTCGGGTCGTTCCCGGCTACAGCGGCAACTTGCATTTTTCTGTAATAAAACAAATTATCTTTTATAATATGTGACTTTCAGTCCATACAGTTACCAATGTACACAATTTAAACACTATACAAACTTGCTTTCATATATTAAATATGAAAACAAGGTCACAGTTTTTAAATAATATAGTTTTAATCTCCTTAAAAAAAGTTGTTAAAGCTTGCAACTCAGTTTTCAGAGAAAAAACTGTACTGGGTCAATTATCCTTCGTTTTACCTTTTTCTGGGTGCCAAAATCAGAACATCACCAGGGGTTAAATCAACACAACGTAATATCAGATCAGAAGACACCAAAAGTTTTCATACAGTTTCATACGACGAAGAAAGGAAGAGCAAACGAAAAAGTAATTAGTATATCGTTTACTACAATTCAAAGCAAGTCTAATCATTTTTACCTTTTTTTATTTCAATTAATATTTTATTGATTAAATTACTTAACGCTGAAAAATCTGCAGAAGTCATTTCTTACTTTGATTTTTGATCTGCCCAATCAGATGCTGGTCTTTTGGCCATCGACTTAAGCTGATTGATCATTGTGACATCAGTATTTTTATACTCGTTGAACGTAATGTTTACTGTCCCATCTTCACTGATAGCATCTATCGTTGCTTCATAGTACCTGCAAAAATGCATGCAACTAAATTAAAAACTAGACATGGAAGACTTTTTAAGAATTATTTATTATTTTTTTAGAATTGTAAGCTGCAATGAACAAGTTGTCTTTGTTTGTTTACCTAACCTTTGAAAAAAAGTAACGAGTAGCGTATTTGCCTCAATCAAACCCCAAAACCGAAGACAATTTTAATGCCATGAAAAACAAAAGTATATTCAATTATACTAAAATGTAAATTTTTACTCTTTTATATTCAAAAATGAACGATTGTACCTTTTTATTTTTTTCGTCAAATTTGTTCTAGTGCAACCCTAAGAAAAATTAATGCCAAGAATTAAAGTGGTGGGTGATTATGGGTGAGAGCATCAACTACCTTGTTCTTTATTAGACAATGACTGTGTCCACTTACTTTCCATCTTCGCTCCAAGGTGCCATGCATTGATCTCCTACATTCCATTTACTTGTCAATGATGCGATCAAAGCAGGGTCTTTGTCATCGGTGCTCGAACTCCCTTGCGTTTTTTCTTGCTGCTGTGACTTGATCAAATCGTGTGTTAACTCTATCACCTCTTCCAAATCAATTTTCAATTTTAGTAACTCCTCATTGTCAGGATCTGTAGTTAATGCAGCTTCGACCTGAAAATCAAAAAATGTTTAAATTTCTTTTCAAAATCTATGTCGATAGATAAAACAATTCAACTTGAACTAAACCATTAATTTCTTTGGAGGAATATGACTAACTAACCTAAAAATTATCATTAGCAATTTTTCAAACGTAATTCCTTAGTTTTTATGTATACTGCATAGTCTTATGTGTTTGAAATTAAAAATCTTTATTTTTATTATATTTAATATAAATAAAAAGAAACTGACTAAGAATAAATAGCAATACAATATAAGACAACTAACCTGTTGGAGCTGCAATTTATAATTTTGTAGATCGTCCATGATGTTTATGTTATTTTTTAGTTTATAATGTTTACTGTTCTTAATACGTTGATGCCTTTTTGAGTAAGGCGATTGTAATCAAATTCATAGAAGTAGAGCAAACTTTTTGTTGTTGTTGTTGCTGTCGTCGTCGGCTCTTTTTGATGACAACGAAGATGGAGCTTTTTGGTTGGTGGCACCTATCTAGCTCAACGTGGCTTTACGACCGGATAGCCAGCATCGCCAGAAAGTTGAGTAAACAAATTAACATTACTCACGACACGCGACAGCTGTTCCTTGTTAATAAAACTCTTCAACTCAAAAACCCGAAAATTACAGACTGAAATAGGGTTTTATACTCAATTTTAGTAACACCTTCTAACTTTACCGTCATAATTTATAGATGGCGTCATAGCAAAACAAGGAACGGGCGAATCGTAACCTAAATAAACAATAAAATAAAATGTGTAAAATTAAAAACAGATAAATAAATGCACAAAGTAAAAATTCAAAAAAAAAGAATTGCATGCAACAGTAAAGTTAAGTGAAACTCTCTAAATGATTTAGTTTGTGGATGCTATAAATGGCTACAAATTTGTGTGACATTTAATTTCCGTATTCCTCAAGTTTACAATCGCTAGTCCTCTTATTCCTACATTCCTACTATCATTGTAAGTGCAAATGGTAATGTTTTTATTAATCAGCTGTTGTTTTTTACTTCGCGGTTGTTCATCGTTTCATCAACCAAGAAATCGTACACGTTTAGTATATTATTAATTTGTATATTTGTATATTACAAACGAAGTGAATAAGCATGTGTATATTTCTCTAGAATTATCATGAATAAGCGGAATTATTCTACAAAGTTAAATGACGAAGAAAATAATCCATGTTTGAAGGTAAATTAAACATTCAAAATAGTGTACTATTATGTGTATAGACAACAAATATTATTTCAATAAAATAATTAGAGACGTTTTTATACTTCTTAAACAAGATGCAAAGAGTATATTGTTGTATTAAACAACAATTTTTAAACAAATTTATTTCAAACGTGAATATAACAAGAAATTCTGTATGATTATATGTATGCTTCATTCACGTTGTTTGCAGGAACAGAAAATGTCTTACAAATGTTTAAATGATAATGATTTTAACTACTCCAGTTGTGCAGACTATTTTAAAAATTACAATAACTGTACAAAATTTTGGGTAAGTACAATTATTACAACATGCACATTTTCTATACGGCATTTTTAACATCTAATTTTTATAATTTCAGGTGAAAGTAATGCATCATCGTACTTTAAACTTGATCAGCCCTGCCATGCCTGCTATAGAAGACAGAGAAAAGATCAAAGCAGAATATAAAGAAATGTGGAAAAACTGAAATATTAAAATTTGTAAATCAAAGCACTACATTGTAATATATATCATATTAACTTCTATATTCTAAAAATAAACTCCTCGAGAAGTATAAATCTATCTCGCTGCAAAACCATTTATTTCCATCAACTTCTTAATGCTTAGCAAAGCATATAAACAACCCTAAAATCACCACAATATATTCGTAATATATTTCTTTTCCTCTGCAGTTAAGGGTATCATTTTTTATTTTAAATAAACTTACAAAAAATTTTAATATAACATCAATTTTAAAACGCGCGGTTCTGCGCCATTTTTCGGTTAGTTGCATAACTACAAATAAATTTCTGATAATAAGTTGATAATTTGTTCAATAAACTGTTGATTTACGTAAACAAAACAAAATTTTCAATTTTATAAATGAAAAATAAATGTTACTAACTTTATAGATAACACGAAGTGTGCCAACATGACGATAACTTTGGGGTTATAAATTGTTGTTGACTGTTGACATCAGACTAGCTCAGACATCAGACAGAAACATGTTTGATTTTTGTGAATTCGATAGTTAAGAAAAATAACAATACCAGTGAGAAGTGCAGTTGTTTAATAAAGAGACAACAATGGCAGATAAAACAGTGCTGTCAAATACTGACCACAAACTCTCAAAGGAGGATTATTTAGTTTTGAGAGCCAAAGAAGCCTTAGCGACAGACATTCATGCTGCCAAATCGTGGCTTATCACGGCAAAATCTTTATTTCCACATAGTCCCAAAGTTCAAGTAAATATTTCTGTTTTATAAACTTTTATTATAATTCTTAATGTTTTTCGTTGATGGCTCCGCTAATTATTGTTATGATAATTTAGTTTTATTACAATTATTGTTTACTTCAATGTCTTCAAAGTGGTTTATTTAATTTATATATTATAGTCATTAAAATATATACATTTTGTTTTTTAGTTCGAAGCCTATAAGTTGGAAAAGCTGGCAAAAAATGTTAAGGAAGCAGCAGAATGTTTTAGTGAAATGTAAACAAATTTGGCTATACGTTATTACCTATTTTTTATTATCATTCATTTATTAAAAATGATTTTAAAAAATTAAATTTGTAGATTTCAAAATTTTCCTGATGATCCGGACATCTGGAAAGAGATAGAATTAATAACAGCATCTCTAAGGACAGAACATTACAGTGCCGAATCAGAGTTGCTTTGTCAGATGTTCCAGCATTTACCTCAAGATTTACAACACAGACTGTTGATAATGACTGCAGATCACAGCGAGGATACTATGGAACACTGTAAATTGTTACTTCTGCTGCTGAAAAGATTTCCTCAAACTATATCCACTCATGGCGTAAGAATTTTAAAATAATTTAGAACAATAGCTAATGCACTGTAGGGTAAAATGATTGTTCCTCACGTTATTGAATTTTCAATTGTTTTAGCCACGACTAGTAGAAACTTTATTAACAGCAGAAAAACACAGTCATCCGGGAAGAGCAGTTAATGATTTTCGGAAACTTTTAGCTTGCGATGCGTTACCTCTTTTGGGAACAGCAACTGTTGACTTGAACCCTCGTCTCAGTTTGCGACTGCTCACAAAATCCATCGAATTTTATCTCGCCTACATTCAGAATCAAGAAAATCAAATTCCCCAGCCTTGGGATAGGATGTTTCAAATAATCGAAATGATGGGTAAAAAGCTCTCTTGGGAACTCAGTTCCCTCTTTGCTATGCCCTGGAATCGCGAAGTTTACTGCGAAAAAATCCACCAATTTGAGGCAAAATTCTCCGATAAGATGAACGATGAAATTATTATGAGACAATTTTTAATTTGCACGACTGTTATATTTTTGAGAGTTTTATATGAGCATAATAAGTTTGTTAGTGGAGGCAACGGGTATTGTTTGGTCGAGGCTTTTACAGAACCTTCTCTGCAACCTGCAGGTAATCAGACACTTCAAAAATTTGCAAATAAAACAAATCTTATCAACTAATAATATTAATTGCGCTTTTTTGTCATCAGAACCGAAACTAAAAAGAAGGAAACGGGATGATTGCATGTCCGTTGTAATTACAAGCGACGGTGAGTACAGTGGAAATGGATTAGCTTTGGCAGTAAAATTGTGGGACTTTCTACGAGGCAACGAGTATTTGCAACGAGAATCAAATAAACTAAGTCAACAGCTGCGACTTGACGGATGGATCAATCCATTTTTAACTGATCTGTCGATGTACAAGGGATTATATCCTGAAGTCATACCGAGACTCTCTCAAGAAAGTGGGAACTTGGTTTCGCACCTCAAGTTGGCTTGCAGTTGTTATTTTGTCAAAGACTACAAGGTTTATGGATAAATGATAATTTTTATAACAAATTTGGAAGTAATTATTATTAATACTCGTATTTAAACATGCTTCATTTGTAGGGTATGCTAGAATACATCTCAATAATTGTTACGATGCTTCCGACAACTCGTGGCAATATTTCAAATAATTTGATTTGTCCTGCTGTCCGTCATCTACACTACGTACCTCTAACACGGCTAGCTGTTCTACAGTATTGTTGCAGATTACTACTTTTAGCAATCAAGGTATCAGATACGATCATTAATAAGTAAATTTGCAGTTCAAAGTTGTTTTCAGTTAAAAAAAATTAACTTGAAGTTTTGGTTCAAGGACAATTTTGGGATGCCTGCAGGAGTTGGAGATTACGCAATTGGTAATTGAAATTGTTTAAAAACAAATAATAAGAGACTCAGACTTTAATGACTCAAATTTTATCTGCAGGGCATGCATTTGTATTGATGCAGATTGATTGGCCCCAAGAAGCCAATCTCCTAAATCTGACCATGGAACGAATTTTAACCCGCGGATCATTCAGTTACCCTCTCTTTCAATCTTACATTATTTGTGTTGACATTTTAGAAGAACTGACGTACTTGTGGTCAGAGAACGGAGGAGGCGTTTTGTTAGATATTAAAAATGGTTCCGGAATTTCACAAAGTAAACTTTTGTTCGATATCTTTATGTAATATCTCTGTTTTAGCAACTTTTTTCAATTATTTATTTTTTCCATCAGGTCGGCGAATGTCCACTAGAGGAGCTGATAAAGGTGTACGCGAAGAAATCAAACAAATTATGAGACGCCAAGCTGCAAGAGATGGGATCGAACCAGTTGATGAACTCTTGCAAAGGTTCATCATCAATGAAAAAACTGCACTTCTACACAGCCTTGTAATTTCGCCGTGATAATACAATATTGGAAAATATTTTTACTTGCTGCGATACACAATGATCTGTTTCTACTACTCAATACATTCAAAAAAATAGTGTGCAGCACTTTTATTCTCACTCGTTATATCCTTAAGAATATTATTTCATCAGGATTGAGAAGTTTCATAAACTTTGTTTTTAAGGGCATTGAATTAAAAGTACTATCAAATTTTAATCGTTAGAAAATTAGATCTAATTAAATTACGTAAATACTTTACATAAATCAATACATTATATAAAACTATGTTTTACATATTCCTTGTTATAAATCTTACTTTTATGTTAAAAAACGCAGTAACATTATTAAATGGACGCTTTCATCCAAGTACAAAATTAATAATGACAAACTGATGTTTAACATCATAGACTTCATATATCGCTTACAAAAATGAAAGTTGCAAAAATTGCCTGTAATAATTGGATAACAAATAAATTTAAATTTTTATACAAGTATAAACAATTTATGCACAATTTAACTTATTTACTGCCATATGTTCCAATGGTACTTCGTTTTTTACATTTTTTTATATATTCTATACCGCAATAGTGTTTTATTAGATATTTGAAATAAGCAAGAAAAATTGTCTGATTGCAAAAAACAGTTGAATATTTTATTTAAAATAAACATTCCAATTCGATGCAACTAAAGAAAGATAAATCATCGTACTTTTTATTAATATATAAAATTATCAGATAAAAACATGAAGTGTAAGGGCACTCTGCAGCAAGGTCTTAATCCCGGGCATAAACGATGCGATTTGACTGAAATCTGAGCCTGAAACCATGAACGTGTAAACACGCAACCCTTCTTCATATTTTCCATTTTCGATACACAAAGACATTTCATGCAAGTTGTCTAATGTGCTTGATGACAACTGAAAAGGAAAGAAATTGACTTAATATCACCTTCAAGTTATTTTAATCTCAGTTAAATCGAGATATGTATTTGTAAAATTAATCTACCTTGTTTTCCCGTAAACAATCATATAAGATTTCCAATTTTTTAGAAACATCCTCAACTTTTCTTTTGGTTTGCTAAAGAATAAAATAAGTACAATTATTATACAACTTTCACTTCAGTAATATTGTTAAAAATTTTAAATACTTATTAACTTACAGGATTCGTTATTGTTGCTTTTTCCAAGCATTTCATTTGTAGTTTGTCAAGTGTTTCTTTCAAACGAACATGCTTAACGGGTATGGGTGCTTTTGGTTTCTCAGGCTCCGGTGCTCTGACAATCTGAGCTGGTTGCACCGGCTGCTGGTTGTACATCGTGTCCATCGGTTTATTGTAAATTTGATTAGACATCTGGCTGTACGATTGATTGTACGTTTGGTTATCTGGATAGTAATTCTCAACAGGTGGCATCTGAAAAACAAACAAATGACATTTTTACTCAATTTCAATTTTAAAGAGAAATACAAACCGATAAATTCAAATCAAGATGTTGATTATAAATTAGAAAATTAATTGAAAAGTTTACTTACTCCGTAATAATCTGGTTGAGCGATATTTCCCATCGGATGCAGAATCGGTTCTTGTGGCTGATACTCTGCTTTTTCCTGAAAAAGCATAAAATAATTAGAAACCGGTAACTTATAAGATCGCACGTTCGTAATTTATCTGTTAGTTTCACACAATATCGTCAATCATAATTAAAAGCTGTAAGGTGTTTTTACAAGAAAAAATTCAGTCAGATATATTTCGACTCTAGTTTAAGAATGTTGTGTCTGTAAGTCAATAACACTCTCAACAACTTGTCTACCTTCCTACAAATCGAGTGTTTTTCTTTCCACTTTCTAGTACCAGCATGTTCCGCAGATATTTCATTATTGTAGATTAATGCCAGTACAGGCTATCATCAAAAAACGAATCATTACATAAACGTTATTCTTTTTTCGAAGTCTACAAATGTTTACTACCCCTAGTTCTCTTGTCTTCTTCATAGGGAAATTTCAACTCCACGTTAGTGAAATCAAAAAGAATTATATGCAACCATAATTCACATTTATAAATAATACTGTTAAATTTTTATAAATACGTTTCTTTCAAATTTCCCTCCGAAGGGCAGGTAATTACTTTGATTTCTAACTATGCAGCCTTTCCTCACCTGTATTCTCTTCGATTTGATGCTTGGTGGGTCGTTCCAGCCAGGTTTCTGATCAGCTCTGTAAATGTTTTCTTCCTGATATTTGGGTTCAGGCCTCGATGGAGCGTAACTTTGCATTGGCTGAGCACCCAAGGCACTCGACTGGTTCATGTCGGATTCATTCGGATTGAAGAAAGTGGTGTTCATCGGACCTGTCGGGTACATCGGATTTGAAGGTGGCGCGGGGTAATTGGGCATGAAGGACGAAGGTTGGTTGTAAGATGAAGGTTGGTTATAAGACGAAGGTTGGGTATACGGAGAAGGAGTTCCGTAAGAGGGTTGAATCGAAGGGTCAATGACATGTTTTGGTCGGATCGCTGGCGCGACCCCCGGTGGTTTTGGAGTAGTTGAAGTCGGTGGAGGAGGCGGAGGTTGATACGTAGCGGCAGGTACCATCGGTGTGGGCTGGTATGGCGCAGTATAACTCGGCTGGGTCGGTGGCACAGGGTTCAGTGGTGTATTCATGAACGAGTTCATTTGTCGAGTCGGGTCGGGGTTCCATTGGTTCATCGGACTCTGTTGCAATCCGTAATTACTCTGAAACACAATTTATAGTTAAAAATATAATTACATATAATACTATGAAGCAAATATTTAAAGACACAATAAAGCCAAGAAACTTACAGATTGAGAAATCCTTCTAGAAGGATCGAAATAATTCTGGCTCGGTCGTTTCGTATATTGCGGTTTTTCAACCTGACCAATTCCAAGGTTCTTATGCAGTCGGTCTCGGAGTTGAACGATTGACGGCTCCTGGCTATTGCCCAGGAAGCTTAAGGCAGTTTCGAAGCTTCCTTCAGAAGCCAGCATTTCTGCATAAGTCGCTAATACTGTAGCAGCTTTGCCTTCGAGTTTCACATTTCTGGTACCTTTAAATTCGAGACCTTTTTGCAAAATAGATATCAGCTCCACAATTTTTTCGATATCCGTATCTATGGAATTTGCCACTTTTTCGAGATTGCCCGAACAAATATAACAAATTTGAGCTTGTTTATTGAGTTCGGGATCGGGTGAAGCCATTAATCGATCTCCAAGGATTTCTGCGGAAATTTCAAAATTAATTTCGTTGAAATTGTCTTATTAAGCTCAATTAGATGTTGGAAACTCAAGCTTACCACAAAGTGCTGATCGTTCTTCGTTATTACAATGTATAAAAATGCCAACAAGTGCCTTCTGCCAGGATGTGATGTCACAGTTATTCGCAACGTCCGACCAATTTTCACTCACGACCGAGTTTATCAGCGAATTTAATGCTCCGCTGTGCTCAGAAAAGTATCTGTATTGAGCGCGAGCAAGCAGGTCCGTTCCTCCAGCCATTGAAAGAATTATTGCGTCAGCGTATCTTTTACTTGCGAAACACAGCGATACTGCTGCTTCGATGTTGTTCATCAAAATAGCTTGGGTGATCAGACCTTCCTCATCTGAAATTTGAGACAACAAAGCACATTTTAAACTTTAAAATATTCATTAGTTAATATTTGTGAAACTTTTTGAAGAAACCATTTTTACCATCTGAAATATTGAGTTTGAAATTTGATTCAATTTGCTTCAAACCAGGCGATTTGTTTTGTTCTCTCAGTGCAATTGCATCAAATGTTTCGCTGTCATCCATTATATTTCCATTTTGTACCTATAAATATGTGTTATTACAGAAAAATAAATATTACTTTTTTCATTTAATTATTCTTCAAATAATATTTATGTAAACAAAAAATATCCTTACAGTTCCCAATCTTGACATTCCCTGAGTTACATCATCGAATTCACTTGGAATGTATTGGTTTAATTTGTTATTGATAGAATCAACATTGTATCCCAATTCCATCAATAACTCTTTTTTGTCGTCGTCTACAAAATATGCATTAATACACTTCCAGATTTTCTTCTCGTGATCGTCGGTGGCAAAATCAATTTTTTTCCTGCAGTAATCGCTGTACTGCATCGACTTCAGAGCACTATCCAATTCGTTTGATCGTTGCACTAAGTCCGGATTGGTCACTACCGAGGAAACATAGACAGTTCTCGCATTTGCATTTGTACCATCCAAAGTGCTGTTTTCAAAGATTGTTAATTTTCCTCCAAACTGGAAACATAAATTCAGTATTTATATTTATTAAACATCCATGTACTCTCTGTCATCTTCACAATTGAAATATTGTCTTACACCAAAAGAGGCACCAAATGGTCTCTTCAGCCACTTTGGCGCCTTTGTAAGTTCTGCTATAGATTCTGTTTGAGCAACAGGATTTGTAGGTTGCGCGATCTGACTTATTCCTGGGAACGAATCAGCTATCTTGCTTGTTGTCTCCAAGATCTCCTGTTGTTTTCCTCCCAGTAAAGAATAAACCACAACATGACCATCAAAACTGCTACCAGCAATCAACCCAGGGTATTTAGGACACCAAGAAACGTCAAAGTTCCACTGGGATGTTTGAGCTAATTCCCCGGTAAGTTCGCCATTCTGAAGTGAACATTTTTTAGTTGTTAAGATGTAATTAATTATATGCAAATATCAATTAAATATTATTAATACTTACAGGTGCAAGATTTGGATTCCAACAGAGAATCCTGTTATCTTTGCTGCAACTCACTAATAGATCAGGATCTTGCGGACACCAGGCAATTGACAAGACTCCCCTTTGATGATTTTGCAAAGTACTTAAGGGAGACTTGGTGCACCTCAAATCCCACAGTTCAATCACAGGCGCCAGGTCTTCTTCGGATGCTCGGCATAATTGTGTGGCTTCATCTGGATGCCATTCAATGACCTTCCATCTAGCCTAAAATGAACATTTTCAGTTATTTGAATGAACGCGATTGAATCGGAAAGAAATCAAAATTCATGATAATAAATTAAAATTATTTTGAGTTTTATATTACCTTTGGATTGGAATCAGGCAATTTCATTATTGTTTCGTTTTTACGCAAATCCCAAATCATGCAGCACTGGGAAAATGTTGATGCCAAAATATGTTGAACTAAAACAAAAAAAAACCCATTTTACGTAATATACATTTACTAACTTATATTAACTGTCTTTAAAATAATTTGTACGATTTCAATTTGAAAGTGTAAATACGAATACAATTTGATTTTTACATTTTTTATTCCAAGCAATATGTTGGACATCTTCAGGAGCCTGAGCACAAGTTCCTGGTTTCATCGGTTCCATTTTTTCAACGTCCCAAATAAAAATTTCGTTCTCAGCCGCACCGGTTGCGAACAAATTAGCTTTCAGTGGGTTGAAATCCATAGCCTTAACAGATCCTTTATGTCTGTCCCGACTGCAGATCATGGAACTTGGATCATTAGCCATGAGCTTTTTTGCTGAATAAAGTTTAATCGTTCCTTTATCGCAACCGCCTACTATCACGCCTGATGACGAGTTTGGCTGATTGTTCTCTGAGCCCCATATTATTTTATGGAATCTGAAAGCAACATTTTGGTAACAATTCTTCCTGTCAATAATTTTTATTTCAAAAACTTTAATCAATATCAACTTTAAAATCTAAACGTTCAAATCAATCTCCTATTAACATTTAAATGAATTAATTACAGTTGATCAATGACAAATAAATCATTTTCAATTAATCAATATATCAACTCTATTATTATGTGAACAATCAATAAATTTAAAAAATATCTGTTTTTAAATGCTTAAGTGTGAATGTAAAAAAATTAATAAAATAAAAAAATTAACAATGAAAATCAATTAATGTAAACAATCAGCAAACAATTAAAAATATAATGATTTTAAAAATGAAAAATTGTGCCAACTAACTTTTGATCGCTCGGGATACTGGCTAAGAGTTCCATATCGTATCCCGGCTGTTGCAAATTGAGAGAATATAATTCGAGTGCTGAAGCAGTGCTGAAACTGGCATCCAGCTGCTGAGCCGCGGTGCCCGCGGCAAGCATGGTCGGGCATTGCGTGGCCGGCGACCATGCTACGTTGACAGTCTTCAATATCTCCTTCACCTTCATCCTGAGCCTGAAAAGTTTCACAAAACTGTCAGCAAGTTGAAATAACTTTTAAACTCTGCTACCTTTCCTCTTTTGCTGTCTTTAAACAAAAATAAAAAAATTGACGTAACCATACATCAGAACACTGCAACGTCACTTTGAACTGACATACCAAAACAAGGCACTTTTAGTTGACAGAAAAATGTAAAAAAAATAACTCATGAAGATCTGACAGAATTGTCCATCTGTTAGATTTGGCATATGTATTGTTTGTTTACATCAAAATCAGATTAAGAAATTGAGAACATAAATTTCAAGTAAAAAAAATATAAAAAATTAAATCTGATTTACAAGCAGATGGGAACATTGAGAGATCACGTTAGAGCCTGGATTAATTTCATCGAATTTACCTTTTTTAAACTTAGATTGAAGGAAAATTGCGAATTCTAATTTACAACAACCGTCACGTCACATTTGCTGCAACTGTCAGCTGCTTGCGGCTCTTCTTCCAACGTGGCGAACATGCCTACAGTTCTACCAACTCTTCACAACTCTCGGACAGCAGATGGCGTGGTAATATTTTTGTGTGAATTCGCAGCTTACTTCGGATAGTTCAAAATTAATTCTGTTGTCGATCCGAATATGAACCTGAATGGTCCTGGATGCATAGCGTGAATTAAAAGGGAACAAAAATAAGAGCAGCATGGCGTCAAAAACGCACGTGGACATGGTGAACGAGCGCCGACTGAGGCCGATCTACGGTAACAAAACGGAGCGACCAAACAACTGGTCCGCACGTTGTTGCCTCGGCGACGACGTTGCCCTAGCCGGCGAAGAGGTTATGTAATGCTTTGCTTTTTCAGACTCGCTCGACAATGGGAACAACAAAAAGGCCCTCCAGGAGGCAGACAAGGTACTTAAAAAAGATTCTAACAATCAGTGCGCTAGGGTTCTCAAGGCCCTTGCACTCCTTCGGCTCGGCAAGGAAAGCGAGTGCCAAACGATCATGGATAAAGTCAGCGCTGAAGTGCCCTGCGACGACTCCACTCTTCAGGCCATGACCATTTGTTACAGGGAAATTCATCAGCGTAAGAAAAACATTCAAAACTGTAGATTCAATTTTTGCAAAAAGTGTCGAATTTTAATGGTCGATTGTATTTTTAGCTGGTAAAATTAGTGAAATGTACGAAGCAGCGGCAAAGGCTGATCCGACCAACGAAGAGCTGCTGACGCATCTGTTCATGTCGTACGTGAGGCTGGGAGACTTTAAAAAGCAACAGCATAGCGCACTGGCTCTGTACAAATTAGTGCCAAAAAATCCTTATTACTTCTGGGCTGTGATGAGCATAGTCATGCAGGCAATACAGGCTGAGGAGAAACTTGCCAAGCAAGTCATTCTGCCTCTCGCAGAAAGAATGGTAAATACAAATCTAAAATTTAATTGAAATTCATTTTAGTTTTGTAATTATGACTGCTACTGAAAATAACAAAAATAACAAAAAAAAAAATAACTTGACCTATGCTATAACTGAAAAATTAAAAAATAGTAGTACGATTAAGTAGAATATCGCTCCAATTTGGTTTTGATTTTGCATTTCCTTGTTTCAATTTTGATATATCTGATTTGCAGGTATTGAAGTTGGTCAACGAAGGTAAAATGGAAGCCGAGCAAGAAGTTCAATTATACTTGATGATCCTGGAACTGCAAGAAAAAAACGAGGCTATTCTCGAAGTCTTGTCCGGTTCACTGGCACATCATTTATCTCAAGTTCCTGAAATGAAAGCAAGATTGCTGTTGAAACTGAAACGTTACCCCGAAGCAATCAGCTCGTTCAAAAATCTTATATCTAAAAAGTAACTATTACTATATTCAAATATTTTGAATTGTACATCGTTTAAAATGTTAAAGAACCTTGTTTTCCTGATTTCAGCATAGACAATTGGGAGTATTATTTGCGTTTTATAGAAGCCAGTTTGGAGTCAAACAACTTGGAAGATTGTTTGCAATTGTTAAATGAGCAAGCAGCCGCTGCCGGTTCAAAGGCCAGGGCACCTCACCTGGCACACCTGGAGCTTTTGAAATGTATTCAAAATACAGATCAAAAGTGCGAAATCGATCCTATACATTCCATGAGGGAATATTTTGCAAAGTTTGGTTCCAAAGGTTGTGTGGTCGGAGACTTGCGATTATACTTACATCTCCTATCTCAGGAGGACAGATGTAAATTAATTGAACAAGTAAGCCGGCAAAACTTTACATCTACATTTTTTTTCGCTTTTTGAATGTTTCCAATACAGTTATGGTTTTTCCCGTCGTTATAGTTAGATGAAGATATTGGAGTACCATCAGATGGATATCCAACAAGCAAAGAACAGATGCAGAGACACGTTCATCTTGAGCAGCTACGTAGAATTTGTGGTTTTCATCACGCGCCTTTGATAGACTTAGAAAAGCGGAAATTGTTAGTGGAAAGGCTGGTCAATCTGTATGAGAACGGAAGTTCACTATGTCCGGTACAGGAAAGGCTTCCAACTGATATTTGCGTGGCCGATCCCTACATCATTTTAGCAGTACATGTCTTGTACCAGATCTGGTATGAAACCAAAGATGCGGCTTATCTTTACAGGTAAAATACAGCTCTCAAATTGATTCAATAAAAACCAATTTTTTATTTTAAAACGAAAAAAATCTAACCGTCCTAATTGTTTTTAGGATGATGCGATTACTAGAAAAAAGTTTAGTATCAAGCTACGCGAACTTCCACGTGAAAATTTTGCTGGTTCGAACGTACGTGGAAGCCGGACTAATAGCAGCAGCTTATTACGCGCTATCCCTGCTAGATTTGAAACACGTTCAAATAGACTCGCTGAGTTACTTGGCAGCTCCTCTTTTCGCACCTCTCGGCTTGTTATCGCAAGCAGGCAGCACTCTCGACAGTGCTGCCAAATTTTTTGTATCAAATTACAAAGATGTAAGTTCAAATAACTAAAATAGATTTTCAGCCAAAGAAACAAAATCGACCGGCTTTCTTGTTTTTCAGAGCGCTGACCACTTGACCCTTGCTTACAAATATGGGAGCTTTTTAAAGATTCGAGAATTCGTAGACCTTCAGAAAAGACTGGAATTCTCAATCAATTTTACAACGACAACCATGGATAAAATGTTACTCGAGCTTAGTTTAGCAAAGAATCCGGATATCTTGTTTGCATCGATAAAAACCATGCAAATTCAACCGCACGAAGATGGTGTCAGATGGGACCAACTTAGAGATAACAGAGATTTGGATGTAAATATACACTTTTTTTCAAATCTAATCAAATAATTTCTGTCAATAAAAACAAAAATCTAAAAAAGAAATTAATTCCAGGTTATTGTGAGTTACGAGCCATTATCAAGCGAATCCTCTGACGAACTTCGAATGCGCTCAGAGACTCGGGACTGTATGGTTCGCCTTCTAAAAGCTCGTCATCTGATGTTACGAATAATCGGAGCAACGAACAAGGAAGATTCTTCCGACCTGCTTTCTAAACTTGCCTCGGAATTAAAAACCTTCGACCAAGACGAAGTGCCCCAAGTTTTGAAAAAGTTCGTAGCAGAAGACGGTTCGAGTCGGTTGAAGAACCTTCTGATTCCAGTGGACGCACTAATCCGCCTCAAGGAAGCGCATGATTCCGAGCAGCTGAGCATAGTGGCACGACTGGCGGAATCTTTAGCCGTTGCTGGATATCCGGACGCAAGTTGCATCAAAGCTCTGCGAGCCTCGGCATGTTTGTTGCCACTGCCAATTGGGGACTACGAAAAACCTCTGGTTTACCGAGATGTGGTCATCAGGGCAACCACTTGCAGCGAAACAATTGCTTATCTTACTGCGATGTGTATTGCATTCAACCTGTCCAAGACCGGCACATCGCATAAGAAAAATAAGAAGAAACAAAACAAGGAGATTTTGACTAATGAGTCTGATAATGACAAAATAGTAAAGGTGTGGTTATTAAATTTGTGCTTTTATTATTCGACTTGTTATATTCGACTATTAAAATTTAGTTAATTATTTTGATAGATTTTTTATTGATGAAATTTTTGATTACAGAACTGGCAAGAGGTGAATGTACTTTTGACAGAACGTTTGGAAGGATTAGAAAATCATTTGACGGATCTTCAGAAAATTCACGTCGGGACTGGACTTAAAGAAGAAGATGATTTTACGGACGTGGTTTTTGATCGCGCACAAACAAGCATTATTCAGAGCTGCAAGGCACTGAAGAGCCGAACCCTGGCTACATCGAAGTTGCTCAGCAGCTGGCATAGCTGAAGACTTCTATATTTGTACAAAAATCCTGCTCAGATCATGATCGGCCATTAATGTAATTTCCTGTACATACGATTTAATTATAATACATGTGATTTATTGCGACTCTTTCGCCATTCACTCTAAGACCAATTCTGTTGCTTTTTGGTAACGAAACTTTCAGATCCAAGCCGACGAACGACACCGCACAAAATTTTTTTTTTGTTTTGAATATTGAAATATCATGTATATACGATTATACACTGCCGCTTTAGATGATGCAATGAACAAGATCGGCAAGTAATTTTTATTTGGTGCATTTAATACACTTTTCTATGTCAAATAATTATCATCGAGATTTTGGGAATCAAGATAAAAGTCTAAAAGTCGAGTCACGCAATTTATTCACATTTTCTTGTTTTAATGGTTGAATTTGGTTGTCACCCAAACCGGTTGAGAATTTTCCGAATCCCGTTGACTGTTTTGTGTTCTGAATTATTGTCTTCATGTTCGATTTTACTCGCCTTCCATTCGATTTGATTGTTTGTACTTGATTCAATGCTTATTAAAATATATTGATACAAAACTGCAGTTTTTTATTACTTTTTAAAAGTGTAGAATAATTTTTCCTATATATATTGGAACAAAAAGTAAAATATGAATTAATTAGATAATTGTCTTGTTAGAATAATGTCAACGCATATTTGTAATTGAATTCCTACATTGACGTTAACTTTACTATCTTGACAGTAAATATTTTTAAAAAATCATGTAATTTTATACATATATTTTTATAAAAATTTTAAACTTGGTTTCATTAAAAAAAAATCATCGGTTGCCCTCAGTTTTTTCAAAAACTATTAATTTAGTTGAAATAAATGTTCACTTACTGATATTTTTCAAAGTTTTGGGAGAATCCCAAACAAGCACTGTAAAAATAAACATTATCAAAAACGAAAAATTCGAACGACCAGTTTAAATTTAAACATTGTTAATTTCAAACATAGCGTGAAAAACGGACAGCAGCTATGACGATCACGGTAAAAACAAACAACAAAAAGATGATCAGGTCAAAAAGTAGCGCTGTAAAATTAAAAAAACAATCAAAAACAACAAATCATGACAAGCAGTGTAAAATCAAAATTTTGTATATTCAAACATAGCGTGAAAAACAGACATCAAATATGATAATCACTGAAAAGATAAACAATGATAAAAAAATACAAGTAATTTTATTTAATTATAAAAATAAAAAAATATAAATAACTACTTTGTAATAATACACACTGTAATAATAAACGAAGATGGCGGCTGATGACAACTTAAATGAGCAAAAATAAAAACTTTTTCCCAATATCAGTACAGCGATTTTTATGGATAAGTTGCAACTGATATATTATATTTTGACAACATAATTTGAATAACTGAATGTCATATGTTCAAAAATATGAAGTGCTGCTTTGAATAATAAACATCTTTGTTATTAGTGATGTTTTTATTTTAAATCTATTAAATTCAATCCTATTAAAACAAATTTATCATCTCAATAAGAGAATAAGACTCGTACATAACGATTTTTTATTATTTATCTTTGTTGTTTATGTGAGTTCCATGTATAAGGCGAGATCGGATATTCGAATACGTTGAAATGCCGCGATTTTCTCGTTTTCTCTTATTGGTGCCGCCATCTTGGGACCGAACCAATCACAACGCCGCTTGATCGACTGTCCAGACTCTCTGTTATAGGGCATGGTGGGGCATGGTGTAATTATTTTAAAACTAAATATTTTCACTATGTTATATGGACTCTAATTTTTATCATGGACGTGCTAAAGCCAGAGTTAGTGTGGGTTGGTGGCAGATGTTACCGATTCTATGAAAGCAAAATGTACTCACAGAATAAAGAGTTACAAGCGTACAGGGAAGATGAGTATGAGGACAACTTTGATTCAGAAGAAGAGGAGAAAAATGAAAACATTGCTATTACCCAGCTACCAAATGGAAAATTTTCATACTTTCTTGACATACCAAGGTATGGAATGCCAAAACTGCAGGTCAAATGTAAAGAATGCCAAATTTCATCTTTGTTCATGCAAATTAGTATATTCAAATTTTCTTTCAGTGAGTTTTACCCATTTATAATTGGAAGAGAAGCAGCGACAAAGAAAAGAATAGAATCGGAGACTAAGACCATAATCGTGATCCCCAAATTCGGCCAGAAAGGAAGCATAAGTGAGATATTCTAACTGACCTGCAACAATCTACTATTTTCCGGTCCCTAAATAAACTCTTGTTTTCAGTTATATCAGGTGCCAGGCGAATGAACATAATCAGTGCTCGAAACAGAATAAACTTGATTGTGGAATCTTCACGCAGAAAACTGTCTTTCACGCATTTCATCTCAGTTCCTATGCTGTCAGAATCGATAAAGTCAGGTTTTGCAGAATTCAAACACGACGTCCTCACAAATACGGGAAAAAGTCGGAGGAATATTTGTGAAGAAGTTTTTACCAACCCTAATAAACTGCATCTTACAGCTTGTATCATGACATTGCTCAATGATAAAGAGAGAAACGAGGCTCGAGAAATTCTACGCCACTGTAAAGAAGATGTTATTGAGTACAAAACATTTTTATATGAGTATCATTTTATTGTAATATCAATAACATATTAACTATCAAAAAGCTCGTGATTAAAAGTTTTACGTTGATTTTTTCTCAATATTTGATCAAAACGATAAAAATTATAATCATTATTATAAAAACTTATGTTTTCATTATAGTCGAGTTCTTGAGGAAGGTCCCATAAAAATAATTGTTAAAGGAGTTGAGATAATGAATGACGATCCTACTACAGCTTCAATTTTGTATGCCATCGTTCAAGACCCTTCAGGACGCTGTCAAAAATTACTTGACGCAATCTATAAATATTTCATTTCGGCAGGTAGGTAAAATTTTATTATTAGCAGGTACTCAAAAATGTTGGCATTTTACAATACCAATTCAAACAAAATTTTTCAATAATTGATAGATATTTATTTACCTTGAAATATTATTTACGGCCTCTTCATACTTTATTCAAATCAAGTTTGAAACATTATTCGATTCTATTTATCAACTAATTGTATTGTTGCAGGTCTTTCATACGAGCGACAGAATCAGAACACCGTAAAGATGCACATGACATTGATGAACACAAAAAAATTGATACCTCCGGGAAGTAATTTCAGAAACCACAAACGCGAAACTTTTGATGCCACAAAAATTCTTGAGGTAAAGTAAAAGTACTTTTACATGTCAATTAAACTTAAAATTTGCGAACCAATATAAATAATATTAGTAAACAAGTTTTTTTTTCATTAACTCAAAAGGAAGATAGCTAAGCTCTCAAGTGAAAAACAAGAGAAAGAAGAGGTTAAAATTAGACTGTAAAGAAATCATTTATTTATAGGTGCACAAAGAAACGTATTTTGGCGAAACAACACTTTCCTCGGTTCATCTGTCACAACATGGCACAGAAGACGAGGACGGTTACTATCAAGCAACTGAAGTGATCAGACTAAGTTAATAACGTCGAACTAATAGCTTTGGAAATTATTTTAAATAAACTACAAGATGTTCTTCAAAACTGAATTTAAAAATTATTCTCCTGCGTCGTTGTCACTCTGCGTTCTGGACGTCATTAGGTAATCTTATCGTCAGCGATAAGTTTTAGGGAAAAATGTCAGTCGTTTATTAACGATACAATTTAGTTTGCGCCGAGTGAACGAATTTTCATCCTTAAGATAAAATCGTTTTATGACAAATTGCTATCAGATCAAACATGAGCGATAATGGAATGGGTTCCTGTTGGGCGCTCAGTCTGGCTGAGGTGTTGAGGCGTGAGGATGACGCGAGACTGATCACGAACAAAGTGCAAAGATGAAGCCGACCGAGAAGAAGCCCCCCGTGGGCAACGTGGGGTACTATCATTCGCACAAGTACCACTCGATCGAGCCCCTTCACCGTACGTAAAATCGCTCTCAAGATGAACAGTCTATTTTTAACTCATTTATTGTTTTTGCTTTCGATCAGATGCGATGTTTTGTGCAATAATCATAATGTGCCACGTAAAACGCAGATTAATCTAACTTATAGATAAGAAATGTCTCTTCTATTTTCCGACGATAATGTTCCAATGAACGATATTTCATCTGTATGTTTTTATTTCTTTATATCAATTTCTTATTCGTAAGAAACAGGCACTGGATGAAAATTGTACGAAAAATCTTCCATTTCCGACTACGGTACGGCGTTGTAAATAAAAACAATTTTCTATTATTCTTTACAGATCATTCTTCAGAGAGCTGTGTTTTTAAAGCTGGAGGTATACTAATCAATAGTTCTAGAGCTTAATTTTTTTCAAGACCGATTGCTGATTTTTGTCCAGTTGCAAAACTTGTCAATCAACAAACTTGGAATTTGTTTACATATGATTTATTTCTACTTTGTTTATCTTGGACGAGAAAAATTGATTGAGGGGTGCTGGCAGGAAATGAGCAATCGAGTTCTAACTTTTAACCCACTTGGCTGAGTATCTAAAATCTTTCTACTGCTCTAAAATCTAACACCTTAGCTATACCAATGTATTTGACATAAGCTAACTCAATAATATTCTCTTTAATATTCAGAATGGTTTCTTTTCGAATTCACTTTTCTTAGTAATAATAAATCTAAATAAAAACGTTGTAAAAAAATTGTGAAACAAACGACTTAACAAACGACTTAGTTTGTTAAATATGTTAAACTGAAACAATAATTTGAACTCGAATCAGTATAATCAGCGCCAGAATAAATTGTGCATTGCGAAATTGCAAATTAACCGGAATTCTAAAGTTTATATCATAAAGAACACTGCAAAGCACGCGAGCTGATCATTATCATAATCAAAGAGATAAAAAAAAGGTCGCAGATGTGAAATGTGTTGAGTTTGAGTAGACGGCCGAGAGAGCCGTAGCTTTGCGAGTACAATATTTGTCGTTTTATTCATTCCTCATTTGTTACACGTTCAGGTAAGATGACTGGTATTAGACGAGTGGTCCTGTTCTGTGTACTCGTTGTCTTTTTACCGGCGGTGCTTTTGATTATTCCACTTTATATTAAAAACAGCGTCTATGCTTCCGTCGCTTATGATCTGATCGAGTCTGATGTACTGGAAATCAGTCAGGGGATATCAAATGTTTTTTGTTCTGTAAGTTTTCTATCATAATTGTACGAAATATAATGCTTGAGAAAGTTAACAAAACCCTTTCAAGAAAAAGTCTTTGCTCAATACCTGAATAGAGAAAATGGAATATATAGAAAAGGTTTTGGTAACTTATTTCATCTTGTTACTCGATCATTAACGTTTTCTATATTGTTTCAGGAGCACAATTTGCATATGAATGGATCGGTCTTCAATGCATTTCAAGTTCATGAAAGACCCGAAACGACCTCTTACAGAAAACACATTCGCCTCAAAAAAAGTATGATATTGCCTGATGATACCTTGGAGTACTGGGGATTTTATCTCTGGAAAGGTGCGACCGTTGCCTTATCACTTTGTTCCAGGTGAATTGAAAAAAAAAATAAAAAAGATTGCTATCCAATTATTGGAATTACAATGATATTACAATTTCACTATCAATTTCAGATTTGAAGGAGCCTCAATTCTCGTGGTGAAAGGAGAAAAAGAGTTAAGGACCTGTGGAATGCTAGATCATAACAAAAACAAAGCCCTAAGAACGGGAATTTTTTTACCAGAGGCTAACCAGGTGGAAATTCTATTTGAATCTGATGCGCAAGAGATAAATTCAAAGGAGCATGCAGTGAAAAAAGAGGTCTCGCCGGTGGACGAGAGAAATTTCACATCAGAAATGGACCCAGCTGCTAAAGTACAAAACAGTTCTCGGAATTTGAGAAACAGTGAAAAGAGTCATCTCCAGCTGGATAAGAATGAGACAAAGGTGCAAGTTGTAACGACGGAAAGCAGTCAAATTTTGAAGAAAAAATTGAAATTAAAAGAACTTGAAGAGGAATTGAAGATGGCCAAGGAGGATCTTGCAAAGGAGGAAGTGGAGGATGAAGGTATTTTTAATTCCAACAAAAAAGTGTTTTCGATTACAAGGTATCTTTTCATTCAAAAACAAATTTGCATTACAATTTTTTTATAGAATCTCCAGCAGTAAGAAAACGTCGCAACAATCAAGCTCAAGGGCCAGCAGTAATGTCAGGACAGGGAATACGACACGGAGGAAACAATGTGAAAAACCTCACAACGGGCGACGAGTCATCTGTTTCAAGTTTTGAACTCGGCCTACTGACCTGTTACGAGGGTCAGGTTTTAGTATCGCAAGAATTCAATCCATCTGAGAAATGCCTTGATGTAAATTACCTAATGACTGGAAAGCCTATGCAGACAATTCACAACGTCATGGAAGATGGTTATTATTACTACATCTTTTACAGCGACAATGACATCGTGTCCAACGACATTCATGCAGTTTTTGATATTTATAAGCCAACTCTACAGTATGAAAATGTTACGCAGGCGTGTATGAATCAGACCGAATGTCGCTTTGAGTTAAACCTGTTCTCCAAAGATCGAGTCATTGTCGAAGTTCCAACCAGAGATGGAATTGAACATGAATCAGACGATATTTTTCGGCTTGTTTCTGAATGTGAGCCCAGGATGGAGATCTATGCAATCTTTCCTATTGCGATACTCATTTTTGTCTTAGGATGCGCATTTATATAAATTGTAAGATACCAAAACTGTTCAATATTGTGAGAGAAAGAGAGAGAAAATAAGAGAACGAATGATTGTGTATAGAATCTTATGAATTTAAATTAAGAGTATTTATTTTGACTGATATGATGAGAACATGATCAGATAATTGTTGTTAAAAAATAGTTTTTTTTGCTCCAAAAAATTTTATTGATGTATACAATATTTGTATAACATTTTTTACACTGAACAATGTTTTAAAAACATTGAAAATTATGATTATCAATAGGTTTAAAAAAGTTTCACAGTATATACGTGTGAATCAGGTTTTTTGATTGAAATGGTTGTGGCTGCGATCGTTATTCACGTTCATATACTCGCTCAATCAATTTTACTGTTACACAAGTTTATATTTGTATTGTTACTGTATTTTTATATACAAATAAAACTTTTTTACATAAAATATCAATCATTATTTAACCTAACACGAGTTATAATGACACTATCTGTTCACAAAAAATAAGTTATTTACTCAAAAAAAAAAAAAAAACAATAATAGAAAAATATATATTGATTTGTAGAAAATATTTAATGCTTTTTTCATAAACAATCAAAAACTGCTAAGTAAGTCGTTAGCCTGATAAGAAGTCATTATCATCATATAAATATCAAGAGATAAATCTTGAGAAAATCAACTATAATTAAAATTCAATTTCCTTTCGTTTTTGAAATTTCGTCAAGAAAGCACCAAACTGAGGATAATTGTGAATTCTGTCAAGAACAATAATTGGTTCCGGAAATTAGTTTATTCAAATAAGAAGTGTGAAATTCATAAATTAAATTCTCGCGCCTTTGGCAGGTTCTTGATCTCCCACCATCGGTCATTTTCCTCTGAATCACTCAAGCTTATACTCGTGCTGATGTACGGAATCTCGAATCTCCATTCGTCATCTCTTCGGTTAGCCTCGCTACCGGAAGTCACGTGACTTGCCAGCGCGCAAAATCGTTCAAAAGAATCTCAAAATTTACTGATCACTTCACCTGAAAATCATTTAAAACTTATAAAATAAATTGCGCCAAGTGAAAATTGACCTGCCTAAAGCACATGTAAGATCTTTGGAGGCTGAAAATGACCGCCGGAAAGTCGAGTGTACCCCCCACCATCAGGGCGACGCGAGCGCCACAGCCGAGAAGTATAATTTAGGCTGGCAACGCACCATATATTATTCTTTTCGAACAACCGTGTCGTGTCGAACCATGTCTTTTGATTCTGAGCGAAGGTAAGTGGTGACTTTTTGTTCGAAACGCGACGCGAACTCGGCCGAATTAGACGTCGAATTGTTGCCCGAGACACGGCGCATCTGTGCGTATTAAAATCGCCGCCGCGGCACTCGCAGATGGAGCGAAATCGCGATCTAAGTCGCTAGCACCCGTCGCCCTACTGACAACATGGCGTGCCACGGACAGGTTTGTCACGTTGTCGTGCCTCGACCACGCCGCGGCCGTTTTTACTTGCAACTTCACTTGGCTTTTGTCGAGCTCTCAGTGACCATGCGATTCAACTTATTCGATTTTCCGGAACAAAAAAAACTGAAATTACATCCGGCGCGACCTTTTTCTCATGCTTTTACTTTGGTCATTGTCAAGGGGGGAAGTGACGCAAGGGGCGATTTTCCGGGGCCCTGAAAGCGCGAAAAGTGGTGTTCCTTGGTGGCCAAGAGCAACGATCGTTGCCCCTCGAGAAGCCGCACGTGTTCGCGCTGCGTCATGACATCGCTATGCGCATTCATTGTTTACCGCCCAGCAGTTTTTCCTTGTCAGAATCGGTCGTGCCGCGGCAATATTTTCGATTTACAAACTCGGCTTCGCGCTTTTTTATTGGATCAGGATCCGAATAAACTTGCCGACCTACGCTGATAATTTCATTTTCGAAAGAAAAATGGTTGTCAATGGCGGCAAATTTGAATTTAGGACTTTGGCATGTCCTTGTTCAGACCATTTTTCACCCGATGCCAACTTTCAATCATACCTGTTCGATAGTTGTTTATTGTCACACATTTCAAATTTTGATTTCGGCTCACGTAATTTAATTTTCTCAGTTTATTTTTTTTATTTATTTTTTATTGTTGGTGAGTTTTGCAAGATTTTTATAACATTGAAATTCTATTACATTTTATTGCATAACAATGACGGACTAAGAAAATTACATGACAATTCGATAAAATATGTTTATTAATGAATACAATTTGTTTAACAAAATTTTTCTTTAATTTTCAGAGGCAAAGATTGGCCAAGCGATTCTGAAAATGGCCCAAGCGAAAGTGAACATCAACATAACGATGGCCCAATCCACATGGAGCCTGATGGCACTATTGAAACCAATTGGAACATTGTAAGTTGCTCATTTTTATTAACGATTACTTAATTTTTCATCAGTATGACTTACGAATGAAATTTACAAATCTAATTAACTTGACTGTTTCTATTTTTAAATCAACACTTTTTTAGTTTCACAAATTCATTGTTTATCGTCACTCACTTTTATTAAATGCCAATATGATTTTATTTTGAACAAAAATATTCAATATAAATTGGATAAAATTTCTAACAAAGTTGTAATGTTACACTAAGTTTTGTAATGCAAAAAGTTTTCCAGAACTGATATCATTAAATGTCGTTATTTCCAAAAACATGGAAACAGATTTATGATTTTGATTAAAGCTTAATTGGAAACTTATGTTTGTTCAGAACGTAATATTAATAATTGTAATTTTTTTCGTTTATTTAGGTCATCGACAACTTCGATGACATGCAACTGAAAGATGAACTGCTTCGTGGAATCTATGCATACGGTTTTGAGAAACCCTCAGCTATTCAACAGCGTGCCATCTTGCCTTGTGTAAAAGGTCATGATGTCATTGCTCAAGCCCAATCTGGTAATTTGAAACGCCATTCCATCTACTGATTCAAATCAATTTTTCTGATTGTTTACCTTGGGATTAATTCATTTCTTGATTGTTTTTAGGTACGGGCAAAACCGCGACATTTTCTATTGCTATTTTGCAAAAAATTGATACTGAACTGAACGAGTGTCAAGCCTTGATTCTGGCTCCCACTCGCGAGTTGGCTCAACAGGTAATTGTCGATCATACGCTGCAAAATTAAAAACCAAACATTGTTGCTAAAATAGATGAACTAATTATAATTGTTTTGTTTAGATTCAAAAAGTAGTTATCGCTTTGGGCGACTTTATGCATGCGCAATGCCATGCTTGCATTGGTGGCACGAACGTGCGCGAGGACATCCGCAAATTGGAGCAGGGTGTACATGTTGTTGTGGGCACCCCCGGAAGAGTGTACGATATGATTCAGCGACGGGCTCTTCGCACAAGTCACATCAAGTTGTTTGTACTTGACGAAGCTGACGAGATGTTGTCTCGTGGTTTCAAGGAACAGATTCATGATGTCTTCAAACAACTTCCAAATGAAGTGCAGGTAAAAATTCAAAATCAATAAATGATTGCAAAAAGTAACCTTTTAAAATAGTTCAGAATCTTTAATTAGTTATTTTTCAATTAATAATTATACTTCTGGTTTGGATCGTAGGTTATCCTTCTGTCTGCTACAATGCCGAAAGACGTTTTGGAGGTGTCAACGTGCTTCATGCGCAAGCCGATCCAAATCCTTGTGAAAAAGGAGGAATTGACCCTGGAGGGTATCAAACAGTTCTTCGTCAATGTTGAACGTGAGGACTGGAAACTCGAGACTCTGTGCGATTTGTACGGAACCCTCAGCATTACACAGGCAGTCATCTTCTGCAACACGCGTCGCAAGGTCGACTGGCTCACGGAAAGCATGAGAAGTCGTGACTTCACCGTTTCCGCCATGCACGGAGACATGGACCAACGCGAACGTGACCTCATCATGCGTCAGTTCCGTACCGGATCGTCCCGTGTTCTCATCACGACCGATCTTCTCGCTCGTGGTATTGATGTACAGCAAGTTTCTCTTGTTATCAACTACGACTTGCCATCCAATCGCGAGAATTATATCCACAGGTAACATTCTCAATTCATTAGGCATTAAGTAATTAATCAGAATTGAAAAAATCAAAATCTTTCAAATTTCCTGCTAGAAAATAATTGAGTTAAACTAATGGTACGCTTGATTTGACAGAATCGGACGTGGTGGACGTTTCGGTAGAAAGGGAGTTGCGATAAACTTCATCACAAATGATGACAAGCGAACGCTTCAGGACATCGAGGAGCATTACCACACCAGCATCGAGGAGATGCCTCTGAACGTAGCCGATTTGATCTAAACAACGAGAGTCAAACGCGCAAAAACAACTGTTTGCAAATAAAAAAGGAAACCACTTTAAGCAGCGAAATATCGATTGCCTATAATTATAAAAATAACATCAAAAAAATTGCAAATAAAATACAAAAAAATCGAAACAACACGAGAAAAAAGCAATTTACAAAAAAAAAGAAACTTCAATTGCGTATAAAATTAAGACATTTTCATTTCCAAAGACAGAGCAAAATAATTCAATGGGAAAAATCAATCGGACAAAATTAGAAAAAAACGGAGCTGTTAGCTGATCTCTCACGGCGTGACGCGAATTCCAAGGGTCGGTTCAAGAATGCGCGTGCGGATCATTCCGGGTTCGTTTGTCGTTTTTTATAAGAAAAATAAGAAATAACGTAAGCCAATTACCATATTACTCGCTAATCGCTAAACATAACAGAGAAGTACAGAATCCAAAAATTAAAAAAGTTACTTTTTTCGATTAATCGGGCGGTTAAATATCAGCTACTGGTTAATTGATCATTATTGAATATATATAATTATTGCGATACACTGGTTGAAATCGTGAGACAAAATAATTATATATATATTTGTGATAGACATGAAAAAAAAACTTAACGAACAAAACGAAGGGCAATGGTGAACTGATGCCAACCGTGAACCTTCCAACTGATTCTTTTCGCGACTTTCGTTTCGGGGCTCGAAAAATGCAAAAAATATTGATAAAAGAAAAAAAGATTGAAAAAAAAAATCATAGTCCAATTTTGTACATTAGCTTAAATAAAGGTGTCACTGTCTCTTTCTTTATCTTCTAATTTCTTTCGAATTGCTGCGATCGCAATGATATTTGTATCTCTCTTCATCGTCGTCTCTCTTTCACTTTTTCTTTTTTTCCCCTGCTTCGGAGAGATAAAAATATCAGTATTTTTTGTCCTTCAAACTTTTCTACGCTGATTTTTTCGTGACTTTCAATCTAAAACCGATACCGTTTTGAACTCAGCGCAAGCGTTGTCCTGCTTTTTTTTATTTCTCGACGTGTCTTCAAAATGCTTCCAGAAATTTTGGTTTCATTGATTTTTGAGCACTATTTTAAGTTTAGCACTTTGATTAAACAGGACCAGGATTTAAAGTCATTCAATCTTGTAAATAGACATAATTTACTTAGATAATTGTCCGCATTGTGTAAGCAACGTTAGGTATATTTGTAAATAATGTCTGTTACTTCGAGAGACTTCGAGTTGTCTAAAACAAATTCTACTCATTCGCATTTCATCTACTTTATTTTCTTTCTATGAATTTTTTGGTTTTTGGGTTCACATTGTGAAACATTGAAAGTAAAAACCTTCGAAATTGAGTTTGTTAAAATCATACAGAATCTGACTTCGCGATGATTTTTTTTATTAATTCGTCGCGAATTCAGCAAACAATAAAATAAAAAAGGTCCAATTATATAAATTATTAATTATTGATTGACGATTAAAATATAAAATTATAGGTATTTGTATGCACACGGGAGAGTCAGATGGTATCGGATACTTAAGCATTTGCTATGTTTTTACACATTACAACTGGATGTTAATTAGCGTGTACATTTCTGAATATTGTAGGCAAGTAATTGTGCGAATAAATATTTATTCATGAAAGTTTTTTGCAGTGTTTTTGAATTAATGTGTATTTTTGTCTGTCGAATCAATTCAAAGTTGAATGTTAGGAAAGTTTGAGGAATGATTCAACTTTTTGTTTGTGTACAAAATTGTTCAAAAAGTTAAAAACAAACCGAAAACCAAAAAATCATCTCTTATGTTCTTTTTCATGATAAATTTTTCTTGCTCATAGCTATATTTCAGCTCCATATCTCAAACTTTACTTTCGTTTTAACAAACAGAAAATTGGCATCGAATTCAAAGTACCTAAAAATTTGTTACTTGCAAAAGAATCAGTTGGAAATTTTAATTGTTTTCAAAATATTTTTTTGAACGAATAAGTCAAATATTTCTTCTTGTTTATTTGAATTTAGTTTTTTTTTTCAATGTCAACTTTAGGGGGTTTTTGTATCATACTGCTGATAGTTAAAAAACATTTTTTACATCGATTGTACGAATATTTATGTTCTTCTTTTTGCCGTTAAAATACAAATCCACAAGGTAAGTTTGAAAATCATGATCAATAGTATATTCAATAATTTGCATGAAAATAAGTTTTTTATAAATTATTTTGTTCTCAAAATGGATTGTGTATTATAGTTTTTGTTCTTATGTCAAATTTTCAAATTTTTTACTTTAGTATTTATTTCTGTTTTATTTTATTTTAATTCCTGCCGATATAATTGAAAAATTTCATTTTTCAAGCAAATGGCACTTGAAAGAAAAAGTTTTTCAATGAAAATCAATTAAACAGTCAAATTCTATATAAATTTTCCTTAAAATGACTAACAACTTTTATTGTTTATCTTTACAAACAAAAAAGTAATATGCGCTCAACATAGTTGAAGCCAGATTTGCACTAGTGTGCTAAACCCGCACACAAAACCGGAGTGTGCTATGCACGGGTTAAAAGCAACCATGGTGCCTGTGCCAAGCACAGTCGCTGAGCTAGTATACAATATTGCTTTTATTTCAGCTTTTTATACACATTTACATTTGTATAATATATTTTTTCATAACTTAGAGCGATCGAAGCCTCTTAAAACAGAACCCCGAATACTATATGTGACCGCTTCAAAACAACGATATGTCTTGTTTCTAGAACCAAAACTTTTCATCCCATAATCTGAAATAATTATAAATTATGTCAAACACCGTAGCTGACAATGGCACACATGTCAATATCAAGATTCAGGTATGAGTATTTTCATTCTCCCGTCATCATCTTTTCTTGAAGAATTTGATGGTAACATGCCTGTGGAATAATTTTATTACTCTTAGGATCCTTTTTATAAACTCTAATCTATCGAAATAAGTAATCTGGCGTCGTCTTTAATTTTACCTTTAAAGTTGTGAACATGTGATCGATTTCATCATTTTTTAAATGGGGCTCCATAAAATCATCAATAAATTGTATTTCACTTCCTAGTTGCAAAACACTAGCTCGAACCACAATGAAATAGAAAATAGGAAAGAGTTCATCCATCGATAACAAATAGTTTGGGCCTAGTCTATTATTCACACTCTGAAATCGTAAAAAATGAATTGAAAATGAAACTAATATTATCTTTATCATTTTTTGATTACAGCAATTTGCATACTTCTTTGATTCGTTGAAAAGTGTTTCTTAAAACTATAAGTTTTTCAAGCGGTGCAAAAGTTGTTTTTAGTTGCTGCAGAGTTTCTATAGCTTCGCTAAAAAACGGTCCTGGATCTCCCGATTCACTGCCATCAGTCGAAAGATTGTCGTGAAATTTCCTATAAACAAGTGAAATTGACATTTAATTATAAATTCACAGTAATCAGAAAAATAGCAAATATATATTTCATATTGCATTTGAAATTTACTTTTCAACGCCCAAAAATGCCATGAGTGTAGCATCCGGCTGTTTATTCCATTTAATCAATCGCTCCCAATAAGCAGCATCCTTTTTCTTATTATGCAGTGCGTAAAGTACGAACAGAACTGAATAAACACGTTGCAGCATAATTGGGTACAGAATAGTTGTCATACTGACAACAAGTCTGAAAAGTAGAAACAAAATAAAAAAAATGTTATTACTATGATTTGTCATATCTTATAATTGTTTATCATTCATGAAATTGTATTGATGATTTTAAATTACCCTTTCTTCTGCCCTTCGACTTCCAGAACAACATCTTCGTTATTAGATGGCAAGGCTGGAAAGAACAGTGCCACAATATCGTAAATCCTTGACGCCATACTTTGAAGTTCAGCGACCGCGTGGTTCAACAACAACGGATGAACTCTGACCCCGCCGTAGCTAGCAGTATAGACCTTAGCTAAGTCATCTAAAAGAGTTCTGAGAGGGTGGAATGGACAATCAAACGCCTTGGTCAAGTAGCTGTGAATCTGCTCATAAACTGGAAGAGTCAATTCGTCCCTCCCAAAGCACAAAATTTTGTTTAGTTGATCATTGGAACCGTAACTATCATCCTTACGCCAATCCTGTTCTTGCTTCTTATTTGAATTCTTCTCATAGGCTTTCGAGATGATCACTGCAACATTCTGCCACAATTTCTCTGTCTGCTCTAATTTCTCAGTGCTTTTTGGATTCTCCGTGACGCCAAGCTGCTGATAACACTGACGAAATATTGCTTTCCATTTTTGCTCAGGAGGCACACAGAGCAATCCAAAAGATCTAAAATGTTTTTGTTAGTTAAACATTTTGAATGAACGTTTGCAAATTTTAATGATTTCGTTGTTAATTGATTTTGTTTACTTTGGAATAGGTTTTGATTCATAATGTTCACTTTTGTTTATGTGTAAAGTAGCTGATACTTTGACTCCTTCGTTCCAGGCACCGGTCATGTTTCCTTCCAAAATATCACCACTGCGAAAAGTCAACGCACCCTTACCACCAAAAATCCCTGCAGCCTTGAATTCTCCCTCGTAATGTGTACCGTCTTCAAAAACCATGACTCCGTGTCCCTGAAAAAAATATTCAAATCAATATTTAAATAAATTTATTTGTTATTCAATTATGAATAAATTGATTACCGTAAGTACGTCTTGAATGAAGTCACCTTCGTAGTAAATTCCATCTAGTGTCACAATTAGTCCTCGACCGTGTTTTGCGTTGTTATTCCAGTTTCCTAAGTACTTTTCTCCTGTAAAAAATAAAAAATTGTAAATATTTCTGTACAATATTTTTTCTACGGTAAATTCATGGGGAACTTGTCTGACCTTTCATGATATCATCCATTATTCCATATCCTTGTTTTACACCTGCTACCCATTCTCCAATATAAACAGTTGCTCCAGATGACATGAAATGGCCTTCCTTCTTCATACCATGCCCATCTGGTAAACCATCTTTGAAATATCCTTCATATAGATCTCCATTAACGTATCTATAGAAAGTATTTCATTGTCAGCTATATTCAAATCCATTGATCTAACAAAAACAATGAAACAAAATTCACCTCATTGTTCCAAAACCATTTTGTTTCCCGTCTTTCCACTGGCCTTCATAGACTCCATGATCGAGCATCTCCATTTTACCAAAACCACTTATTATACCTTTGTAAAAATGACCGTCATAAAGAGAGCCATCCGCCCATTCAAGTTTGCCAGTACCATGAGGTTTGCCGTTCAACCAACGACCTGAACCAAATATTATATTGAATGGTAAATTATTAAAAAAAAATCCAAAATGTAGTAATAAATTATTTCTATAACTTTACCGGAATATTTTGCATCCTTGAAAATAGGATGCTTGGTGAAAGTAAAAGAACTAGTCCGTATGGCTGGAATGTTCATTCTATGTAAATTATTTTCAATGGAAGATTTGAGGGCTTGAAGCCACTCATTTCGTTCTGTTGGCGTCGGTGTATACAGAACCCAACTTTCCTCCGGTGCAGTAACTGAGAGAGCATTCTGCAAAACGAAAATTTAAATTAATCTTAATTCCACTTAATTCTTTACCAAGAAATTACATTAAAAAATTCCATCGTGTAAAAATGCAAGTGATTTTGTTAAAAAATTAGTTAGCATTCGTAATTCGAAATCGTGCTTTGCCATTTTTTGGTGCTGTAATATACTTTTTTGATCAATTGAGTCAAAAAAAATCTCATGCATTTTATAAAAAATCGCAAAATTAATCAGACTTGAATAAAAACTTGTCGTGCTGTTAATTGAATAAACACTGAACAAAATCCATCCGTGCACTTGCATAAATACCGTTTTTGCGGTTCTGTTAACTTTTCTGCGCTGGGTTAGCAATTTTATTGTACCTGCAAAGTATCAGAATCTGACAAAAGTTCTACCCAAAGGGTTGGCAGTGGATGAACAGTGTAAGAGGTACCGCAGATGTGAACGAATATATCGCTGAGCAGCACGAACGAGTGCGAGCTAAAGATGCCCGGATTCTGCAGCGAGATTGTGTGGCTCTTTGAGTCGCGGATCAATCTTCGCTCGGGTGTTCGTAGACTTTCAATAATTCGCCCTGGACCATCCCAAAACGTTTTGGTTGTTTCCGCCTCTCGTAATCGCTTCTCCTGCTCTTTAGAAATTTGCTCCCACTTTGATAAGGCTTTCTGCAATCTCTCGACACCCATTTTTGCGCCATTGCATCTCAGTAAGTTTTGTATCATAGATTTGAACCTAAACAGAAAAAAATAATCAAAAAGTAATAACAGTTTAAATTTTCTTGCTGATATAAAAATAGTAAAAAATGTACCTAGGCAGTCTACAAAGAGGATATTGCAAAGCTAAGGAAATGGTTATTTCATTAACAGCTTTTTTACTATCATGACCTTTGACGCTGTTTTTAAACATTTTGAGCAGCACCTGAGGTGCCTCGACGGTTTTTGCAATGTGCGCAAAACCGTTACAGGATATGACACCGCATATCCTGCTGAGGTAAGATTTGTAAACGGCGATGTACTCGTTGACGCTCGCAACTATGACGATGTCATACGCCTCGCCGGATTGGTTGTAATGGTCAAGCAAGCTGAGCGCGTTGAGCGCCGTGATACTCATGAGCTCGGTGTAGCAACGGCAGAGCGTCTCATAGACGTTTTTTTGAGCGACCGCGCCCTTTTTTTGAAACGGTTTTATTAAATTCTGATAAACTACAATCATCTCTTCCAAAAATATTTGTTCGCTTATCAAGCTTTCTAGTAAATCGTTGACCGTTTGATTGGATACTATACAACAGCTATATGGACCAGAACAGAAGACACGCTTTGAAATGCATTGAGGCTCAGGTACTTCCAGTTTGAAGACTTTTCCAGTTTCACTGTAAAACCAATTTAATTACCTTAATTTTTTATAAACATTAATGGAACATTGTTTGCAGAATTTATTCAATATTTCAATTTACCTGTACTTTCCCATGGCAAAAATTCCATGGTGCATAATAACAAGACTAAAACTAACTCCCGCTGCGATGTCTTTGGCTCTCTCCTTGGAGCAGGTGTTGGTACGAAAAAGTTGTGGCGAACTCTGATCGTTTTCAGCTTCATCGTTCACTTGCTTCTGATCGTTTTTGCCCCAGCAGAAAACTCTTCCATCGAGGGTCATTGCTAAGATGTGATAATCGCCGCATGCAATTTTTCTGATTCCAAGAAGATTGAGTTTGGAAACAAGAAAAGGTCTGGGCCTGTTGATGAGGTCGCCAGTACCAAGTTGACCATGCTTGACGTCGCCCCAAACCCAAAACTCCGTGGAGAGAAGATTGTTACCGGCGCGAACAAGTACATTGATTCGCTCGTTCAGACCTTTTTGCGAGGACTCATGATCAGACGAACAGGCACTCGAGGACCACGGGAATTCCTCGCAGCGCAGGCTTCCACTCTTCTTAAGATCCTCCATATGATCGTCCAGACTGTCACTTGCATCGTCGTGAACCTCTGCGATGTCTGAGCTACCGCTCACGTGCCGAGAGAGGGTTTTTACCCCTTCGAACACCAAATTTGCCATGTTCGAGACGTTTTGTTTGATTAGTTTTGTTGGATTGTCTGCGAGCTCTGTTGTTGACTCATCTTTGGCCCCATAAGAAGATACCTAAACATGTTTAGTATATTTTGAGTAGATTTATACAATTTTTTTCTATATTTTATTGTGAATATTAAGGCAGTCAAGTACTGGTTTACAATAAATGATGATGCTCTAATAAATGCCCACTATGTTACACCGACTAATCGAAAAATCATCATAAAATAAAAAATACTGATTTCAACTCTCATTTTTAAGATGAATCATGCCCAATAAATTTTCTTTGTTATTTTATTATTACGAAGTGGAGTACTTATTTTTATTCAAAGTAGCATAAAAATGTCAATGGTTTCTTGAGATATCAAGTCATTTATATTTATTATCAAACAAATCGTCAAACAATTGAAAAAATAAATCTGTGATCCCCTACAAAAATTGAGACAAAAATAATAAGAATTAATAATTAGCAAACTGTACAAATTCCTTTAACGGTTATTCACAAGCATTGAGATTTGTCTACATCTACATAACCGTTGTTGATTTTATCTTTTATCACTCAAAAGTCTGATTTTAAGCCTTGCAAATTGAAGTTTATAATGATTATTGACACAAAAAATAAAAACGAAAAAATACACATTGATTACCCATGACAGTTGCCTTGTAAGAAACTGTTTAGCCGCCTCGGTATTAATGAACAAAGCATTTTTCTTCTCTTTCTCTCGATCGCTTTTTTCCAACCCGTTTGTCATCCTGTTATCTTCTTTGGAGATACTAGAAACGCAGCTCACTGAGTCATGTAGATGAATTCCCGCGCAAGTGTCTGAAGAAGTGATGCTCCCAGAGCTTGGAACCGTCGCAGACAAACATTGTGGACACGACTTGATAAATACCTCTTCCTCAAGGTCATTCTCACTATCCGTGTCCTCCTTAGTGGTTCTGGATAACTTACGCAATACCACGGCGTAAAAATTTGCCCCGCACACCACTTCTGCAACCACTCGACCTTCGAAGAAAGTCACCTTTCGTGGTTCTGCACTCTTGATGTCGATCTGCGGCTGGTCTCCACTTGCCCACAGTTGACCATTTTCCGTAACATATAATGCTCCCGAGTCGTTCACAGATATTGCTTTCACTTTGCATACCTCGTTTTCCTGCTTGAATCTACGGAGGAAAAGTTGTTTTAATTTTCAAGTTTTAGAATATTAAAGAAGACTGTATATTAAAAACGACTAAAAACTATTTTATTTTTTTTTAAATTTTTTGTGTCATCTAAAAACAATAGATATGATTTGTTGAAACATCAGGTTGTTTGCGTTTCTCATGTTTCGTACACACCCATGAATACAATATTTGGTTTCCTCCTTGAGAATAAGAGTTTCCTCAACTTGGAGACCAACGGGATTGATTTTGGAAACCGAGCCATCCTCGTTGATGATAAACAGGTACTTGCTGTTGACTGCGATATCGATTGCATTGAAGAGTGTTTTATTGAAGGTCAAGGTGGTCTGGTTGTGTTCGTCCACGCGTACCTGTCCGTGATAGACATCCCTCGACGTCGTGGCGACATAAACATCTTCTCCAATGGTCAACATTTTGCTGACAGAACCATGCAGAGAGTCGGCGAACGTGTATTGCAATCTCTCGGCGCCTCGCCAGAGATACATGGTTTGTTCCTCGTTTTGGCACATGGTGTGACAGTTGACGGATTCTGCCATCCTCGTTGTTCGCTCGGCTTGACACTGCGTACTCGACGAGTCTTTGCTTTGTCATATTATCAGAGCTGTCAACCCGCCCGCAATTACATCCAAAGCGCCTTTTGTCGCGCAGTTATCAATTAATTATAACTACCGCCTCATTTGTACCGATTTGGAATGTTGTTTGCGACGATCGCGTGACTTAACTCTTGTTCTCACGAGGATGTCTCATATCGAGTTAGTTTTGACAGTTGCAAAAAAACACTTGCGCACACCAGAGACGAATCCCAGACTGTCCCAGACTGAAACGCAGCAGAGCAAGTGTTTTGATTTTTTGACAAGAACTCGACACTCGCTGTTGGTAAACGAGGACGTTTGTTTACCTTACAATATTGCAGGGAAAATTCAAATCAAATACATTACTTTCGATCATGTTTTCCGTTCATACCTGTCATTGTTTGTTTCAATCAATGACTTGTGACTTTTGCAAGTTGCTACTTGTTTTCTTCCTTTAGTTTTTGAGAGAACAGATTTTAAAGATTATTATTTCTCGACTTATCGCATTCTTGATTGAACATTTTTCTGTTAACAATAAATTATTTTGCTGATAAATAAAAAAATTTTTGATCCCTTTGACAACAGAGCTATTTTAGAGTTGAAAATGTAGATCTGTGTAAGATAATGAAAAAAAGACATTAAAGGAACACAAGTATAGTATTATCGACAACAACTGGCGCCATTTTGTGTTTCAGTTTCGATGGTTTTTGCAGATTTCATAGTTGGACGAAACAAAAACAATAGATACTTTCTGGAGTTCGCAGGATCCAAGTGTGTGAATTTGAGCCCTGCATGTTGACAAAGTGCAGTGACCTTGTGAAACGTTCAGTGAGATGTTCAAGTTGCAATCGTTCGCTGTGCTTTGCTCCTAATAACCCGAGCTATGGATTACCGATAGTTCTAACCTCGCAGGCACGCGGCTGGCCTGGGGCGGTGAGTAGTCACACACCTCTAAATTGCAAATTTTAGTTTTTTTATTTTAAGTACAATCAATCATCGGGTCATGCTCGATTACATGATCGAGTGATTTTTATTTGCTATTCATAAGTGTCAGAACCATTCAATTGTCACTGATTGATGTGATAATATCTCCGTTGACAAACGGGTTAAAAAACCATCCAACAGATGGCGAACTCTTTCGGTCGGCAAAAAATTTCCAGGTAAAATGCAAATATAAACACAAACATTTTGAATAAATGGATTGGAAAATGTACCTGTCTCTAGTACTTTCGCAAACTAAAAAATGTAAATATTTTGCAAAAAATATTCGCGAACAAGCATAAATATAAAACTTAAACAGAAAAACATTTATTTTAAAATTATTTTGTCGTTTGTTGTTTGCTTTAAAGTTGTAACAATTTTGGAAATCAAAAGTTGAAAAAGTAGCAAAAGAGGAAAGTTTAAATAATTAAGGACATTGACGCTGAGTTCTACAACTCATCTAGTCATTTGGAACAGGTTGGGTAATGACGGATAATTGACAATGTAACTCGTTGTTAAAATTCCTTGCAGAAAGTCTGTTGGACTGGTATGTACAAACACGACGGCTGTACGTTGCAAGGTGCAAACATGACATGAATGAGATTCAAATAATTTTCTCTATAGTAAAAAAATTCTACATATTATTTTTAATGTCTTCATCTTTGCAAAATGAAGCATGAAAACTAATACGTTCAACAACAAGAGTTTCAATTTGCAAAAAGCACTCACACATCATTTACACGGCATGTTGTTTTATTTTTGAATCATCGGCCTGAAAAGTTGAGTCAAAAATTGAATGTGTTAAAAAAAAGTACCAGCAATTTTCATTCAAAAAGTATTTGCCAAGTTTCTTTGCGTTACTCTTAGTGGAGTGCAGTGTTAATTGCATTCTGTAACTGAGAGATGTGAGTGCTCTTGAAGCATTTAAAAACTGTTTTGTGTTGGGCTTCAGTACGCGCGGCCCTGAACTAAAAGGAATCCCTGATGTCGCAGTTAGTGTGGGGTTCTTTTCAAAGGGTGGTCAAGAGGGTCGTCGAGGTAGAGTGAGACAACAAATGAAACGGAGAGAGTCAGGTGTTTGACAAACAAAACTAAATAAACAAGACCCTGATGCTCTGTCCAGTCAACTGCGACAGTTTTGGCTTCTGATTTCGCTTTTTCGACTCAAGCCTACATTACCAAAGCTCGAACACCAATCGTTACCCTCGAATTGCAATTTACATCTGTTTGCTCAAGATTTTTTTTTTAAATGAAACTAGTCACCAATGTGATATCAATTTTCAGTTTGTCAAAGAGCAAGGAAAATTGCGAGTCCAATTTACGGATCATTTAATTCTCATAAATAATATGGTCGATCGATTACGCATGGTTTGGGTAATTGGAAACAGTTTCTGAAAGCCAAAATGAGATCATAAACGAGAAGTTGCTTGCTGCGGAACGAACCGAAAAATTATGTGCTGCCTGGAGTTTCATAAAAGGTGCGTTCGACAGCAAAACAATTTGACCTGGTCGTGCAGGACTCACACCAAGAGAGCGAGCGGACCCTTGGCAGTAGCATCTACTTTGTATCGCCATCCCTTTCTTACCGACGCGCTTCTCCTTCTAACTTTTACAGCCCGGATCGCGCACACACGCATCAGCCCGGCTAACGACCACAGTTAAGAAGCCAAAAAGCCGAACAAAGGATGGTTCAATAATTGCGATTGACACCTGGACCTTTCAACTTGTTTTATTAGCCACGTTTCCAAAAACACAGGTACCGCAATCGGCGCGCTCAAAGGTCAACTCATTTCTCAACCTCAACTGCAAATTGCCTATCATATTTAAAACTGCATCTTTTTGCAGATCAATAAAAAAGGACTACGATGCCTGCGAGCATATTGTTGCATCAAAGGCTTAATCAATTGCATAGGCAATTTAAAGTCGACTGCGGGTGCGATTGATTTGCTGGAGCTGGCGAAATCTCAGTGGAGCCAGCTGGCAATCATCATAGAATCGTGCGTCGTGCGACATCCCCTGTTTGCAAAAGCACGTTGTGAAATTTGTTTTCACGTGGCTGACTAAGGTGAAGAGCGTAAGTGCGAGAGATTATCGTCGATCTTGGACCGGAGGACAATGAAGCAGTTTGATAAGCCGTAAGAATTGTGGTGTGGAAAACCACCCCTAGTTACAGCAGCAGCCACAATGTAGAGGCAAAGCTGGGTTCATCCGTCTCTATTTTGCGCCGTCCTCGTTTGCGAGTGTTCTTATCCTCTATATACCTATATTATACCAAGGTCTATCCTTGCAGTGGTTCTCCGTCTCTCAGTTGCGGTCTCGCTTGGTTCGTGTAGCCTCGTGTAGGCACAGCATTCCTTTGTCCCTCTTCTTCGCTCTCCTCGGCTCCTCTCTCTCTCTGCTTCTGAACCGCAGTCTCATCCTCGTCCAACGCGCAGTTCCATTAACTCGCGTCCTTCTCCGCTCAACTTGCAGGGGTACTTGGACTGCAGAGAGGTCAGAGGAAATATACCAAGGCAGGTTACGTTATATTCTGTGGCTTGTAGCCTCATATCGTATTATTGTCATGTTTCGCCGACACAGCCAACGTAGAGGAAAGACAAAGACGCCCGATCCAACAGAGACGACGCGATCCCAAAGATAGTCTGCTTGCAAACAGACAGAGACGAAAGAACGCACAAAGCAAGGGTGAAAAAAAGAAAACTAAGAAAGACATCTGTTTCCCATTTGTTTTACGCCTTGCTTCTTGCGTTATGTTCTCACTTGGCGTATGAATGATGGCAAGAGCCACTCGTTTTCTGCACCACCACTCTTCCCTCAAACTGTAGCTAAGTTGACGACTAATTGAATCCGCTTGAATCGACTGCGATCCTTCCGATCGACCCACTCGACCAGACCGCATTCCTTATCGGCCAACAACGAGCTCGAAAAAAAGATGATGGATGTGTATCAAGTAATATCACGAATCCAAGGGAGGTTTCACTTTTCGTATCTCAGATTTGCGCGCAGACCAGCATGCCTCGCGTCGCTTTTAATGCTCTGACAACGACGGATAAATTGGATTATCAGGATGTTGCAACTTTGAGTACCAAAGTCTTAATTCAAGACGGCGCTTTTTAATTAAGTTCCAAGGGAGACGGATGGTTTCCAACAGGGGAGCGCAACTTTTTTGCCAAGGGTCGGCTTCTTCTTCTACTGGTCTATTGTTTCTTCGATTCAACATTAATTAGCAGTAGACATTCGGGTTTCTGTGTTACCTTTTGCTTTTTGTTTGCTTTTGCTTTTTTTAATATCTTTGTGCATACTTGCAAAACGAGTCAATGGGATGAATTTTGACAGAATTACACACGTCCTCAGGTTCCGTTCAATCTCTGACAAATTCTGTAACATTAACGACTTTGCTTTTCGATAATTCAACGTCAGATCCAGTGATTACTTTCATTCGACGATTTTCCCATCATGTTAACGTTTTCTTTTCAAAGGCAAATCGTCTTTTCACATCAAACAAATTGATCCCTCCCTTTACTCGTACAAGACAAACTTGGAACGGCATTTTCCAACGTATATACGTATACAAATAAAACATTATTTGCACAGCCATGGCTTATCGCACGTTCAAAGGTTTGTTTTCATTCGGCGTGTCTCGCAATTTGGAGAAAAGTGTTGGGAATGAATTTCGGGTTTATGATTTGCGTTGCGGCGGTCGCGTATAAATCACAGTTATTTATCGTCTAATTCGGTGAAAAGCTCAGCGGGTGAACTCGCTCGTTGCAGAGAGAGAGTCTCCTGGCGTTCGCCGACGCGTCATTCCTACCCCCAAGTAACTAACAGCTGTCCCTTACAACTGCGGGGACTTGTGTTTCCATTAGCCAAAAGAGGCGGGAGCGCTCTCGAATGTGCCTGACGCTATAGCCACCCTCGTCGCGACTACGCTCTTCACGTGCAATTATTCCTCGTTTGACAATTTTTATTTATCAAGACCTTTCGACACCGGACACGGGCCAGCTCGCCGCCAAGTCCAAATTCAAACGAGACACGAACACGTGCCATAAAAGCCAAAACCGCTGCATCAAAGGTGAATAAACAATTAGCAATAGTTCCCCGAAACTATTCGCTTATGGAACGATTCTTTTCTTTTCCCCTCTCTCCACAGGCAAAACATTCTTCCCAACGAGATATTTTCAGACAAAGGAACTGCTTTTCTCAGACAAAATATCGCTAAATTAGAGCTTACAGAGTTAGTTTTTTTGTTGATTGCAAATTCATGTAAAAGTACAATTTTGAAGAAAAAATGTTTGTTCGCTGCTGTGCAATTTTGTGGAATTTTTAAAAGGAATTCTCATACTGATACTATCATTTAAATGCGAACATGATACGAGAGCGAACTACTAAGCGAGCGTAGTGCGCATGTGCACAGGCATCGATTTTACAAACGAAAAAAAAACTTCCTCCTCGGGATGCCAAAAAAAACGACCATCGCACTCGACGATGACAAACGGAAACACGAACGAACAATTAGTCAACTGATGTCTCCATTTTCGAAAACAAAAAGAAAATAGGTTCATCAATTGAATTGTGATTGATTTTTTTCAGGCTCATGATTGTTTCGGACGTACAATATCATGACTTTTGTTGTACAAGTTGGAGTTGAATCCAGGTGCTCAAACAGTTAGAGTTACTTTGATGTTGGCCTCTCTCTCTCTCACCAGATGCAATTCAACGTTAATGCATTCAGCCGCCGCCGATGTACTTATTTCAACTGCTGTCTCTGGCCTTGATTGTAACACCCTGTATTTCCTTTTATTAACCACGAGGGTGCTGCTGAATCTTCCCCGGTGCACATAATGTGTTTGATAATCGCAAGGATGCGCAATCTGTCGGACTTCGATTTGCGTGCAGCCAGTTACTGGTTTATTAGTTTTACTATATCTGCGTTGGTAATAGTTGGAGCGTATGGAAACATAATATCCACCAGAGATCAACGTTAAACTACGAGGATGTAAATCAGAATACAAATTATGGAACGCAAAACAAGTTGTTCATAAGAAACAAAAATATATCTCTTTGAGCAAAAACACGAAACTATCTGGATGCTCATCTGGAAGTTGGAATGCGAGTACTCGGAGTTGCGGGCTAAAGCTACAATTCATTTCTGGGAACATGCAGATAATTAGGTTGAATTGTTTAGGCACGTTTGTTGGTCGGGTTAGACATTAAGTGATCCAAACGGTAATATCATATGTTCGGATTACCAGTCACATAAACCATCATTAGCTGCACAAGTTGCAGCGGCTAATCATTTCAGGACTAGTAGTATTCTCCCTCGTCTCGAGTATCGCTAAAGTCTATAATAGGCTTGTATTTTTCATAACAGCACAGCTCCGTCACAATGCCTCAATCAGATGTTTTGTTTCAATTGAATGTTCAATGACAAAACAAAATGTAATGATGTTTTGCATGCAAAAATCTTGACTTTTTCTGTACATCTTTGTAGGCAATGTCTGTTCTTTTTTTTGCGCGCGGTTTTGTACTTTTTTTCGTCGCTCTCTATTGTAATAGAGGATGTTATAGGTTCCCGCTACCTGACAAGTCCTTTCCTTTGTCCTCAGTTTAGTCGCTGGCTGGCTCGCGCTCCTTCTTTGTCTATGCTTTTAACTCTACGCTCGGCGCGTCTCTCGTCTTGCGTCCTTGTCTTGCTTTGCCCTCAGGATAGATGGCACGTTCTGCCTTCGTCATCACCCGTCTGGTGTCTTACCTCTGCCACCGACATACATCACTAATACCGACATCTAGATTAGCTCCGCAACTTCATTGCTCCTTTATTCAACCAAGTGATGATCTCTAAATATGCCCTCATCCCGTTTTTTCTTTTACTTTATTATTCCACTTTCGTTTTCGTGATCCTGCCAGAACAATTCAACTCAACAAGAAAACTCAATCCGGAATTGTTATTACTTTGCTCCTCAAAAAAAAAAAGATTAAAGACGTGCTATTCTGAATTGTTAATTCTTATAATTAATAAAGAAAATGAGCTTCTTCTTGTCTTACAAGTGTTTAGATGAGTTTAATAAGACGGCGATAAAGTTTAAAGGTGCATAAAGAAGGATGACCTTATAAAATAAAATTTTTACGAGTAATATCGAGTCGACGATGCTGAGCAGTTTTGCCCAAAGCCAAGTATACGTAGTGCTTCACTCGTTTGCGAATATATTCAGCGACATTAGAATTCCAAGCTCCATTGGTCTTAGGGGGGATATTTCTCGGCATGAGATTCGAGGACAGAGATGGAAGCTGTAAGCACAATGAGCTGTAGAGGAGAGCGGCGTTGTTCCATGTTATTAGTCATGTCTGGTCATGCTTTTGGCAACGTTTTCATCGGCATTCAAGCGGTAACATCCGGAAAAGCGCATCTTCTTTGATCCTCCTTTACACTTGGCTGTGAAATCGAGGCGCAAATATTGTTGTTCAGGGTCGTATTCATCTACAAAAAAGTTTTTCATCAACTTTTGATTCCTCTCTTCTCTTCGACTGAACCGTCAACTTTACCAGAATGTTAAGTTGCTCGAAGAAGATTCCAAACTTTTATGCCATAGTTTCGATTCTTTTTAAGAGCGCCGGTAAAATAAAATCAAGTGAAACTGCGGGAGCTTTTATGTGAGCTGATATTAAATGTTAAAACGAGCTGAACAAAATTACACCGAACGCTCCCGATCTTAGAAGTAATAGAACAAAACTTTTATTTCGTGTTTTTTTGTCGCTCGTTCGATATTTCAACGCAGGAACAAAAGTTTTGGCAACTGATTTGCAATGACCGAATAATTTGAGGCGTATCACAGCCGAGTAAACTGGTTTCTCAACTTTGACTAATCGATGGTTAATCGGGTTTGCCGTTAGTGTTTTGTATGAATGGGGGTCTAGCTTGTAAAAGGGAAACGCATACATCACAACGTGCCTCACCCTCCAGCTGCCTCCCGCCCTTAGAAATACAACCGTCAGTGAAGAGCCGGATGAGCTCTCGTGTCATATGGCCCGACTGTTCGATTACAATAACGAGCTTATCGTCACTGAAAGACCGCTGTCGCTAAACTTCTATCTCTCTCATATTTTATATTTGTCTGGCGATGACAAGGAGAATGAAATGCGATCCCACGTGACTTCTTGATTCGAAAATCAGAAAAGAGGATGCTTTGAAAATGCAGCCTAGCACACGGGATTATCTTGAATGCTGAGAAATATTCGTTTTACAAAGTAGAAATCCCGATTTGCATCTAATCTCTCACGACTTTTGCGATTTCGTGTTTCTTCCAAGTTGCTCTGTCTTGCTGAAAGCCAAGCAGTGCTCGACACCTTGTCTTTGTACACAAGAGAACAAGCACACTCGAGAATAATGAGCTGATATACTTAATGAAATAATTTTTCGCGTCCTGCAAGTTTTGAAAAAGTGTCTTTGTAGATTTTTACAACGTTATCCAAGTGTAAAGGAGTTTTAAAATGTGAGAAAAAGTAGAGTTTGAATAGAGATGAGGGAAGTGAAAAAAAAGGAGACGTTTGCAATGTCGAGATTGATTGAAAAATAAGAAAGTGAGAGAGGCAGCGAGCGGTTTATGAAAGGCTCATAAAACGTAAGCTCTGAAAATTTGATAATACCTCCGGCGGACCTGACGTACTATTTAAAAAGTCATTGCAGTTGGTTGACGGCGGAGCATGAAGTGTCAGTTGAGGGTCTGCTACATTATATTCGGGGAGTGTCGCGCAAACGACAGAATCGTCAATTATGATGCACAGGAAGGAGCGCTTTGTTATTCTCGCAAGGATCGTCAGTGCCATAAAAAGGCTCTCCGGTTGGAATTGACCGGCGGACTCGCGCCATCTAAATTCACCCTCCGTTGTTTCTGGCCTTCCCTTTTTGCACTTTGTACTCACTTCATAGCTGCGTAAGATCGAAGAAAATGAGAGAAAAGCGTCGGCCAAAGCGCAACCTAGCTCTGTCCTTGTTCATCTTACGAACACGAGGTTACGACCGAGGGGTGTTTCCTAGCAACCCATCAAACTGCCGGAGGGTTACCGACAGGATCGTACCACCAAAGCCCAGTCACCCCCGCTCTCACCTTTCCATTTTTGATCATCTAATCTCGTTTTGCCACTTCCTTTGTTCCGCCATTTGCATGCTAATTTGTTAGCCTGATTAGGACCAGTATCACAAAACCATTTCAATTTCACTCGCCAACTTTTGCACATCACATTTTTTTCCCATTCCCCGCCTCAAGCTTCTTAATCGACACGAAATTCGTTTTCTCTATTGTAGATCCGACTTGATACAATTAGAGGCTAATCTTATCGTCATCCAACTCGTTGCAGAAAAATTGTTTCATTATCAGAATGAGCGATACAAATAATTGGCGTTGAGAAAACGGCAGGTAAATGGGCTTTCTAAATTGTAAGCAAGTTATAACCTCTTATCGCTGTTTCTAGCTTATGCAACGCGCTTAAATGAAAAACAAAATCGCGGGCTTTATATTCCTCGCGAGTCGAGGTAATTGACGGTAATTCATCTTCGCACCTTATTACGACTCAACTATATATTCCCAAGATGAATAATTGCTCGCGCTGAAACAAGAATGGAAAAACAACTGAAAATTCCGCCCCTCATTCGCAACGCTGTAATCTTAATAGACGATTTAAAATGTGCAGCGGAAAAGCGTTAAGTACAGAGATTCGGTAGGTGAATTTGCGAGAGTTAATTCTATCAACAGATAAACAGCGTTATAAATGGAACGATTGTGCTTAGGAGTCGGCGGCATAAGTGGTCGAGATGGTCTCCTGCAGTTCTTACGCCATTTGTTCAGCAGAGGATAAAGTAGCGGCTAAAGCAGAAAGAGAGAGAACGCGGAACTGGAATGTGCGAGAGACAGAGAGAGAGGCAAAGTCTTGCCATTTCCGCCGGCGTAATAATTTATGAACAACGTGAATGCGGGTAGCCCGTCTATGGTTAACGGCTATCTCGTTGAGCTACGACATCGGGGATTCGCCTCGCATGGCAAAGCGACAGAAACGCCGAGGGATTACCAGCTCGCTCTCCTGGATCCCGTATGCTCTCGCTGCGGACCCCAGCGCACGTTTCGCGCCGAACCCTCGAGTCCATCAGCACGCGAAACTTTCGCAGTATCATCAGATTTAGGAGAGAGAGACTATCCCCCAGTTGCGCTGTATATAAATCCTCTTTGTAAATATCGCCTGGGCTGATGTGAATCCTAGCGTTACAGAGCTAGATCCACAAGATATGATACCATTTTGATCTATGCCTTGCTGATTCTCAGTATAACTGATAGTGAGTCTTCTAATTGTTGTATCTGTTAAATTAGATTTACTTAGTTGTCTAATAGCGCTCCCATGACGTTCAGTCTGTACCAGAATCAAACTGCAGAGCTCATTCGCACATGAGCCTAATTAATGGAACCTGCACGGATTCTGCGATACATGTTATGATGCCTTGCGAGTATGCACTTGTGGTGTTTGTCAACGTAATGAGACACTTTGGCATATTGTCTTTCCAACTTCAAACTTGTTGACACAACCCTAAACGCGCTTCACAAACTAGCCCTACTGCGCAAATTGAAAACTCGTTCATCCCAAGGATCTGACCTCATGCCAAGCTTTTGTGTTCACTTCATAACGCATGCTTCGTTTATATACAATCATTTTAATCATATAGTATCTCTTCAGTTGGAATCGTGAACATTTTTCAATTAATCTTTCAAGAGAATTTTCTGAAATGCCATCCAACTGGATATCTCAATTTCTAATTTACCACACGTAAGATGGAACAGCTAAGAGAAATGGAAAAAAAAATTTTTTTTGAGATAGAGAAAATTATGTAGTAGTTAAAGAGAATAAAGAAAAAAAGGGAAAAAAGTATGGTTGAATTTGACTGATGCACGCAAGTTGATAATTCCGGAGTAATTTCAAGAGCAATAACATGAGTAAATCTAGTAACATTGTGAGTTGGCTGGGCGGCTTTGTGTAATGCACACGGGTGCTCTGCGTAACGGGGATTGCTCGGCACCTCTCACGTTAATCGCAGTAATTAAGTCTCCAAGCTACGACTCGCTCGGAGAACACACACAACCCTGCAGACTTGCTCTCTTTCGCAGACCCAAACCGATTATCGCGCTTTGCTTTTATACCCCTCTCGAATATATATTCTGGCCGGCTTGTCTCGTTCTCACTTTTGCGCAGTTCCCAGACTGGTTTAGAGTTAAGGAGTTTGTAGGAGGATGTGGCACTGTAAATTTCGCTTGAGTTTAGGGTTTCGTGATCCGCCAGATACTGCCCAAACTTGACGGCTTTGAAATTTGTCGCGTCCAAAGTCGAACCACCTTGAGAGATTATTCAAACTCAGATCCTGCACGATGATTCCGAGCGCGCTCAAAAGAAAAACAAAACTCGTCTGCATCTTTTCCCTCGTTACGTTTTGGTCGGCCGAAAAATGCCGGCCTTATTACAAGCGCGGCTATTATTTTTCCTTCCGAAGGTTCCCTTCTTCTGGTTTTTCAAGTCGACGATAATGCGATTTCATCGAAGAGCAAGTGGTGTGTACGTGTAATTTCGAAGAGCCGGGGCTTCCCTTTCTGCGTGGCCGCGTTATTTTGTTTCCCCATATCACCTCGCTGATGGTATATTACGTGTAAGTATAGGCTTGCATGAACGTCTGGGGGAACCTAAATGAGGGGGTTGCTTCTCATAACAGATGAGCCGCTCATAACGGATTTCCCAACGCATAAATGTTTATTAACGGATTAGATACATGAATCATCGCGCTGACGTAATCGCTTTGTATTTTCATGAGCTGATTCAATTTGCTCATTTGACAAAATGTTGCAGTCTCCCAGATATTCTTTCAAAGATTTGCAAAAAATACTATGATTAGGTCATTTTGTTATATTTTATTATTGTTATATGTTTTTGTTTTTTTTTTTTTTTTTCAAGTGAACAGACCATCAGACAACATCAACAGATTAGACGAAGCGAGGCTAGAGACCACAGAAGCCGAGTCTCGCTCGGCTCCGAATGTAACGCGATTCGCTCTCAAGAACCGGTTTTTCGGAGGCCTCTCAAGAGCTGCCAGGCGCTCGTAAATTCTTTACGATATATCGGAAACGTATAAGCAGCTCGATTCCCTGCTACAGCTACTATAGCATAATGTATACCCCCTAACTTGCGCATTCTCTGTTGCGGACCATTTTTTGGGCGTCTGAAATGTTTTTGCGCCCAAACTGATGGACTTTTTGAAATTGAAATTGAAAAAAATAGTTGGCCAACGTTGAAGCAGCAGCCGGCTGACCCCATTTATCCAAAACTCACAATGTGTGGCGCTAACAGAGCTCACAATAGTGTGCGCCACAATATTTGTCTCAGTTTTGGAGAATAATCTTGCACCTCGTAATGCACATTTCTAGCGCCATTAATTTTGCGCTTTTTTCACGCTGGGATTTTCATTAAAACGTAAGTTCCAACGAGGCGGCGGTAGAATCTTTTTAGCGCGCATTTACAAAGCAGCCATTCTTTTATGTTTTCTTTACCGTTGATATACTGCAGGAGAGTTGCATGATCTTTTTTTTTGGTCTTTTTTTAATATGATTTTTTGTCTCGATAACAATGTTATTTACAATCACATGTCTTTGTTCCAAGTGAGATCTAAATTTTGGCTCAGGGGCACAAACAAAGTGGCAATCCAGCGTTGAGAGAACGTTAAACTCATTTTGGACGTTTGTATGGGACAATTAGTATTTATAACAAGGGCTGAAACTTGCTTGAAACTTAGCAACCACAGGGGAGGCTGCGAGATTTCGTTTTGAAAAGGTGCCTTCGTTTGTACGTGTGGTCTCCGAGGCAAAGAATGAAAAAGGGAGAGAACCCGAGTTACGAAATGGGATCGAAAGAAAGACGCCAGAAAAGAACGAGAGAAAACAACACCGATCCCCCAAGCGGCGTGCAGACGTGACGCGATTTCAAATAACGCACTCGCATTCATCGCCACCCGCGCCACTTTTCCGCCCGCCCTGAAATCAAACTTTTAACACGCAACGGTATCGGCTTTTTCCTGAAATCGTCAGAATTCGGTCCAACATTTTTTTTGCGACGCGTTTTAGAATGTTCAAAAAAGCGAGGCAGAGAGATTTGCTCTTTGGCAATAGAATAAAATACAATTCCGACATTGAGAAAAGATAATTAAAGGACACGCGGTGAGATGCAAGGAATGTGAAGAATATTCTGATACGAGAAATAACTGAGATAAAAGAAATTCCGTGTATTTTATTCTTTGTGCAGCGTCCATTGACGAATTGAAATTTATCTAATATTTTTTTTCGTTTAGAGATGAAAAAAAAGGAAACAAAGTTTTTCCTCTCTGGTTTCATTTAGTTCATCATATAATCAGTGATGACCTGTACATGAACTTCAAAGAGGAGTAAAAATGGGGGAAAAATAGAGGGTGTTGGAGAAAAGGTATATAAATGGAAATCTAATGAACCAATAAACGAATTAACTCGGCGCAAATTTTATATACAAATGTCGGAAAGATGAAATCATTTCAATATACATAGCCGTATCTAATAATGTACACACCGTTGGTGGTTTAATTTATTTTGATAGCCACACAGTGATAAATAATACAATTTTGTGAATACAAATATAAACGCCACAAACAATAAATTTTAAAGCCGGAGCGATGTATATTGACGTATAATGAGTTCACGTCACGTGCGTTATTTTAGCGTTTCTGCGCGCAAAATTATGCATAATTCATTTTCATACAATTTTGTTCCTTTTATTATTCAAATTTTGCAATACATAAATCATCACCAAATGGCCGAACGAATGATGCCAAGAGAATTGTAAACAGACGTAGAAAGCATCGTTCGACAAGAAAACACGTTTTTGTTGTTTAAAAATAACTCAAAATGTGACGGACGTCTTTTTCACGTTTTGCCGCGGTTCTTATTAAATTTCACTTTGTCAAGTGTTTGCGAGCATCTTTTTGAACTGAACGAGTTTCGAAGTTCAATAATGATGGATTATTTTTTTTTCCTTCAATGGCACGGGACGTTTCCTGACGTTCTGATTATTAGCTGCGATGGTAGGACGATTTTATCGGCAAGTGTGCTTTATTTTCTCGAATATTGCCTGGGGCGGATAATATACAAGATAAAAGCGAAACTTTTCCTTTTTTCGAAGGGACTATCTTTTGTGACGAGTAAACTCTTGAGAGAATGGCCTGTTAGACGAGTGCCGAGCCATATATTACTGTCATCAATCGTGGCGCGGGCGAGTGAAACGTATCGCCTTCGGCCCTCACTTTGACTAATTATAATTCATTTTATTCAGAATTACGATTCATTTGCGTAATTAGTCACCTATTTTTCACCACGCTATATCTCTATTATGTCAAATCGCTTCTTTTTCCGCAACCAGCCTATTTTTTAATTAAACATTTCATCCTATTGTCTTTGCCGTCTTTCAAAAACTAATATAGTTTTCTGATTAAAATCAGAAACATTTGTTGCGAGTTTAAAATTGTTGCGAACTTTTTAGTCTTGAACCGTTGTGTAAATATATTTGAGATAAGGTGGAATTTCGTATCAAAACTTGTTGGCTGAAACATTGGGTATATGTATAGAGTGATTCTTTATCAAATCTAATACATTTTGCGAACAGTGCAAACCACGAAGCAATCACGATTATCAAGTAAATGGTGATCGCCTCGAATGCACTTGTGTCGAGTTGCCAATGAAATAACCTCATTCCTACTGACTTAATGGCAGCTGCTGCAAAGGAAATACTTCCCTCGCTCGGCTGTATATGTATAGTAGATTACACATCGAACTGACATTTGCCAAGCTCATTCTGCATGTATGTTATGCTTGTCGGCTCCAGAATATAATATCCGAACGCATAATATTCAAAATCAACCGCGGCATAATTACACATTTCCAAACAACCAACACTGACGTACAATTTCGCATTCACGATATTTTATAACAAAAAGTGGAACGCAAATTTTCGAACCGTTAATTAAATTAATTTTTGTGTATCTCATTCACGGACAATTCGTCGTAAATTTAAATTTTAATTGAAAGAGTGAAAAATTGATTAGAGAAGTAAAATGTTAATCGATTGTTCCAACTTTATAATAATAATTCATTGAGCGAAAATGAACTTTAAATGTGCAATCGATAGGGAGCAATGAAAGCGGAATTACGCAGGAGTGCCACCGAGATATGATTAACTTGAGCCAAGTTCGCGTGCGGCTACGATATTTTGAGAGCAACGAAAGAAATTTCGTGTAGCCGAGAGCACAAGTCGCAAATTTGAGTAATAAACTCGTTTTGACATGTTGCAATTGTAAAACATTTTTTTCGTCTCTTTCTCTCTTCGCGAATGAATTTTAAACCGTAACAGTTGGGGCAATAAAATGTAATCTTGTAAAACCGGTGACCGCAAAATCCCGACGCCAAACCCAACCCGAGCGAAATTTTCCATTTTCGAGATATTAACTCCCAACCACTTCTATTCATTTCCGTACTTTCAATTAATTAACTAGTAATCACATTTGCTTAATACTACCTGTTATTTACTATTCGACAAATTGATGTTATTGCGTTAAATCATATTCATCATTTTACATACAGTTTTATTTGTCATTCAATCGTTTCCATCCTAGTTTCGCATCTGTTTTCATTTTATTTTCCTGCAAAACTGTGTACACTTTTTCATGTTTATTAATGTGAAGATTCGTTTTGGATTACAAAAGTTAATTCATTTATCTGATTGCTTTATCTTAAGCGCACATATCAAATCGTTTTGAATATAATAAATAGAGGATTGGTCGGGTTGTAATTACACAGAAAATACAGTAAAGGGGGGGGGGAAGAGGGGGCGACAATCACGATCACTGTTATCCGGCGAAACATATCTACGAATTGATATGCCATTAATATCGATTACACGGCCAACGGGGCTCGCTGCAAACGAGGCCACGAACGCGAGTCCGAGAGAGAAGCTCGAGCGACAGAGAGCGCCTGATATGCGGCAGTCATATCCCCCGGGAAGTTCGCAACTCGACGAGAAACATGTTTGACACGGTCTGCCTATATAGCTCGGACAGCTCTTTCAAAGATACAAACAATTTGGAGCGGCACAGAAACATATCGTGCTCGGCTGCCTCGCCTTTCTTTTGCGTGTCTCTGATATATACCTCTTCCCTCTTTTATTTCCCAGTTGATATCCCCAAATCAGATCACTTTTTTGCACCAGACGAATCATCTTTCACATTTTGCGACCTCAAGTGGTCTCTTTTACTGCCTTAGTTCAAATGCATCGTCGCACAAAAGTTCTATCTCAAATTAGTTTATCAATAATAATAATCAGATCTTATTTGAATGCTATGACGGTTTATTGAAATAAAAAAGAATGAGTTATGCGAGAGAGGACGTTGGACGAATAATTTTAGTTCGTTTTGAAGTGTACTGAACAAACTGGAACTCGATTTTTCGAAAACACTTGCAAACAGTGGACAACAGGGAATTAATTGAAGAGGCACACACTGCATGTTCGGGTGTGTTTGTACAGCCACACGGTTGTCCGACCGAGGTAATAGTTCGTAACAAACACCGACGTGTGTATGTACTGTCCACCGAAATTCAAGATGTTGAAATGTGCGACAGACCATTAAAAACAGTCGATGGAATAATAGCAAAACTGTTTTTCAAACTGGTATACAAAATTGGCCATAATCTTTAACTTTGTTCAGTCAAAAAAAATGGTATCAGATTTATAAACAACTTTTTCTTCAATCAGAGTGACAGAGTAGAGGATAAAAAATTGAAGGGCTCAAAAAAAAAAGAAGTAGAAGACACGGTGTTGCACAAAAGGCATCTGCTGTCTCGTTCCATCAGTGTCCTCGTCGTGTCAAAGTTGCCGTTAACCAGTTTGAAAAGATAGCAAAACCACTTGGAGGCATCATCAAGTGGAGACAAGAAGAGAAGCACATCGTAATTCAAGTTAGAGCAAACGAAATAAAGCGAAAAGATGTGCCTGGATGGGGAGACGGTATGACAGAGAGAAATGAAAAGAAAAGAGTGCGCGCACTTGCGCAGTTCGTTTCATTCATGCCGTCATATACAGAGTCTTCCGTGTACCCACACACGCAATAACACTGTCTGTGCTTCAATGTGAGAATGCGAGCTATGCAAATAGATATTGCACGGAGAAAGGAGACACGAATGATATCACTCAACGTGTAATGCCTACAACAAAGCGACTCAAAAGTATGAAAAGTTTACGTCCTACCTACCTGTTTCCCTCGGCGAAATAACCAGATGATGGATTTTCTGCGCTCAAAAACTGTTTCGATTTACTGTATACGTTTCCCTCAAATACCGATTTGAGTATTTGCGGTCACCGGATTACTTATTTTTCTATTTCAAACAATTTCTAACATATTTCAACGACGATGATTTACATCCGAGTTGAGTTGTAAACAAACACATAAATATTAAATCATTTTTTTCTTGCATGTTTAGACTTTTGTTTGTTAATAGTTCAACATGCAATTAAACACCTTCAACATTTGTTTGTGGAGAAGGGTTTATGTATGAAACGCTAATCGTTTACAGATTGTAGCATTAGTTACAAAACACAATATTGTTCTTGATTAAAACGTCCTGTAATGTTATAAGATGAGCACTAATTAGTGTATAATTATGCTCGAAGTGTTTACCAAGCATAGATACGATGTAACAGTGTTTGTTTATGTGATCGAATATTGAAAAAATAGGTGTCCGAAGTTGACAATAGTTATCTGAAGCGCAAAACAGTATAGTAGGAAATGATTATTTGAAAGCGGTGTTTATGTTGTGTTTATGGTTGTGGTTGAGGTGACAGTAAAGAGAGGAAGGAGATAGATAAAAAGAGATATAAATGTAAAGTTTGTCTAAAAAGTGTGTACGATTCTATTTCCCACCTACAAATCGTGAGAGAGATCGATCGAGCGTCGTTCACGATTACCTGCAACCTTTGACCTCGAGCTACCCATCCATTCTTTCTTGTCGGTACAGTTCGGATTTAGGTTCACAAAGTGAAAAGCAGTGATCGCAGCTCGCTCTCCTCGAGTCGAGAGTCAGACCGAGCCGTCGATAACGCCCTGCGGTCAATATCAAAGAGCTCTCTCAATGAACCAGCGACTAACTCCGTCGCGCATTTTGCATCACACGCTCACGCACACACAAACCCTCTCGTTTCTTCTGTCTGTCGATTTAACGATCGCCCATTTTTTGCCGCCAGCTTTTTATCGCCGAGAAAGTAAGAGAAACAAAAAGTCGAGTTTTACATTAATTAGTTTTTCGGTGGGACCATTTGTTTAGCCGATCCCGTTGCGATTTATTGCCCAGGCCGTGCAATTTGCACGTGAAAAATTAATATTCAAACCGAGATCATTGAGTCGTCAGAGCCAAAGACAGTGGGAATGTTGATTAATGATTTAATTATACAACCATCCGATCAAGCGTGCAAATTAATTTTGAATCCGTCGCTTATCTCCCGTTCGTTTCCAGCTTCTTTTTCAATCATATTCCATTTACATCTCGTTGTAAATCATTTTTCCCCTTTTACTTTTGAGGCATCTGCATTCTATTTTCTGATCAGTTGACTTGATTCAACAGACTGATGAATCTAGAACTTTCTTTTTTCATCACGCATTGAGTAGATTAAGCATTTGTCCCATTATGAAACAATTTTATGCGATACGTGCGACGGAATACGTTTGCTCGGATCAAATTTTCAGTAAGAATAACATCGTAATGTGAGATTTAGGTGAAAAAAATATCTTGTGATATGAACAAAGGAAGTACTGATTATTGTACAGTCTACGAATCATCTAATGCGTCAGCTCATTCGGTTTCATCGACCCGTTGGATTAGGCAGAAGCGTATTTTTCATTTTATCGTCAAAAACACCGAGAGAACATTCCATCAGACTGGAAAATTGAGAGAAACCTTCGATCAAACACAATTAAAAAGTTCAGCCTTGTTAAGGATGGATCTGAAATTCAAATCGCCCGACTGTTATACTTATGATAAAGATGAAGCGAAAAATAGGGTGGCTGAGAAATAAAGTAGAATGAATATAATTGTAGAAAAGATACAGTAAGTTTCGAGAAACGGATTGCGCAAATAAAGTATGATACATTTATTGTCATGTTTGAGTTCTTATTTGTATTATCATGAATCATTTCAAGTACAAGTTTATTACTGTTCTGAGGTTCAAAAAATTTTTTATTTTTCTGATTGTCTCTTTTGTATAAAAAAAGCAATTGTTTCAATCTAGACAGTTTATATTATGTTAATTTTATCTTTCAGATTAATCTTATTTTATGAATATCGAAAAAATTAATATGAGCAACAATTTGATACTGTATTATTTCATTGGAGAGATTAGGAACACGTAGAAGATAGTTGGTTTATTATGCCGTAAAATGTTCTGTCATCAAATCGATATCACGGGCGGGCGTGGCTTGTACCATCTTCCCGAGTTCCCGGGCACAAAGTGATTCACACTTGGTCTTCTGGAACACACTTCATTGTCATAAAAAGCTTGGAGACAAAAGTGTGTAAAATAAATAGGAGGACAAATTCTTGAAGGAAAAGAAAAAAGAATTGATGCGCTCACGTATCCGAGAACGGAAATTACGACACGAGCTAGCGAGAAAGAGGAGAGAGGAGCGGAGAGAAAACGCGAGGGACGATTAGAGTGATTATCCAAAATGATGCCGACAGGAAAGCGAAAGTGAACGTCGAATTAACTCGGAAGTTATTCGCTCGTTCTCGATAACGTTACTCCTTTCAAGACAAACATTTGTGTGTTTGGGTTCGCGGCGCATGCGCCCCGCTTCACTTCATATTCATTACTCATAAATATTGCAACGCGATAAATTATACCCAGATTTTTTTACCTCAAAACTTGAATCAAAATGATTTTCATCTTTATTTCAAGTTCTCTGATCCCTCGTTAATTAAAATGAGAAAGTTCTACCACTGAATATATATAAACGGTATACATTATTTCATATTTTTCGCGAAAAAGTCAAATAAAAATAACGCGCAAAATTTAAATGATGAAATTAAAATTTTCATGGTGATTCATCTGTTAGTTGAGCAAACTCTGCATCTAATTGTCTTCTTGGAATATATACACATGAGAGTAATCAGATATTTCATTGCAGAAGCGGAAATTATAACACGGTGCTGAAATTTGACAAATTTATTATCGTTTGAAACTTGGGATATGTGACTATTTAGGTCGGTCGTATTTAATTTCAAGTTCGTGTGTACAAAATTCATATCATGCATCGTTTCACTTCATCAACACAAAGCAAACAGACGTCGCTTTGATAAATAAATTGTAATCATCCGAATCACGCAAAAAAAAAGAAAGTCGACGCGAATCATTTCATAAATTCATCCACATTCAGAATCATATTGATTCGTTTTACTTGACTGGCTTTGAAATCCCTGCCCAATCAATCAGTTAACTTTTTTTTCGTTTTTAATGGAAATGAATACAGCCAATTTCCAATCATCAATTTTTCATTAATCAATACACCGAAAGCTTTTGCCTCAAATTTGAAAGCAAACTATCAGCATCAGTTTCAAAAGTAATATTCAGTTCGAATGTTTTGTGTAGCATTATTTATTCGTTAACAAATTCAATTTGAAATATAGATAACGTTTTTAGCAGTATTTTGATCGAACATTTTGCTTTGTTCCAGTTATACCATGTTCGAAAGCAGATGAATGGTGCGGATTTAGTGAAACCAATTTTTTGGGTAAGTAAATTAAAACGAACTGGAGATTCATCTGAAAATGTGTTTGGAGCGAATAAAAAGCAAAAGCGACTGGCGAACAATATGAATCTTGATAGGACAATAAGTGCGCTCGGTTGTGACAAAGCCGGCAGTGTATTTTACGATGTAGATCTGGTGGCATGGGTTAGACCGCACTGGATGGAGTAATAGTATTTTAGTGGATGCGGTGAGTGTGCTCTCGTCGGCGAACAGTCGACGGCGTGACTAATTGGAGTACAGATCGTACAAAAAGCAAGGTCGTCCACAGCCCCGGGGCACACAATTTCCTTATTAATAACGTAAACGTACGTGAATGAGCTACTATAATTGATAGGTGCGTCGTGTCATGCAATTCATCTCGCGGATGCGAAATCAATTACGCGATCGACAGACTTTTCCTCCGCACAGTCCAATGCTTGTTTGCCATACCGCAGATAAGCTGTTGGGGGAACGTTTCATTTCATCCGACAAGTGTTTCAACATGTTTGCATTATGCAACTCTCTCATCAGTCCTCAAAAACTTTGATAGCGCTTTCAATTGCATGCAGAAATCGAAATGAACGTGTTAATGCACAAGAGCGTGTTTACATGAATCTTCACCTCAAAACATCAGGCAAAGTAAATTGTCATGTAGTACTTTTTTCAAGTAGAAAGAAAAACATGAAACTAGACAATGGCAGCCGTTTGGAGGGACGTCGCAAGGAACAAACCGCCTCATTTATCTGCGGTACTGGATTTCACCTGACAAAGCGTTCTCCCGCATCGTCTTGGTCCAAGACAATGGGCGAATTGTCGCACAAGTCCGAGACTATCACTGCAACATAAACTTTCAGCCTTACCTTAGAACTTCATTGAAAAGTGTCTGACTTTCATTCTAAGCATATGGATTTGACAATTTGTCAAAAATCAAATCCATCTTTGACATTTCAATTTTGCAATATTTTCAACTTCATCTGTGAATACCCGATTTATTGCATTTTCTTTTTAAAAACGTGATAAATAATAAAACACAAAAGTTCAGCAAGTCGAAAAGTTGCTGAAAATATTGTTCATAAAAGTTCTTAAAATGTTGTACCTTAACGATTTTTTATGTTGGAAATATTTTTCTATAAAATCGTAAAAATGTAGTTGGCGAGTTTTTATGAGAAAGTTAGCCTTTCAAGCTTGTTTGAAGGGGGGAAAAAAGCTGTGCTTTACATTGGCAGAGCGAAGAGGGGGTTAAAAAAAAGTCGTCTTATCTGAACACTTGGTTAGAAGCATTGTACGTCGCTCCGCACTTGTTCTTACGTCAGATGCAACGAGGCGTAGCATTAAGCTGAGCATCCGACTCTGTATTGGAGTCAGTCCGCGCGGGTGGAAATAAAACGTCGGCGGTCACGACTCGTTGCCAGCAACTAGCTCAGTGAAACAATGTTGAGCTGCTCTCTCGGAGCTCAGAACATTTTATACCAAACATATAATGGAAGCCGTCGTTTCGCGCACTCGCAAAACACCATTATCTTCTCATTTTTTTATCCTGTCTTGACGTGTCACTGCGTAATGGACTTATCATTTTAGAAAGGGTCGCTATTTTTCAACCAGACGGCTGTCCGACGGATTGCAGTTTCGCCCAAGAAATCCAATCGCTGATTCCAATATTTATTTCATGTCTTATTTTCGTGTCGATTTGTCGTAAAGAGATCGGGGATATCGCGGATTTTTATTGCCACGTATAATGCTTATAAAACAGCATCGGCCAATTTTGCGCGCTTTACCGCTATCTAATCTAGTAAAATGTGGCCCGGGATCAATTTACATAACACTCTTAGAAGTGAATACTCTGGCCAAATGGCCCAGCCGCTCGATTTTCATATTTATTGAATGTCATCGATACTTTTCGCGATTCCGCAAACAAAAGTATATTTACTTTTAGTTTAACATTATTTTATCATATTTTATCATAACATTTTATTTTACATTATATTCTTCCAGCAATGTTATTAGTTGATTATTTTCGTTAGTGAAACTTTGAGGTAACGAGGTGACAATATTTTCCACTTCATTAATCTAGATTTAGAAGTTGGGACGAATTCATTATAGATAATGTGACGTTAATAATTCAATTTGATTGGGATCTTTTTCGTATACTCTTTGAGAGTCGATTTGACACATGTACATGCGAACACTGAAAGTTGTATGATCGCGTGTTACCACTCGCAAACCGTTGAAAAGGCAAAGATCTGCGAGACCGTTATTAGTTAGGGGACAGAGGCTAGCTGCATACGCACTTCATACGTTTCAGATTTACCCTCGAAGGGAGCCCAACAAACCTCCGCTCAACCGCGATGCATAAACGACACAGACAAATGGCGATGTCCAACAAGAAGCACGAGGGCGTTATTTTTCAATGAGTCCATTACGAAATGACATGCCAATATGTCCCTTTCTTTTTCTTTTAGAATCATATCCAATTTTTTAGATTATTTTTTGAGCAACTTTGAGTAGTTTACAGTTAGTGTTGTGTTTTAAGCATAGTTTATACTTTGAGAAAGATAATATTAAGTGAGAGAGAAAGAAGTTTACATTGGACAATCAATGTTTCAGAAAAATTGTACATTATCATCTCAGATTACGCGGAAACTGTGCCAGTTTAACGGGTAAAACTTTTACACGTCATTAGCGTATTGTTTCGCGAAAGAGCCGACCCGTAGAAAGTGTACGGATTGTTTTGAACGATTTAATACAAATTAATGTCAGTAGAAAATAACATGCCTCGAACAATCGCCTTAACGCCAATTGGTTTTCGTTGACTTTGATAAAAATAATCCTTCAACGGGTTCTCATTTTTCATCTTTTCGTCTCGAAAATCTGGTGCAGCAGGCAGAATATTTCATGGTTCATGTGGCGAACAGGAAACGACAATTTCAATTGATTGATCTGTTTAGAGCAAAATTGTATCAAAACTTTAGTGTACACGTTTTTCTCTTCTTTTATATTTATTAAAAAGAGTCGGCAACTTTTGTACACTTTTTCTGTTACTCTCGATTAGGATCAACGACAATTGATGCGAAAAGCAGCAAAGGAGATCTGAGCCTTTGTTTCTGGGTGTCGCGAGTGCGACAAGAAGGCTAATAGCAACAGAGAGAGACAGAAGCATGTGCCACGGTCGCATCGACAGCCGTCGGTTAACATCGGTTCTTGTCGGCACTCGCAGACTGCTCTCGAGTTGCAAACTTGTGCCTAGGTAGAGAGCCTCGAGCTTAGAATCAAAGTTTAGCTGAATCGAGACTTCTCGTCGACATCATTATTCTCACAAATTCATGAACTTAGCTCTATTTTCAATCAAACTTCCAACCGCGATAATGCCTTTGTTCAAGCAATAGCGCCAATTTTATTCAATCAAACTACTTTTTTTTTGCAATTTTTTGCAATTGTCTAATAGCTGTCTAAAATTTAGATGTTGATTTTTTTCATTTTTTTTGTCATTTACAAATTGAAAAATCTTGAATAAGTAAATAGTATCTGTTTGACTTTTTGACAATTTCGTCGTTCTTGATTCCAAAATATATATTTTAGAATCGATTCGAACAATAATTCTATAAATAACTTGAATTCATTTGGTTTTATTGTTTTCATTCATGTTATAGATCAAAAGTATCTTATAACAAGATGTAAGTATAGCGGTCACACAGATGCAGCTTTTATTCGCGGTGGAAAAACCGAACACTGCGATCGATAAACTTAATGGCCCTCTAAGTCTTGCAAATGCTCAAGAAGAGTCAAGATTGAATGCATTTTAGGTTATATTAACGACTCTTCATGATTCAACAACAATTCCGGGCTTGTTTTTAATTGCCCATTGCAATTATGAATTATTCAATAGATAATTTCATTTATTTATTTTCTTAATCTTATATAACTAGCTTCGTGTTATTAATTGAATATTCAATTCAATGCCTAAAAAATGAATGCTATAAATATGTCAGAATAATTTTTTGTATGAAAAATGAACATCTGGCGTATTTTCATATATAATTTGTTAATTAGAAACTAGCACGAAGAGGTATTAAATGTTTCATCTTTTTCAATTTTTGGAATTGAAAACGAAGCTCAGTGTTATCCATCATTAGCGCGGAATATATATTGCGAGATTCGTGTACGCTATAAAAGATATAATATAGCCTACGCATCGTGTGCTTTTAGCATAATTTCCATGCGAATCGCGTGACAAGAATACATTAAGCACGATGTTCTTTAAATCCTTACGCGTCGCACATACAAGAAAAGTGTAAATCCAAGCCGTATTTGTCTTCTTTTTTTCCTCCAAAAAATAGCTATTATTTTTCGTTTAACATTCGTGCATAATGTGACAATCGACCCAGAAACAAACACTCGGTTTTTATCCTCTTTCGTTCCACGCTCTGATGTCAAACACGAAGCACCTGTTATGAAATGAAACACTTTTTATCATTAAAATTGTTCGACAAGAAGTTTAACGTTATTCTACACCGACAGTGCCTTGTTAATTTCAATTTTAAAAGCTTTTGTAATTATGCAAAAAAACGCTTTTAATAAAAAAATGTGTAGGATTTTTTCAAAAAGAAACATTGTAAAAGGTTGATAAATTATTCCAAGAGTGCAAAAAATAGGAACGCTCGCTCTAAAACAAAGGCAGCGTTCAATTAAACAATTAAAATTTCCATCGGCAATTATCTAAAAACGGTTAAAAACTTTCACCGCGCATTCTCACGCTCTTTACACACCAGATTACAAATAATGTAATCCGCGCGCACGATAAAATATATGCGGGCGTCAAATTTTTATTGCAACGATTAATTTTATCCAATTAATTTTCACTCCTGAATCATCTATGAAAGTGTTCATCTGCTCGTTACGTCATCCCGACCATTTTACTTGTAATTAAATTTCAACTTCCTTTCCTCATAGGATCAATTAGTTTCATGAAATATATATATCCAGTTCGTTTGGTCTCCAAAAATTAAGCGAATTTGAAATAAAACAAAGTTAATAAGGCGTGACAAGAAAATTTAGACATTCATTCACGCATGAAAAACAATGTATTTGAATTTTTTTTTTCATTTTTTTCATGAATACGAAAATCTAGTGAATATATCAATTTTATTTATAAAAGTAATGTTGTTGCTTCTGAAGCTTATAAATTCCCGTTTTGATATTCGCAAAGGGATTGCAATATTGTTCTCTTCATGAAAATTCGAAACAGTTTGCATCATCAGGTATATGGTACATGGACCAATTTTATTGAACGTTTTTCGAGCTTCATGGTTGAATTTTTGACAATGGCATTGTTCTAATTGGCTTGACAAAAAATTTAACTCCCAAAAGGAATCTCTCTTCTGTTTTCATAATAGGGCGATTCTGCATTTTCCGAATCGAAAATATGTGCAAGAAGAATTTTTTAGAAAACATATTTATAGCTAAAGAAATTGAAAATGTTTTGCAAATATTGAGCACGATTCGGCACGATTGTAGTCGTTAGTCAACAATGTTGTGAAAAATGATTTAAAATTAACACTAAATTCTGAATATTATGTTATTAACAGAAATGTGGTGATTAGTGATTATCGAATTAAACGTTACTATTATGACAAACAGTATATAATTAAGAGCGCGAGGCGCTCATTCCAGCTTTCCGAACTTGCGTACTTATCACAAATAACTTGCAAATAACAAACACTTGCCATCTGAATGAAGTTTGAAATCAAAAGTTCAAATTTTGACCAAACGATTTGCATTTAAATTGAAAGATAATGATCTTATGGAAATATAAGATGACGTACAGATGTTTGATGGAAGCTGGAAAGAGGAAAATAGAGGCCGTAAATATAACGTTTTCATAATATTATCAAGAGGCGAAGTGAATAAAAAGGCCTGGAGCGTAAGCTGTGGATAATTGAAAGCAGCAACACACGGATTGTGAAAAAAATGAAAAGCGTGTGATGAAGCGCGATAAAAAAAGTGGTAGAGGAAATAAAAAAATAAAAGGAGCATGTGCGAGAGCTGGAGTTTGGGGTGTCGGGTAGACGCAGCGACAACAAATCACCTTAAAGATCTCGGAAATATGTCAGAGGAGTTGCGGAGAGTGAATCGGATTTTGCATTTGATCGCGTCGAGCAGGCAGAGATGTGCGAGAGACGCAGCGCGTACGTCCCTGGATCGGGGGGCCGAGCGCGGCCGATGTTAGCCGAGCGTCGGCGAGTTCGCAGAGACTCCTTTGCCATGTGTCGCGGCGCGGTTCTGCTATGAGTGCTTTGTGACAAGGGAGGCACGCTGTTCCGCGTTCCAAATCCGGCTGCTCGCGGCGTCAGCCGAATCTCGCGCTTCAAACGCGAACGCGAACGTGAGCCCGCAATTTGGGCGCGAATTCGTTACGAAGCAAGGTCGATCGGGGCGCCGCGAAAAACGCTCACGACCGAGCGAACGAGCGAGCGAGAGCAGTGCGGATCCGACTCGAAGGTGTGTACATTGCGCGCGTCCGTGCAACAAGCCGCGCTGGATTAATCCTCTCTGTGTCTCTTGTTATCATTGATGAGTTTGCTGTGCAACTAAACAACAACTTGCAACAACGCGAGGTCTACTCGCAAAACGTGAATACGTCAGGTAGTTGGTGCAAAAAAGAAAACGCGAGGGAGCGGGCACGCGCGCGCGCTCCACTCAAAATTGCGCGTCGTGAGGTGTGTAGGTGCGCGCGTGTGAGCGTGCTGTTGCGTGCATGTACGCACGCACAGCACACGCGTGCATGTGTGAGTGCGCCGCAGTCGCGCGCTCTCTCTCGCTGTCGCGCGTCTTCCGTCCTTGTCGCGGTGTGTGCGAAGCCCGCGTGTAAGAGAGAGCGCGCGCGCAGCTAAGCGTCCGCGCGCCCAGCGCCGCCAACGAAAAAGGGTGTGTGCGGGTGATAAACCCGGGGCCAGCCACGCTTTTTCCCAAAAAAAAATAGAACCAACTGTGTCGACGAAAGCCCGGCTGCCCGCGGTTACGCGTGACACCGTCCAACCGGCTTCCATGTGTGCGACCTGAGCTCGGCTTATTAAGTGTGTGCTCGGCTCTGTGTGTGCGTTTGAGTGTCTCCAACTACACAGATACGTGTCTGTCTTCAGATCTGCTGCTTCACCTTCTGTTTCTTCGCATTGTTTGTTTGTTCGTTTGTTCGTCTGTTGTTGTTATTGTTGTTCGTGGTGCCGACAAGAAGGAATCGAAATTTGCGAGTCAAGTAGTTGAGTTTGTCTATAGTGCTGTGCAGCTGAGGCGGCACTCTCTGTCATTGGTGGATTACGCGAGAGCGTCCTCGTCGTCATCGTCGCCGATGACTGGATTCAGCGAGCGACCATCCATTCCGGGAAACGTCAGATACCGCAGTAACCGACCGTGCAAACTCACCGGCGCCGCAACCAGCACAACCCGACTCGCCACTCGCGCAACATGGTAGGTGTTGCATTCCCTCGCGCATTTGTTTGTTTCCCCAGAGTGCAAATTTAAATGGCGCTGCCATGTGGCCCAACGCAGTCGCTCTCTAAGCGTCGCAAACAATGATCCGAACCAAAACCAAATACTCTAGAACGAAATTTGCGCTTTTGCAAAAATTTAATTTCCGCTCAGGAGACAGAACAAACCATTGAGTCAGTCATTCCTGAAACGTGAATAATTAATATTTGAAAAAAAAATCAATTTTTTACACATCAAAGAGAAAATGATGATCCGTTTTCTTAGGATCATAAATATTCGCAGTCAATGCGACTGGAATTTTATTCACTGTGGGATCAAGTTATACTTAATGTTTACCCCTTATGCGAACTCTTGGCGTTTCTTTTACACTCGCTGACACACGTTATCACCGATCTCTCCCCTAATTATTACACCCTATTCTTTTGATCGCATGGCTCTCTAAACATCGTGAACCCACCTACTTGTGTACGCAAACTAAAAGGGTACTTGTAAAAAACAAACACTATCCAAACAGAAAGCCAAATGTTAAAATGTAAAACGCGGTTTTAGCGAGACAACTGGCGCTGAAGTCATTTACAAAAATATCTTGGCGTGTAGGCAGGATCTGCATAGTATCTAAATACATCATCCCTCTTGGACGATAATAACAGGGAGGCTATGGCTGCTACTGGCGTCCTTTATCGTTTTGCTGTCGGATGGTTCTCTTTCTTCATTTGGTATTGTAGATTAACGTGGGTTATTAGTCTACTAACACCCTTCATTTGTATTATGTATGAGTGTACGTCTCCTTCTATGTAACGCTCGAGACAGCGCGCGCCGTCCTTTGCTTTGCATCCAGTAACTGTACGTTCGAGAGAGACAGATAGATACAAGATGACGGAGAGCAAAAGCGGCCAATGTTTTGCTGATGGAGATAGCCAACATTGATAATAATTGACATAAAAGATAGAGAGTTGAAAACTTCAGGAACAAGAGATATCATTGGAAAGCTCAGAATTTGTGATATTTTGATGGACTGAATTTGAAATGTAATAAATTGATGAAACGATCTTTACGCTAAATTTATTGACTTGCCGAGTAGAAATCTGATCTGGCAGTCATATCAATGATAAAATATAAATAGAAGGAAAGAGAGTATCTTAGTTGGATATTAAAAGAGTTGCATAGAAAAATGTTAACTCGTGAGTCACAGCTCGACATTTACACATCAATAAATCAAACACATATGAATCGTTACTATTTGCGATTAGCAAGACTATATTATAAGTTAAACATATTTATTTATACGTTGACTGAAGGATTAATGTTGAATGAACTTTGATATCAAATAATGACAGCAGCAAAAGAAACGTTTAATGTGTACAAGCGATGAATAATTTAGGAGCGTCCGTTCGATAAGTTGGGTGAGCTGATGAAAATAATATGCTATGAATACGAAATGACGAGAGAAATTTTAAAAAATTATGTAAAACGTCGCAAGAGTCGAAAATAAACCAATCAATCAATCGTCTCTGTCTCACGATAGTTTTTATTCCGCGTTGCTTGCTTTAACGCTACTAAGCCTTGCGATCAATCAATCAATCAATTTGGTTTATTTCTTTTGATTACTTCTTTCAGCTCTCAAAGCTCCAACCCTTTGCGCTTTGCCTTTACATTTCTCACTTTATATCTTTCGCCATTCATCTGTGCTCTTTTTTTACCGCGTTTTACATGCCGACTCTCTTCACCATTCCTCTTTCTCTTCCTCTCTTATCTCTATCATCTGCTCTCCGTTTTATCTTTCGTCACAATGTGATCCCGTGTTTAAACTCTTTCTATTTATTTTTTTATTCCCCATAAATCGTTCTTTAATTCGGCTTAAACAACTGTTAATTATTTTTCAAAATTCTCCGTTTCAAGTTTTTACAATAAATATAACTGATGTGCCAAATTTTGACAGTGAAATTCAAATCCTGATTAATGACGCAGTAAAAAATTAACTCGGGCTAAGTTCAGAAATTGTATTGTACGCCATTCATCTTCTTCGACTCAGAAAACTCTGTTGAAATAATAATGAATTATTCATGGCGGTTTTTTTTCATTATTTTTGCAATAACTTTTTTCACGCACTTTCATTGTGCTATCATTATTTTACTGCCGTGCAAATCCCTATGATTGTCGGATGAAAAACAGCCTGATAAGCGTAATTATACAATATTACAATGTTGTAATAAAGTGTCAATGCAAAATATCCAGATGAAATAAGAAATGATGTATTTATGTCGCGGCGTCGAGGTAAAAAACATGTCATGAATTATGAATTAAAGACGATAAATTTATTGTTATGAAAGATAATCGAGCATTTGTTACACGTCCACCTATAGTTCGAATAAATTTACTTCACACCTACTACTTTAATCTAAGGGTGATAATTTTTCATAAACCGTTCGGATTAAATAATAACATGGGGTTCGATATTTTATTCTGTTGCGAAAATAGACCCATCAGCAATTACATTCAGATTAGCTATAGTTTTTGTCTAGCGTAGTTTGATTTCAATTTATTATCTAAAGTGAATGAATTATTTATTGATGATAACACTGCTCGTGACGTTGGTGTATAAAATAGTTGATACCATTGAGCGTAGATTTGAACAAAGATAGAAATATATAGAGCTGAAACATCTACTTTTTATTTGAAAAAAAAACATTCTTCTAAACGAAGATTTAATTGATGATGTTTGTTATAAAAACGCGGTCAAATCAATTTTTCACATAATTTGATTGACTAGGGAATTGCGATAGATAAGTAAGTCAGCAAACATTGTCCGCGCGAGAGACAAAAAAGGTGCATAATTGGCGTTACAAAATCAGCTGAAGAAACAAATCCGTGCGGATGTTAAAAACGTCGGGAAAATGTTAGTTCCGCGAATAAGATAAAAACAAATTATTCGTTAACATGTTTCGGATGATTTTTAGTGCCGTCATTAACATTTTATCTACGCTCGAGCGCGGACTTGTGTGTGTGCGCGCCAACACAACAGTATCGAGACGTGGGATCCTATGCGTTCGAGCATTCTAATTACATGACTGCATTTCGATCGTTAACTACGATTCTTATCAAACCTATAATAACGAACATAATATTATCATGCGAAGATTAAACTAACAAATCGACGGTCTTTCTTTTATGACGCTCAGTAAACACTTATGAAAAACTACCTAAACCAATAAAAAGTGTATAAAAATAAATAAATAAACGGAAGAGATGGAAAGATTTCGAGTAATGAAGGTTGATTAAATTTTGATCATTAAAGATGTATTATTCGACGCGATGAATAAACGTGGATTATCGTTTTTTTAACACTCGAGCCGGAAAGTGAAGTTACAGCTAATGACTCATTTTGTTAAGAGGATACACACAAGGGAAAAGGAAGTAGTTAGGTTGAATGTTAAGTGTGTTCACCGTTAATATATCATTGCAAGTATTAATCAGCCGTTAATTAAATTTTAATTCGCCGAGGTTACGATTAAGTATCAATTTCACTTAATCATAAACTAGTTTGGAATTAAGTAACGGGTCTTAATTGGCGTGTTTAGCACTTGGCGATACTAAGCGACGTCACCGATTGAAATAATGTGCGTCGGCTATTTTTGTGACAAGTCAATTGTCGAATGATATTCGAACGTGGCTCATTTAAAACGATTAATCACAACCAGTAATTCCTCTTGCACTTTGTATCTGTCGTTTCACGTTGCTTATCGCCTAAAGCTTTTTTCACAACACCCAAATACATTTTACACGCATCAATATTCCACTCTTAACGTCGATCATGCCACAATATCTACGCCATTACAAAACAGCATTGAACAATCTCCAATCAAGGCATTTAACATGCACCCGAACTAATATAATCACACGGTTTCATCTGACGTCTCACTTCCGTTTTTACGTGAACACTCCATGACACGACATTCGCAATCATACACAACTTTGTCGTCGCTAATAACTGCCTTAAGCATATTATTCCTAATTAGTTTGTCGGTATTAATGGATTTTTTAGATCAAACAAAATTGTTATTTAGCTGTTTCATTCGACTTTTAATGAGTGATTTAAAAAAAAGTCACTTGTTCAAATGAAATTCTTTTATCGGTCATCAAAAACAGTCAAGCTGTCGTTTTATAATGCGAATGAAAAAGGATATAATTTGATGGCGTGTTCAAACTAAGTAGAACATGTGGCGCTGCAAAGACAAATGTGTATCGATATAATTGTCGCATTCATCATTCGGCTTATTCTCGCGGCGTTGGTCTTTGTTTTCGAAGCTCCATTGGTTTCCGTTGCGTGTCATTTATCGTGTCTCTTTGGCCGGGACACGAGTCTCATCTTTTGCACTTGTACATATTCTTAACGCAAGGCGCATAAAAAACAGCGCCAACAAATGCCGCATCCGTTCGTGCCACCAAGTACTGCAATTTAAAATCCAACACCGACCGCTCGCGCATGCACGCTCACAAGTAACTGTGAGTGTGTGTATGTGTGCGAGCATACATGTATTCCGGTCTAACTCTTTCCCCTCTTTCCGACCGTTGGCGATATTTCAGCTCCGCCGTTCGAGTGCATTTCTATCGACAAAAATGTGCAGGAAAAATTTAATGAGAAAATTCTTACATTTTCAAACTGTTCCAACTTTGGTAGTACAAAATTTGTACCGGCTGACTGACAAGTTGAAAAATGTAAAAAAAAAACTTTAGCCTATACTTAAACAAGGAACAAGTCATTTTTATTTCAACGACAAATAATTCAGACATGAATCACAATTGGAATTATACGTTCTCGGTTATAATCAAATGATATGTTATTCATAAAGTAATTATTCGATTACAAATTCATAACTTTCCCGGTCGCTTTTCCGCCATCGCGCTCTCGTGTTGGACTGTAATAAACTTATACGATTGTTAGGCTCGATCATAATTTCGTAAAAATGAATTTCAACCGGCTATAATATGTCAAACACGGTGTAATTTGTGACCTAACATCCTTGAACAATGTTTTTTGCATTTTCACGTTTGCATTTGTGTCATTTTTCAATCTCAATTATCAAAGAAAATGCATACGAATAAATCAAAATACTAAAAAGCAGAAATTATGTAAAATACGTTTTGAACTGTGTGGACAATTATTGTACATCCAAGCAGTGCTTCAGATAAATGTTTTTTGTCAATTTCACAACTTTCCTGGATGATATTGATCTTCGTGGTTTTTCCACCTCTCTATTGGCTTATCTCTCTCTCTCTTTCTCTTTTACTGCAGGGAAATACATAAAACAAAAACTTCAAGTGAATCATTGGATTACAAATGGGTGAAAAAGTTGGACAAGTTGACAAGGAAGGATATGAGTAGCGAGAGAATTTCGTGGGCTTTATCATTAGACTGAAAATGACGAGCAAACGTTAACGGATGCCAGCGACCAAGGTGAACTACTTTCCAGAACTCGTCGGTTAATAAAAGCAACGGTGTTCGCTGAGAACGTGCTTTCGAGTTCTTCTGCGCTGCGTTATTTCTTTTTGCGGTCGTGTATCGCTGAGGATACTTTGACGTGAATTATTGCCAAGTGATTTAAGCGTCTAATCAATGCTCTTAAACTTCGTCGATCAAACACGAGTTACTTACAAGAGAGAGAGAGCCACGAGAACATGTTACTCATTATCAAGTAGCCATCACGCAATTTTTTCCTTTTTTATCTCCTTGTTATTAATCTCATCTGTATTATGACAATAAATCAATAATCTTATCGCGTTACTTATGATACGCTCGATGAAAATAAACGTATGAATGTACACAGCATAAAAAGGTGTGAAAATCGAGTGGATTTATATCCCACCCGTAACTGATCGTTTAGGCCGAGTACATTTTATTGTTACTTTTTAGTGTTCAATCCGCAAACGCCGGAGAAAAGAAAATTTGTTGGAAGAAATATTTTCTTGTAAATATTCTGTGCAAAAAGGCACTCTCGGATTTATGAGGATGCTTTTTATTATCGCGGCGTAAACGAATTTTAATTCAACACGTTGTGATAGAAAAAAAAGTGCTCGTGAGATGTTAGAGGGAATGTTTTTATTAAGAGAAATGTCGCACTGAAATTTTTTGTCCGCCCGAGCAATCGGCAAAGCAATTTCTGCGTTTCATCTCGCAGAATGTTTTCTCGTTCCGTGACAGAAAACTTGAAACCATGAAACAACAAAAGCACACATATTTCACTGAATTATTCGTACGAACCAGTATAACACTACGAGAAAGCGAAAATCTGAAATAGGTCGAAATGGCAATAGATTTGCATAGGCCATCATCATCGTTATCGATTCGCTTGTAAGACAGCTTTGATATTACAGCAGAAGAAATACATTGTAACTTTTTATGACACGTCTCATCAAAAAACTTTGAATTGCAAAAAAATGCAAATAAAATTGTGCGATACAAAAACATTTTTCGACAAATTTTTGTGAAAAACCAAAACTAACAACACGTTGTTGAATGTTTCGTTTTGTTCCCGAAGAATTTTCATTAAAAAAGTCAGAATTGCAGGTCAGCAATTGTGGTGTGAAAAGTTGAATCACGTTCATGGAAATGGTTTCGAAGTTTGAGCGCGGCAAGTGTCGACTTTCATGAGACTCGGCTGGAAATATGAAGTGGTGACAAATGCAGATTACAAAATCATTATTTACGCTCGTGAATAATGCATTCGATTACATTAATGCACATTTCCTTATCGCTATAAACACTCACACACAGAACGAAAAATTGGTCTTTGAAATGCGCGCCGAGCCTATTACGGCTCTGTTTCTCATTTCACGCGAATTTTAAGATTTTTTTGCACGTTATTTTTTCCTACCAACTCTCAAGTTTCGCACTAATTTTACACTTGAAAAATGGTAATTTATATTGCAGTCAACTGAATTCACAAAAAATTTTGATGTTGTGTTTTTAATTGTGCAATTAAATCGTGACGTAATTTAATTAACAAGAAATTATACTTTTATTAATTATACCATATCTAAGTATCAAAGAAAACGTTAAAAGAAAAGCAGTCGTGTGAACTTGTCGGATATGAAGTGTGCGGAAATCTCAGCTTGGCAATGAAATTAAAAAAAAAAGTTGAACAAATACATTAATTAAGAGGATTAAAAAAGGTGTATTGTTTTGGATGAGGAATCGATTAAAATGTCAATTTGAAGCCGTTGTTTATAAACTGTTGTACAGAACGGCATAACAGGCTATGCTCGTGTTGCGCGATTAAGATGCTTCGTGGGCTAATAAATTGTGTCTACCGCTATGAATGCTGGCTGTCGCCATTGTGAATGTCTCACGGACATTGGTACATTATTCTACGCACGCAGACATGAAATTCTCCACTCATTTATGCCGAGGATGACAGTTATAGAAGCAGAGCTGCCGCTTACAGATTCAAAATGGCCACAAAAACACTATTGTTTGCCCAAACTCCACAAACCAATTTACAGCTTGTCTGTATTCGTACAATCATTTTTTTTCTACGTCTTATCAACATTTCAATCTAACAATGAACAATTTGTAACTTTATAAAAATATGAATTAAAAGTTTAATCTTATTCGGTGTAACTCAATAATGAAAATAAAAGATTAAGAACTTGATATTACTATATACAATATTAACTTTATTAAATTGTTACTGTACCAGAAATTCTGTGAATCAAAATGATTGAATTAAGTCAATGAATGTGAAATCTAAATGATGATCAAAAATGAGATTAAGTTTAAAACGGTTTTAATTTGAATTTGAATAGGTGTGGAATTGAATGAAAAATAAAAAAAAATTTCAAAGGTTTATTGTAATTTCATGTCACGCATTAATTATTTACATTATATCATCTTTGCGGCTCAACTTGTGAAAGTGGATGTTAATAGTCTCCGGCGGAGAGACTAATGATGCGTTTTAAATGCAACATCTTGTGTGTTTTCGCTGCGAGTTTACGTCTTTACGCAAATTATTACTGTCAACGTTTTACGAAATAAGTTATTACGATCGTTAAACCAACGCCATCTACCTTTCAGACTTCCTTCGTTACGTCTCAACAATGGCTAATTTTAACGTCTCGAGAACTCATTGTTAGTTTAAGAACAATGTGTGATGAAATTTAATAAAACGTCACAAAAAAGCGCAACCAATTTTTTCGTCCTTTTTTCAATTTGCCGAACGAATAAAGACAATGCCATTATAGAAATTCGAGATCATTTAAAAACTTGATTGTTCTGTAATTAATTTTACACTGATAATTAAAACATAATTCTATACGGTCCGTTTTTTGTGTCAGTGAAATTAATGGATTTTCGAGATTGGAGTTTATGAAATAAAATATATTCACAAATTGGAACGTACGTAAACAATAAATAATTGAAAAGTTTGCGCGCTATCGAGTCATCGGGATGCAAAATAATTGTTCGCGCAAACAATATCAATCACGTTGAATAATTCGCGGAAAGTATGTCGTGCAAATAGCTGTTCGTCTTTATAATGGATCTTAATGACTGCGAGCAGTCACGTTTATTAATCGACGATTAGTACATGTTTTTTATAGGTCACACTAGATAAAGCGCGATACGGCATAATTTAATTATACACTCGAGATAAGAAGTTAATCGACGTTTCATCGTCGAATTTAGATTAGACATCTGAATTAGAACGGAAATCAATCTCGCCGTTTTTGTTTGACCAGCTTGCGCTCAAGAGATAATATTTTCGATACCATTTATCAGTTCAGTTTATACTTGATGTACGTGAATATATACACAAAAATGCAAACCAACTCAAACCAATCTCTTTTATTTCCGAATCGCATAACAAAATATCAAGACTATACTTTTATACTTTTAAAATTCAAAATCAATTTTTATAGAATGACTAAGAAGAAACTATAGAGAAACTTGTTTGTAAATAAGGTGCACGAACAATTTCGAACTACAGAATTATAAAATTATGAAGACCATAAAATGTGTTTCCAATCTGCACAAGATGGGGATTTATTGCAAGCGTAAAATCGTATTGTGTACTGTCTATAATCTACGGTCACAAACATCGTTACGATATATTTTTACGAGCGAGCTTAATATTTTCTTTGTAAATTTTAAGCCACCTCTGATGGTTTTGGTATCATTTACTGACAAATGAACCATAAACATTCTGGGAATTTTTGCTTTAATCTTTAGGTCGGATACAGTTCGTAGGAAAATTTTGTGACTAATGCACTTTTCTTTTCTCTCGTCTGGCTTCACAAAAAGAATAATCAGCATTTTTTAGAGCTGAAAAAACTGTTAACTTTATTCAGAATGCCGATTCTCGTTGAATGCTCTTTATTCTTCTTGTCCATAACTTAATATTTCGTGTTTATTATATGAATGAAATAGGAAAAAAAGTAAAAAGAATATTTGGAACAAAATAGTGAAAAAAAATTATTGTTTTTTCATTATTATTTTTTTGTCAAATTCTTAATTTGGAATGAAAATATGTTGACGTTTTTTTATAAACTACCAAGTTTCAATATTTACATAATTTAGAAGTTGATATATATTTGGGAATCGTTTGATATCTGTCACACATATATCTTATCTGGAAACTTGTAGTCAAGTCATGTTGAACAATTTCTACGATTTTATTTAGACGCTTCACTCAAATTCTTCTGTGAAAAATGTTATTTCAAGCAGAGCTTGCATACTACGTTTCTATTGTCACGCTATTCCAACGCGATACATTTCTTCAACGACACAAATAAAAAACTGTTCAATACCTAATAAAAACTTGAAACAAAAATATCGAGAGAAATATTGTTAACCGTACGTTTCCGAATAAACAAAATGTTTTGTTTTTATTTTTGAATTCAACTTCAACGATTGTTGAATCTTGTTCAAAATCCCGTAATGATTGTTCAATAATGAAAAAGTCGTTGTCGATTGTTCCTTGTTTTGTGCAAAAAAAACTTGAAATCTGTAACATGCAGTAGCTTATCGTGCAGGTCATGGAAATGTGAACAACATTGTTCGACTAGGGAAAAGAATATTATCTCTCGGCGGGCCACGGTTGTTCAAAATGGCGGCCAAGTCGGGCGATCGACCGTGTTTTCTATCCTCTTTTTTTGTCTCTCTTTTGATTCTTCACGTTTTAAACGACCGGTCAGTTGAAACATGTGTTTTATATGTCGGATGATATATTAAGGAGATGAGGGCTTGGCTTGAAAAATGAAGTGGCCAATTTTCGTCGGGTTTTCAGGACTTTATTGGCTCGGTTGCTCGCTATTGAGTCGCTTATCGTCGTTGTAAATCTTATCTTGGAGTGGGTTCGGCTTTATTTAATATCTGAAAGTTATTTTGCGCAGTAATAGAGTCGGTACGAGAGCGCTTTACAGTTAGAGAAATAAATATATTGCGGGGGGAAAAGCGAAAAGATTGTATATTGTAAAGCCGCGGGAATTCGTATAAAATATCGTTTGCGTTTTGCAATTCAAAGTAAGGATGTTTCGCGCAAAATTGTTGTTACGAGCAAAATAATGAAGCAGTAAAATTCATTGACCATAACGAGCCACCTTTTTTTGCATTCCACATATCGAATTTCACGAAGCCATAAACATCGACTTAACACACGTTTATGCGCAACTTTTTTTTTTATTATCGATGTATCAACAAATTTATAGCCGTTCTTCAATTAATCATCTCGGTTTCACTATCTCGCAAAAAATCACGTTTCACATCTTACAGTTCACTGTACACGTTTCTTTCTTCCGCGTCGAACAATTTTTTCTTTCAGTTTTACAGTTGATAAACTAAAACGTACAATTCGAGTAAAAAAAGGTGAAAATGTAAAGACTGTGAAATGGTATGTTGATTGTTATTGATTATGTAGTGTATTAGATGAAAAATTAGCTTCGCATTTTATAGATGCAGTGAAAAGATAGGAATTTAGATTTGAAGACAGCTGCATGAGGTTTCGCGTGAAACAATGTATCACAGCGGAATGTTTTGCTTGGTTGCCAAACACCTATATTTGAATCGCGTTAATGCAATGCGCGTTGGCGAACTTGTGTCACACGCTTCAACTGTAGCGGCGCGCTCGCAAAACGAGGACGGAAGCAGTGTGGCCCGACTCGTGCCAGACGAGGACACGCGAACCCTCGGACGTGTACACGTCCGTTTGCCCGTCTGCGCTCTACGTGAGTGCATCCGAGCACGAGTGCACACTCGGAAATGCCTCGTCTCTGTAATTGCCTCGCCTCTTCTATCTTCGTTTTGGTTCGTGCCTTCCCAATATCATCATAACTCTTTCCCACTACTATTTCTCGCTCTCTCTCTTACACACATACTCGTTCTCTTGTCACTAACTCTATAAATAATGTTTCCCTCGATTTCATTTCAAACATTTAAAAATGTTAACTAAAATTAATCGAAAGTTGTGATCTTGTTGGAATTGCAAATTTTTGTGATAAGAAAAAAAATGTACTACTTTATGTGCGAGATAATTTATTAGATAAAAATAAAACTATTTTACAGCTCCTCGAAATCGAATTGTAAAACGTGAATCAGTAGGTTCAATCATAATAAAAAAACGATTGATGTTAAACAGAGCAAACTCAATCGCAAATTAACGACTTTATTCTCTCAGCTCAGTTACGTAATATTGACATGGTTCTCTGAGCGAAATGTTTCATTCATATTGAACACGTAAATACGAAATCAATATAGTTATTTATTATCTCGCCAAACGTAATCGAGTATTTTTATTATAAAAGTTTCGATAACCGATAACAGTTATAATTCAGAATCGGCAAGCACATAAAAATAAATGTAGGTCAATACAACTCGTATGATTTTCGCGCACAGCCAAATACTCTCGGCATATTTTCCATCTATTTGTAACTCACAAATTCCACTTTAATCATATTTTCCATTTTTATTCCAATATTTTTACCGCTTTGTTTCGTATTTTGTCAAACCTTTTAAAACAATCCTTCGTTTCGCGTTTCTATTTTATAAAACTTCCATTTTAAATTTTGTATTCAAACATTGCGATCAACTACGACTCTTAAAAAAACATTTTTTTTTCTGTGATAATACATTAAGAGTGGATTTTCATTTTACCTCGCAATTTACAAAACGAATTTCACATCTATGACGCAAACGAATTTCATGTCAGGATTTTGATGTTTTGTTTACTGCACTCGGATGAATGTCATGATCTTTGTCGTCTCTGTTTCAAGTTGAATTTAGAAAATAAGTTGAAGAAAAACAAATTTAGTATGAATAGATCGGTGTAAATCTGAATCAGTACAAATTTTACTGTTTCAACCACATTTTTAATAGAAATCAGTACTTCTAGTACTGAGAATAAGTTAACTCGTTGAACTTGTTATCTCAAATCATTATTTCTTTTTGTTACAGGTAAGCCCTCTTAAGCCGTTTACAGTTAAATCACAGTACATAGCGTGAGTCACAATAACACTTTGTTTAATAAAATTTCTTTTTTATGGGCTTCTTCGTTGTTTGTAAGCGTCTCATGCAAATAAAATAGTTGCGATTACACAACCAAATCAAAGGTTTGTGTTTAATAAAAAAAATAGTGAATAAATACCAAAAAAGATAAGGAAAATATGTACTTAACAAATATTTGGATATTATATCTGTAAAATGTTTGGCATTAAAAAAGGCGGATAAATTTTCTTTCTCAATGAGTTGTGAAATTGAGTTGAAATACTCGCTAAAAATAGTTTGCATTTCTTGAAAAAGAAATTCCATTACGACTGTGATTAAAATTTTAAAGAGAGCGTTAAACTATGAAAATGTGCAAAGCGCGAACGAAGCATTGTTTAGCGATCGCGGGAACTCGAACGCTCGTAAAAAGACGAAAGGGAAGTGAGTTACCGAGTGTACCGTTACGAAAGCGCGATGAAAAAAAATTCACCGATGTGAGCTATATCGGACAGATTTTAATAACGCTCGTCATTATATTGGCTGGAGTATCGTAGGTTTTTTCTTTCATCCTCGACTAATATGTTGTTGGTGAATTAAATGTTGCCGGGAGATGAAATGAAAGTTTTTTGTGATCAAAAGCTACTTGCGCGCGTTCCCGTTTGCTCCTATAGCCAAAAAGCTGCTATATCCATCTCGTATTCAAACATTTTCCAACTTATTCACAAGATGAAACGTTGAATTACGCTATTTGTGTATTTGATTATAAAATGATATGAAATGTTGGAAGTGATTTTAGCTCTCATTTATAATAATCTATCTATCATGTTTCGCGATTCAACCTTCTCAAACGTTAAAAACCTTTTAACATCATTTTTATATTTAAATCACAATATTTATATTCTCTATATTTGATTTACCATTTAATTTGAAGCTCCGAAAAAAAACAAAAGCACCGCACCATCCAACGTTTATTCAAAATAAGCACTGAAAATAAATGAGCGATCTTTTTACATGAAAAATTCAGATGAAAAGTATATATTATTTTTAAATGTTGTGAGACCAAAAAATTGCCTATTACAAATTGATTATTCGGTTTGCGAGAAATCTACTAAATCAACGAGCCATAAAAAACCAACACCGACCTTTCCACGATGAGAGATGATCGGAATAAAAAGGAACACGTTATTAGTTATTTTCATAACCGACGAATAAACGTGGGATCATTTATTCGGCGCGATAAATTGCGTCAATCGGAAAGTAGCGAGGGAAACATGACACGAGCGGCAAAAAAGGATCTATTGAAATGCGCCACTTCATTTGACGTATTAATATTGCGAGCTGACAGATGGATGCGTGTTTGCCTCTGAATTCATAGCAGCCCATAAAGTGGGTGTATGAATTTTCACTTGCGGCTTCCACGCTTTTCAAAATGGCCGACTTATTCTCATCTCACGCTCGGCGCCTCTGGCGCCCGATCGATAACGCGTTCATCGCTTCCATCGTCACTCTCTGCATGCCCCATGAGACGCCGAATCGTTCCGTACGATTTCAAGCACCAGACGCGACCTCAGTCTCCATTTTTTCCCTTTTTCTCTACTTCCTCCATCTTGTTCGTGTTTTTCAATCTCCTTTATCACAATCACAACAATTATTGACTCCACAAAGATGCCGCTTTTTATGACTATACACACAGCTAATTCTGTCTCTCCCGTTCATGTCGATAAAAATATAGTTACAAACATTTTGCTTATGCGACTACATGAAATAGCATTATCACTTCATCGTTCGTCCACTTTTCTGACACGTTCGAATTTGCCTCTTCTCGTTCTCTTCTTTTTGCTCTCGCAGAGTTAAGAAATGATTGTCAGGCACTTTCATTTCTTTGCCTTTTTTGTCTCTGAACGTCGACTTCGAAAATGATAGGCAATTGAAAGCATAAGTACAGCAGTTGCCAATACCAAAAAAGATCTCGATAAAGCCGCGATGACGTGTCATGAAAAATCAAACAAGTTTATAATGTGTCACCGACAAACAATTACAATAAGAGTGGTTTTTCAATTATTTCACCACATAAATAATTGTCCGCAAATATTCAAATAGTGTCACTTGATGCTTATGCACAATGACAAACGCAATAATGACAGTCATAAAACTCAACTAGTTTCTATCGTGAGGCGAGAAACAAAAAAAAAAGAATAATGCATCCCGGTATGGTAATTTTATAATCACTAAACGTGATACCACATCTTAAGCATAATAACAAGCTTTTCTGACACAACTTTTTCCTTCGTACATAATTCAACAAATTATCCCTGAATTTACGACTCTCGGGCAATTTTTAATCGCCATTTCGAACCTTTTTTGCATACACAAATTCAAAGATGTTAACGAAAGTTGTAATTGTATAGAAAGTAATGATTACAATAATGCAGCAGTAAATGTTGTCACAATTTGGCATATTTGAATAAAGGTGAAGCGAAAAAACATAAAAGAGGGAGAAAAGAGAAGTTTAGTTATCGTGAAGAGAACAAAACACAGGAGCCCGAACAAAGACGATTTACGTGGCGTCTACAATAGATTGAACGTACGTACGCGGAATGACAATAATTAACATAGTGTACACATAAGTTAGACAGCGAAACAGACGTACTTGAGCTGTATATTTTCTTCAATTAAGTCGAAAGAGAGACGATTCGCTCAGTGCATTCAAGTCCTCAATTCTGAGTTAAATTGTGCGTTTAATTATGCAGTGCGGCATGCCTGGAATGCCTCGCAATCTCGCACGCCATTGTCGCGCGAGCGTCACGCAAAAATGACACGAAAACCGAGAGGGCGCCACTACGCACTCCTAATGTCAATCCATCATTTGTATTTTCAATCCAAAGCAGACCTCACCGTCCTTGGACCCTGCTACAATTGAGAAAGGCTCGCACAATTTTATAGTCTTTTTGCAAACCTTGTCCTCGTCCCACTTCCTAACTCAGGAAGACGTGCAGCCATTAACTTCTGTTTTATGATCACGCGTAATCATGCTTTTCACATTTTTTCCCTCTTTCGCTTTCTTCTCAGCTGCTTCTTTCAACCCCACGGATTAATTAAGTTTTTTCAATTGTGCTCTTCTATATTTTCATGGTGCATTTCTATCAGCTCTATCAATTGGGCGCCAAGTGGCCATATGGCTGTCAACTTGATCAGCTTCAGGCAAAATTTTAGTAGGAAAATGAAATTGTGGATAGGAAAATGAAGGGATCAGAATGATAATCATCAAATGAATAAAAAGTTGAGTTCATGTCTGCTTTAATAAAAGGTTATCATTTTACGATTGCGCGTCGCACTTCCGTCCAATCGGATCGGTTTATAGCCATGATGTCACAAACCTCGTTTTATCTGCTAAACCGAATAAAGTCATAATTTCATTTATCGCATGATATATACTATGACTTGCAAGTACCAGTGTTTAATGAAACAATGTTTTTATGATTACCGATTGTCAATCATGAATAAAATCTGTAAAAAAAACTTGTTGAAAATTGATAGAAATAAAATAATAAAAGATTTAGATTTGTTTTATAGATATTTGGTGATGATTTTTGAAAACAACATTCGGTTTGCAAAAAAAAAACAAGAAGGGAATTAAATCCACAGCAAACAAAAAAGCGGCATGTTATGGAGGTTGCACGTGTGAGCACACAAAGTACGCTGAAAAAGAGGCATCGTAAAAGCATTATCAGTGAGCACGACGCGGAGGCCAGAAATCTAATTTATGCGCGATATCGACTGAACGTCAATTCATTTGCTTTGTGTTCGCAGCCTGTAATTGGCCGCAGTGACAGCTTCTGTCTCGACCGCTTTGGCTTACTTACATTATTCATGTCGTCGCGATTTCTGGTTACAAGTTTTTTTATCTCACAACTCAATACCAATTTTTTAACTTTTTATCGAGGTGCAATTATTGATAAACATTGAAAAGCGATTATAGTATCATTTGAATCGTTCAAAGCATTTTTAAACTTTTCAAATACTGTCAAACTTTCAAAGCATTTTAAAAAGTTATTTTGGTTTGACATTCAATTCATTATTCATCATTCATCATTCATTCAATTTTCAAGTTAAGAATTAAAAAAGTTTATCTTGAGGCATTTCAAATGCAATATTTCCGAAGAATAAATGAGTCTCAGCTGAATAAGAAAATGAAGAATAAATAATTGAATCGATAAAAATATCAATAACAATTGTGTTGATATGTGAATGTGTCTGACCTGTGATGATTTAAATCAAAACAGATCAGGTTAGTAATCCATTACGTGCGTGTGTATAGTTACACAAGTTGGCACGTGGAGTGTCATATGTACCCGGTTTGGATTTGGGCGATGTGAATTTGAACGCAGTCACCTGGAGAGGCTTAAGAATAGGGGCCCACTAACCCTCGACAACTGTCGGAGGGTTAAAAAGCGGGAACAAACGGTCTATGTAATTTAGACCAGTAGGGAAAAGTATTCAAGTGATGTTAATCTAAACACTGTAGAACGGACTGATGCAATTTATCTCACATCATATTTTATCCCATTTTATAATCGAACTATATAGATTTCAATTGGGACAATGAAACTGTTTCAAGAGATGTTCAATTTTTCAGAGGTAAAATAAATGTAACCAATGGAATAACTTTTTTTCGAGCTTTTTTTCAAATAAATCATATCATTTTATGTTTATTTTTATGAGCCTTCTTAAATCCCAAGCAAATTTTTTATTCACTCATGTTATATTTTATCATTTTATGAGTCATTGAAATATTCTTCGTTATTTATTTGCAATCTATCATTTGAGAAAAATATTTATTTCTTTAAAAATCTTTTGCAACTTTTTAATCTTTTGTATTGGCTGTAAACACGAAACTTTCAGTAGTGAGTGGATGAACTTTGTTTCTTTGCTTTCTTTCTTTTATACCGTTGTTGTCATTTAAACCTAAGGGAAGAAAAAAATGAAAAACTCCGGCAGCTCATTTCCCAATTCACATTTTATCGCGTTAAATTTTTCATTTCAACGACGCCTGTTAGTTTTATGCTCGATCGTAAAGACGATTAACGTAACTTTTTTATCTCACCGAATCATTTGAGACAAAAGTGTTAGTCTACAGTTTTCGAACCGAAGGTGAATTTCACACAAAAACTGTTTGAAAAGTTTTAACAAGTTTTAACTTTTATTTTCATGTTTTCTAAATAGTTTTCTCTCTCCATTTTTGAGAAAAAGCACAAACATCAGTTTTAGTTTTGTTTACATGTTTTATAGAAAATAATGTTATTATATGTACATGCAAAGTTGGTATGGCTCAAGTTATAATTATATTTGGTTCATGTGCTAAGTTTGAGATACAAATTAAACAAACCAGAGTGAAATATTTGACGAACGATGCGGCGTTTATTGATAAGATTCATGTTGGTGCGATTTATAATAATAAGCCTGGCAGGCGTTCCATTTAGCGTAGCTCATAAATATCGGCGCTAAGCCAATTATTATATCCGCGTATCTAATATGGGTTAAGAGATTAAAAGTCGGAGACAAGTTTTGCGTGATTTACGCCATAATTTGTACCCTTATACTTACTATACATTTATATTTATCGTTCCGAATGTTCGGATTATAATATTATAAACTAGAAACAGCGCTTTAAATAAATTATCATTAAATATCTAATCAAATAAACTACACCTTACTATAACTCAATAAATTTTTTTGTTTCGCAAAAAAATCAACAAAATCCAAACAAAATCAAACAGTTGAAAGTGAAAAGAAAAAAAATATAATAATTAGATGTTAAATTCAAAAACGTGTTCGATGGTAGGGTGCTCTCCCCTAATACGTTCATTTTAGAATCATTAGATTAAGGGTAACATGGCATCTGACAAATGATGGCAAAACAAGAAACTACCCGGGGAATAACTAATAAACGCGCGATGACCATTATGAAGTTATAAACTGTCGTGATTGCATTTAACCGGATTCGTTTGAAGTCACATTGTGTGATTATCTTGGACTGCAAACGTACGAGTGAAGCATTTAAGAGGCTCCTTGTCATTTTTTCTTTTTTTTTTCGCTCGCTGAAATGTGAGAGGCGTGTTAAATTCGATATTTCAGCGAAATAAGAGAACCTCAAAGCCTGATCGTCGTCTTTCATTCGTGTTTGGATGCGTTCCAAATGAAAACACTAATACTAACCAACTGTTCCCACGTCCGGTTTTCTAAACTTTTTCTATGTATTTTCGTTTAATTCCATCATCTTTTCTAATAACTCATTGCGTATATTTTCGAATAATAATTATTATTGTATTTGACGTTTTCTAACGCAACTGTTGACAAAACAGTTTGTGAATGGACAGGAAATGGGCAGTTCGCAATTACGCGAGGCCATCAAGTGAGAATTCCTCTGACTGCATCGAGATGCTCGTAAAGTCCGAAAATAATTGACAAGTTATAATAAACTGTCAAAGATTATAGTTAGCGCGAAGGCTCGTGACATCAAACGAACGGTGAAACCGCGCGAGGTTACGGTTCAACGTTCGTGAATCGCGACGCCTCATGCCTGTTATGCACGCCGATCCATGTATACTTTGTACAAATCGAAAGCACGGTTAGAAAGTGCGCACGGTAGCACGTCGCATATTCAAACGCCTGTCACCTTTTTTTCCCTCCCTCTTTTCTCTATCTCGCAACAAATTATCGACTCATTTTATCAATTACACATTTACACAGATTTACTTTTCAATCTTTGTGAAATTCCAATTTCATTAGTGAAATGTAAATTTACCACCGAGTACTGTAATTTGTCACTGAATACTAATTTTAACAAACATGAATAATTTGTATCAGACCAATTTTGTCCTTTGGTAGAAATTGTGAGCGAAACGATCCGTTGAAAAAAAGATAAACAGCTGTGTGGTAATTGTCGGAACATATGCCGGGCCGGCTGAGTTTCGTTTAAAAATTTTACGACGTTTGCTCTTGCCTCAAGTACCTGGGAAAGGTTTTTCCCTAACTATTGTTTGTTGACATCGTAAAACGATTTCCCGTTTATTTCCCGATAGTAAAAGATAAAATTCAGAATTAAACAAACGGACAGCTCGACGAGAAGTAAAAAAAGTGTACAAATTCGTTCAATTAAAGAGGCTTATATAAATGAAATTCCCTTTTCACTCCGAAATTCAATGGTTAAAGAAGTTGAGAACGAAGAGGTATGCCCTTGTCTTCAAGAGTCTACCTGCTTTAAGTCTGCCATTTTATATCTCCACAGCAACTGTTTCTCTTGAAATCGTCTGAAGCTTTGTGGAGAAGGAAAATAATCATTTATGTATTTCAGAGTCGTTCTGTTTTTTAATGAATAATTAAAATGGCTTTTTATGCTTGATAAAAATGTAATTAAAATGTGAAATCAAAATTAAAAAACTATCCTCGTGCTACTGAAAAAGGAGATAAATGACTTATGAAATAGTTTCGTAAAGTATCAAATTACTTGAGAATTTTACTTTGATTAATTATCACTTTCAGTCTACCAAAACGTGAATTGGTAATCTTACTTATTAATTAGTGATTTAATTGAAATGAATTTTCAAATTGACTTCTTTAGTTAACACATTTTCCCTGAGATAAAAAAAAAGTCATTCAAGTAAATTAGAAATCCTGTTCGAGAATATTGCTTGTTTCCGTTTAGTAGAAGTATAAAAAATAATCATTTCCAAACAGTTTGTGAAATAAATTGTAACAAAGTTTGAATAAAAAACGATGTGATAATGAAAATAAGAAGTGAACAAGAGGACAAAAAGTGGAAAATTTATGGTCGTTAAATCGGACATTTTCCATCACACAAAAAGAGTCAACTCAACTCACATTCTTTTGACCAATCACGTCCAAAAACGTCGGTTCTTACGAGCCCAGCTATTCTGGTCAAATTAGTGTGTTTCTAGCGTCCGAGCAGTGTGTAGTATTTGGTTTGGGTGTTTCATGTTATATGTATGTGTACATAGAGTGTTTATTTTGTCGTGTCTGTTACGAAATTTTTTAAATACAGTTTTTGATTTACTCTCTGAGAACTTGTGACAGTGATATTTCGTTTTCGTCGACTGAAATTGGATTATTGGATTAATTACACCTCCTCTTTTGGATATTTGTTGATTTCATTAACCAACGTAGGTTCTTTTTTGTCATTTATTTTCATGTTATCATTTGAGTTTCTTTTATTCGTAAACAACATTAAAAACAGTTTATTCGTTTTTCATAGTCTGTTATTTATGTTGTATTTTTCCAGCTTTTTCAAACTACATTTTAGAGCGTTAAAAAATGTTGTATAAAAAATTGATTGCACAACCAAATGTGATTGATAATTACTGAAATGTACATTTGATAGAAAGAACGTCGGCGCACATGGCGAGGCGTTAATATCTATTCTGGAACAGGGAAAAATCTTGATTCAAGATTATCTTAATCATGTTAGGCTGTCTCTGTCAGAACTAATGCAACGTGACACATTAGAGAACGTAGCAACAGAGATAAAGCGATTACAATGTGTTGTCTGAACTCGTCAAAATGGCGGATTTTTAAACGTGCTCCCGACTGCTGCTATGCGGTGGGCACAGCAGTGTAAATGTTTCAAAACATTTTACCCCATATTTTGATATTTTTCCTTTTTTTTCAAAAATGTTTTCTTCATTCCTGAAATAGAAACATTGACAATTGAAAATAAAAGGATAGAAAAAAAGAACGACGAAAACACGAGAACAAAATCGATCGTCCAATTTTAGTTGGCTGAAAAATGGAAAATAATCTTCGCTGAATTGGAAATTCTGTTTTTCGTGATATCAGATTACATTCAAATATTTTCCATTGAGTCAGATCACTAAATTGTCGATGTTATTTTTGTTATAACAAATGTTGCTTTTTCTTTCTCTATTTCAGTTTTGTTTGCTAAGATTTTCTTGAACCAACAAGAGTTTGCCTTTGAATCTTTCAAGTTTCTTAGAAAAACATGCTTTTCATCTGCTTTGCCTCTTCGTAAATGACACCCAACTTTCCAATTCCATATAATAATAATATGGAACGTTAATTTTCCATTAATAAAAAACTTTAAACATTTCCAATATTTAAACTTGATTACAAAAATGAACAAACCACAAACAGACCAAGTACACAAGCTTAATTTGTTTTTGGATTTCAACAATAGTTAAAAAAAAGCGATAAAACTCTAAAGTATACGTTTTTCTTTTTCTTAGTAATTCCGTTTCAATAGCAATTTAATTCAAGTCAAAGTCTATTGAACTCCAATTAATCACAGCATTAATTTATTGATATCGAATTATTGATCAGTTTTTATATACAAAGTGAAACTTTTTTTTATTGTTTCCTTCACTTTGCTTGTGTGATGAAATGTAATACTTCTTTCTGATATTGATGGATGGGATAAAATTGAGAAAGGGGTTGGAGAAACGCTGTCACCAAGTCGCCTCCCCTTGGAGTAAATAGACGCATCTCGCTGATGCACACAATCGGTCTGCTCATTGTATGTCAGCTTTTTCCCACGAGCTCATCGACGACTTTTCGAGGCCCATTCACCACTCTTCTATACGATTCATTTTATTCCACAGCTTTTTTTTCGCCACTGCCTCTTTCTTTCGTTTCATTCAGCCGCGCGACGCACAAACTGGTTCTTCCGATCAACGCGACCGCTCGTGTTTGCGGTTTCGCGCGTAGCCGCACACGTCAACTGTGTGATAAAAAAATCCAACTTATTACATTTACACCGAGCCAATTCAATTACTCGCGTTATTTGATACGCGATTGTCACCAACTTCGTAAAAAATCTGTCAACTTACCAAACGTTGTTTTACAAATTAGCAATGCGATGACAGATACAAATAATAATAATTGTTTACATTTTGTTTTTTCGGTGTTTGTTTACATTTATGTGTGTTTCGTAAATCGGTCAAAGAGATTGTTATGTAAACAAACAATGAAATGATGTCCTACTGATTGTAAACGAATCCCCCGAACCTTGTTTATGTTTATTTTGTAGAAGGCAGCAATACATTGTAATCTCGTTTGTTAACATTTGCTGACAGTGTTTTCTTTGACATGCGTTGGAAATTGAATGATGACTGGATGTAGAAAAGTTGTTTTTTCAAAGTTGCTTGCGAATGAAAAAAGGAAGAAAGAATTGCGGCAGGCGTATTAGGAAAGATTGCGAGTGATGATGCATAGCGGTTTAATAGAATTTCGCAGGCCGGCGGTGAATCGGCAGCGACCTAAAATATGCATGCCACGCGCGCGTATACACTCGTGGTCTGTCGGCGCTAATGAATGCGTGTGTGCGTGTCAACACACCCGCATACGTGGATTCCATGCTGCGTTCGCCGTGACGGTAGGCGTTTCCAGCGTCATTATAAATCACAGTTAAACACGCTAATTATATCGAGTCCGACTTGTAGCTACGTGAGGCTGGCCGGGAGGTGGCGCTGGTTCTCAACTTGAACACAATACCGGTACCCTTGATAGATACACACTCGCCTATATCATTCTCCTCAACCTACACCTCGTTTTTCTTTTTGCCGCGAGATTATATTGGTACGAAATAGATTATTGGAACGATATTGAACGCTCGTAAACGATACATATGTTGCTCCTTAGCTGTCGGTTTATGTGTTGTATAAACGGGAAGTGCGAGCGAGGCCGACGCCGTTCGACAGAGACGGATAGTCACGGCGAAAGATAAGTCGCAGGAAACCGATAGCGGTGTATAGTTTTACGTTGTAGTTTGTTCGTTCCACGTTTATGACTAACGGAAGAGAATGATCAACTACTAATTATCCGGCGGTAAACAGATTTATGTAATAACGTCGCCAATCCTATTTTACACTGTCCATTGGTTATCCTTTGCTCTGTCTCTGTGTTTCTCAGAACAATTTTGTTAGTTTTTGTCGCTTAGTTTGGATTTTCTTTTGACACCGTTAGATGTTGGAACGGTTCCGGGGAATTGAATAAAAGCATACATTGCAAACTGGCACACAAATGGGAGCGCTAAGTGCAAAGCCACAGCTATTTCTGGACAACATCCCCTATAGCGATGACAAGCTCGTCATCTCGCTTGACCAGTTTCGAACCTCGATACGTAATCAAATTAAACCACTCCGCATGAAAATTCCAAATGTTTCGCAGAAGTGGAAAAAGTTTGATTACTTACCGGAATTTTATCTGCATTTTTTATCGAACAAACACCAACAGCATGTTTGCGACTTTTTTACGAAATAGAATAATCTGGTATATCGATTGAAAATTGGTTGTTGAAATGTAACAAACTATTTGAGTGACATTTTTGAAAAGTTTTATGTGTATTTTATTGGTTTTTTATGAGTAATACTGAAAGTTGTGGTTGCATTTTATTTTGAAAATAATGTTGAAATTCAAAGTTTGGCGGAACGAAATTGGTCTTAACTTGGAAGACAAGTCGTTGAAACGGACGAACGTGTACGTTTATTCTAATCGAGTGTGCGAACTTGATAATCCAATAAACTATCAGATTGCACTCGGTTACTGCGATCAACTGATCACTGACCGCGATAACCGAGCTTCTCTCGATCGATACGTTACATTACACGATCAAAGATTCACACCTCAGATTAATTTGCTCAAATTATTGTCTCGTTTGTAAGTTGAACTTGTAAATGTAAACAAAGTAACTTTTTTTGTTTAAAGTTTACTTTTCATTTAAATTTCTAATTGAGTTTCCATCTGATGTTTATTTTTTTAAAGGAAAATAGAAAATGTTAAAAGAGAAATGAAAGGACGATAAAAATTGGCGAAGATTTCATTTTCATTTCTTCATTCGAGAGATCAGCTTATCGTCAATCGGGCATCGAGCTAGACAGAATATAATAGGTGAGATAAGTCCAATGGGTTAAGCGTCCGTAACCGGTTTAGACGTAGATGTGTGCGCACACAAGTATACAACACACAAGTCTCCCGAGTGCACTCAGCTTTAAAGTCCTGTCCATTTCCCTGTTGGTTGGACGGCAAACCTGCACGTAAAGAAACCTGTTTTCTCCGTCTTAACCTTGGGCCATATAATAGTATTACTTTGGTTACACCAAAACGCGTGGAATCTTCTTTCACACCTCTTACTTTCCTTCCTCAAAAACTTTAATTTCTCATAATGTGCAAAAAAAGTGGATTTCCACCAGGGTAGAAAAGTAAACCTTACAACGCTAGTGAGAAAAGTTGTTATTTTGGTAAAATTAAAACTGAAGATGTTTGATAAGGGAGGATGATTTGAGTAACAACAATACAATAGCATTGTATCGGACGATGACAAAGGAGTCTCACTGGCGGCTCTGAAACGTGTGTTTTTACGTTTGCAAAACTGTACAAGCATCCGTGCGGCTCTTGTCTGGAGAGCAATCGAGCTGTGTTTCAGTGTTAATTATGTCGTTGCAAAGCGAGCGCGCCAGGCTCGAATCTCGATGAGGCTGAGCGCCAAGCATACGCGCGTTTTCGAAATTAGCTTGCCGACTTGGCGTTTGAAGTCCCTATTTGACGAGCGGTAGGAGGGTCTTAAGGAGAATCCCTGAATGCACACACTGATTAACGCTCAATGACGATTTTGGAAACGCGAATTTCGCTTTCATTAATGGCCCTTCATATGCAAATGACCCTGTTTCGAATTAATATACTTTTTGTTTGAATTTGCAAAGAACGACTTTCGGATACTATAAGACTTGTACGTAGTTGTAAGAAGTTGAAACTTTGTTAAGGCACATGGTATAATTGATGTTTTATTTGTGTTACAGACTGTGCGAGGATCGATCGGATTGAAGGAGTCGTCAGAGGAGAGCATAAGCGCAGGGATGTAGATGAGACTGGTAAGGTGATAAGACGTAGCAGCAACAACGGGGAGTCGCAGAGCGGAAAGTTGATAAACGAGCGACGAGATAGCAAGGATGGTTGTCTGGTGATTTTGGGTGAGCTCGGATCGAAGCCAACCGAGTTGGCGATTAGCAGGCCAACTAGACTGCCAATAGGAGGGATCAAACGGTAAGTCAGCTGACCTTGAAAATGGTCGTTGACGTTGAAATTTGGAAACGGTTGGTCTGAAAGTGATAGTTGGTTTATTCTAGGGAGGATAGGCAAGGAGTTGGAGAGAAGTGACAAAAACAAGGTGGAGGAATTGTTGCGCGTGGTTGAAAGCTGTGAAGGTCAAAAATTGGAAGTGATGTGTGGGATGGACGGGGCGCGTCTCTCGGGTGGAGGTCGGGGTCTGATGAACGCAGGTGATGATTGGTACTGGACGCAATCAGCGGGAACAAGAGCGGGACGATCGTTGATCAGGCTGGCGGGCCCCGGGGAAACGTTTCCAAGGGCATGGCGACCACGCCACTAGGCGGTCGCCTCCCGAACGTAAATCGCAAAGGATCGTCTCCGTGCGTGGGCGGCTCTAGTAGTAGCAGCGGCTCGGCCACCAGCCAGAGGAAGCAGCAACAGCAGGAACGCACAGGCAGGGATCACCATCATCATCACCATCATCATCGTCATCACCAGTCCAAGTCCGGACAATCGCACCACCACCATCACCATCACGCCCAGCAGACCCACCGCAAGGACCAGAAGCAGCCCGAACGTACACACATACAACAACAATCGAACCACCAATCAAGCACGGTGGCTGCGCACGCCGGGGAACTCGATCCGGCCGCGACGAATGCGACCAACAACTTTGAGTACGACGATAATGAATGGGATATCGGCATAGGAGATCTCATAATCGATCTTGATGCTGATATAGGTTAGTTCTTTTCCTTTCTATTTGTTTAACACTACAACAAATCCAACTTCTCACTATCTAATATCCAATATTTGTACAAAAGCATTATTTTTTTATACAAAATCGAATCGACCAACACTAAAAACAATAAATGTTACATTCACAACTTCAATCTTGGGCAGATTTTCCCATTCGACCTACTTAGGTACACAGTGTTAAAACTTTAATTAAATAATAAATCTTTTGGCAGAAAATATTTGAGTCACTTAAATGTAAGTTTTTAAATTGAACGGATTTTTTCACTCGGTTCTTGTTACATTATAGTACATTATGCATCAAGGGAGGAAAGTTCGTTTATTTACATTTAAATAGAAATAATGAATACTTTCAGAATTGAACTTTTTTGCAAAACTAGTCAACTTGAAAACACCATTCAACTTTCGAGGTATCATTTATCAAAATCAAAATATTATTTTATTGTGCCGTTTTTTGGCATTAGATGGTGTGTTGATGTTTCTAAGTATGTTGAAATGTATGCTTGATTAGCACTCAGTGACGAAATAATGAATACCGAATGAATGTGGATCGCGTTTAATACCTCGCTGATCTTTCAGAGATTAATAGCAATTCTTTTTAAAAGCCTACAACTCTGATTGACGGATTAATTCTCTGAAGCGGTATTATGCGTCTTTTCAAAGAAGCTCGAATGTTCCATTATGAGGATGACTTACATTATCAGACTTATTGGGGGAAAAAATTATTAATCATTAATATATGTAAGAGATTGATATCGGTAATAACTTTGTTACTGAGTCTCAGAAATTTCAACAAGTTCCCGGGTTCAACGGTGTTCTAAATAATGGATTTAGTAACAGGAAATTTAATTGCTATTAAGAACAATTAAAATGCTATTATCAATCCCAAGAGAACTATTTACTTAGACAAAATGCGTTTCATTTTAATTAATTCGTCCCATTAGATCAAATTTAATTTTTTGTAAATATCAACGATTTTAATTCAGTTCAATTCTCAAGTTTCAGATTCAAGAGTAGTAATTATTTTAAACGTTTCTTATCTTATACACTCGTTTCTAAAAGTGTACATATTTTTGTATTCACGGGACTTCATTACGTTTGACGTTGGATCAAAAACGAACTCGCTACTGTTATGTTACAATTTATAGTGTCACATTTCACGTTAATAACAGTCGAGTGACTCTTCTGATAAAATGTATTGGTTCAAATTTCAAGGAATTTGACACACGCCATCAGTAATCAAAAAGTAAAAGCCTTTTGTTAAATCCAGTTGAATGACAATTAAAAATATACGAGATATGACACTTTATTGTATAAGTAAATAACGAAAAATTTGTAGTTGTTGAGAAAGACATGTTGGAGATGATTTAAAATGGACGTTACTTATATCGAATTATGGAATGATTTTGTTGGTATTGCAGAGAAGACGAGGGACGAGAAATTGAGTGCGGGGACAGGCATGGCTTCAACGCCTGCCTCGGCAGCAGCGACGACTAATCATTTGAACTCAGCAAGCAGCAGTAATTCCCCCTCGTCGAGCAACGGTCAATTTTCCTCGTCCTCGGGGTCGTCTAATTCGGGCACGTGCTCGCAGGGCAACGGTAGCAATAGTAACTCGGGAGCAAACTCGTCGATTGCTAGCGTAGGTGGTGCTAGCAGCAAGCAGCAGGTCGCCAGCGTGAACAGCGCGGCGCACCCGAACCAGGGAAACCCAGGCAAGATGGCCGTAGAACACTCGGCTACGGTGGACAAGGGCCTCAAGATGAAGATCAAACGCACGAAACCAGGCACGAAGAGTAGCGAGGCCAAACACGAGATCGTCAAGTCAAACGAACTCAACGGTACCGTGTCCGCGCAGGACGCGGCCAACTGCTCCTCTAACAGTTCCTCTAACTCCGCGTCTATGTCCGCGTCAAGTCCGGGTCAGGCACAGATGCAGAACGCGACGCAGGATAGCCAGACACAGTCCGGCCAAAGCAAATCTAAGCCTACACATCAGCAGACTGCTAACACTAATACCAGTGGCGCCAGTGTCTCTACAAATACTGGCTCCAAACGTGGCTCTAGTGGTCATCGCAGGTTCGTTACTTTTTTATCAACTTCAAGACCAACCTTCAAATGAATGAGTAAACTTTAGTCAAACAGTTAGAAATTAAATTGATCTGATCAGATTTGTAAAATATTGTTTTAGGGATAAGGCACGTGATAAACATGACAAACAGCCACAAAGTAATCATCAGAGCCAGCAAAGTAAACCAGAGATCAACGGGAGTATAAGGCCGATAATGCAGAACCACGCGGGAAGTGCGACGAGCCAGAATCCGGGTTCAGGGCAGAGTATAGGTTCGCCGCCAACGACGACGTCGACGAGCTCAGCATCAAGCTCGTGCTCGTCATCAACGTCGTCAGCACCCTCAGGAGCGTACTCGAACTCTGCGTCACCCGGGGGGTCGTCCTCGTCAGCGATCGCAGCGATCGCCGGTTCAAATGCGGGCCAACAACAGGGCCCAACTCCCGCTGCGACTGCGCCACAACAGCAGCAACCACCGGGACCGCCACCCAGTTCGAGAACGGGTGGCTTCTCGGTTTCGCAGGGTAACTCCAGCAATGGTGCTGCGGTGCCCTGTCCCCCCGCCTCTCCGGCAAGCGCAACCGCTGCCGCAGGTTCAGCGTCCAAACCTGAACAAACCAAGGTTGCGTCAGTCCCTGGCACACCCACGATAGGATCCATGCCTGATGATAGTATTGACATGGATGCCAGTCCACCTCCTTCCAAGAAAATGAAAATTAGTCCGAAAAATGAACCAAAGGTAAGACAAAAAATGAGAATTTTTATTTGATTGATGCTGAGAATTAGAAAGAGTTTGTTAACAAAGTTTTGTAGAAATTAAAAGTTGGGTGAAAGAAGTGTCGTAATACCCTGGATAAAATGTGTAAAGTATTCAATCATAATCACTGATTAGAGTCTATAAATTACAAGGCCTCGTATGAATATATTATGTAACGAAACAAGACTTTACATAAAGCTGAATAGATATGCTTTGTACGGTATAAGTTATACATAACTTATCACATGCATTATCACTCGAGCATACTTACAGACTATTAATTAATTTCAAGCCATTAAAATAAACACTCGATGAAAGTTGGTAATTGGCTAAAAATGATTCTTGATTGGAAAAATTGATAGGTTTTTTCACGCTAATGTCTTCAAGCAAGTATCTGAGCTGAATGGAAGGGGTTTTAAAGAGCATTACATAATTGGGAACTTAATATTTCAAGATCGTCGTTAGACTTTAATTTACAAGTTGCAAGTGCCTCGGTCTGACATTTTGTATCGAGTCAGAAAAGATTTTGATAAATCGTTATATAACGCAAGCAAAAATGAGTGTCGGAAATTAATTAAGCCGCGCGTAAGGCTACTCAATATCAGCGCTGATAATAATTGAATTTGGATTATCGATCGGCGTTCAAAGCTATTGTGTACACGCTCGCATGCCGTAGCCAGTTAATTTAAGTGTCGTTTACACAAATTCATGCCGAATTAGATATCATTTTCAAACTTGGCGTTCATTCCGCTCTGATACAATTACAAAACGTTTGTAAAATTTGCATCCAAACTTGTTCATGGATTTTCGTATCAAACAAAATCGCAGTTCGAGTCAGTTGAGATTTGTGATTGCGATTTAAACGTCTAAATGATCAGATAAAGTGGTCGCGCTGAAAATGAAATCGCGTTGACTTTGACACGGATTAATCAACCTCATTACCGTTGCGAAAGGTTAATAAATTTCATTTTATTTGTAACTTTTAACAGTTCTTGACAAATGCCATGATTCCGATTGATCCCTGCCACACAACAGGTGTTCCTCTTTGCTGATGGACGTTATTCGATTTGTAATTTTGTAACCTGCCTATTGGAATGTCGAATCTGCAGAGTCTTCGAGTTTGGCCTCATTTGTGTCCTGTTATGGCTTGCAAATTGTTCAGAAACTTGATATCACTTCCGTGCATGTTCAATACCTCGGAACAAATTATGTCAAGAAAATTAAAACTTTGATTTCGTTCCCATTTCTGAACGACCTTTTCCGACCCTGTGAATAGTCTTTAATTCAAAATAAAAACACGAAAAGTTTCTTTCACTCCGACGAGTATCTGAAAAGGACGCTATTTACACCGAAGCCTTCATTAATCTCTCGGAATCCATCCAACAATTATTTACACTGCCATACTTGCATCTGGTGGTTGCGATAACTTTCACATCCCCAGTATCTTTGCTCAAAAACACTCAGTCATCGAGCCTCTCGATCGATTATATTCAAACTTATTTCACACATTCATCGACGATGCAAAAAAACCCTCCTTTTCATCAGGATCACTATGCTGTGCCGAATTTTAATTGACTTCATGTTCCCTAACTGGGAACATGACTGAGGAAGATTGTTTTGAAAGGTGCGTTGTTTCTTTTTTTGTTTGCAACAAAATTGCACAGATTTTTGTTACAGTGTAAAGTTATTTGTAACAGAACATTGAAGTATGGACGTAAAGCAAATAATTGAATTGACGTGGAACTAATTGTGGATTTTGTTTGTCGCGTGAAAGCAGACGTTTGTCGTGAAGATTCGCTGGAAAAGAGCATGAATCGGCTGTTGAGTCATAAAGACAGCAGAATATCTATAGGTCGATTGATTGGTCCAGTGGAAGCCAGGGGAGGATGAGTGTCTGGCTAGAAGCTGGAGTGAAATTGGACTGCAAGAGCCAGGACTGGGGTTTCGAGCGAGTAGGCAAAACGGCACGGGGACGCCGGCTCAAATAATCAATACTCTGCGGTCTCCGCCCCCCAGCAGTTACACGCACCAACACAGTGACACGCGACGCCAGCGTGTATCGAGCTGAGGCGATTACTCCTTCGGAGAGAGCCGGCACAGACGCACAAACACGCTTGCTTTTGCCGCGCAAACTACCCCTACTGCGCTCCCAGACAACACCACTTTTCCGATTTTTCTCCACAGGACATTGTACGAAAATCCTCAAGTTTTGATCCCGCGATTTGTCATCTGTTGCAATTTTATTAGTTCCATTCTATGCCATGATTTACAAAAAGTAATGAAACATTCAGTTGGCACTTTTTGTAATTAATCGAGTTGTGGGATTCGAGTTCGATTTTCTATTTGTATTCGATATTGTGATTGGAAAACAAAGTTGTATCAATATTTTGATCAGAAATATTGTCCTCTTTCATCTCCCGGTTGAATTTAACTCAATCAACCCGGAAGCTCTGCTCGTTCGACCGCGAAATTCAATACGGAGACTCATCGTTCTTATACACCGCTTAGAACATGAACAGAACGATGTTCAATTTTTCATGAGATACTTTTTTTAATTTCTACTTTTTTTTTCAATTCAAAACTCTGAACATTTGCAGTTAAAGTTGGCCAAGTCGCCTGGTACGTCGTGGGGACAAAATCGATGCGATTAAAGTTCGCTGGCATGTAGAAAGAGAGCGCTCGAGCAATTTTAATGCTTTTTGAATTTTCAAGTGAGAAGGGCTGTTGATTTCCCCTTGTCAAGGAACCAGAAACTTCTGGCGTTGCAATTACGACGAAGGGGACCAACTCAAGCCCTTACATTTTTTTTCCCATGTAACACGGTAAACACGACTTTTGATATTTTCTCTTTGCACTGCCGCTAATCGTCGAGTTTACTTACATATCTTGAAAATCAATTTCAACACTCGAGCTTGTTTTGAAATCCAACGGTTGTTTATCGAAGAAAAAAAGTTTACACGCAAAAGTGTATCTGAAAAATGGAATTTAATTTATTGATCCTAAGTTGGATTATTTATCAGTTAACAGGGCACTTGGTATGTTTATTTATCAGCGTTGCTATTAGCGTTGTCTTCATTTTGAAGCGACACCGTCATTCATCATTTTGTAGTCCTCTTTATCGCGACGCTCCATTGAGCTCAAGTAATTCATTAATAATAACGCCACATTTATTGACTCAGTCTGCTCTTGTGTACAATTAAGATTATGCATGATAATATGTATACAATTACGGAATCAACGCTGTACCAAGCCAACCAAACATTTATGATGACAGTCGCGTGCACGAAATGCTATTTCATTCACTAAATACAATTACTCCAACAATTAACAAAACGTGGGCTTTCTGATAGAAAAAGAAGAAAAAATATTTGGAAGCAGATGGCGTTAAATGTTGATGCCTTCTGCGAGAATGTGTAGAATAAATTGAAGCCGGGGATGCCTTTGCAAGCCCCTCTCAACGTGGGTGTTTGAAATTGACCCATCATGTTCGCTCGCAGAGATACATCGTGTGATAAAATCGGACGTCAACATTGAGCGTAATTTATCGACTTCAAATTCTGCGCAAACGTTAGAACACGGACGGCGCACCAACACATCCGTTCGCATTATTGAGCACAAGTACATGATTCATGGCTGAGCTCGCGGCAACCGGGCGTCGTGTTTTCAGCGTCAGATTTACTCAGCATTGCGCGCAAGAAAAATATATCTCATTATGCGAGCATGAAATGCTGCGTTTTAAGGCCGCGACGATCTCAACGATACATCAGCGCGCGTGGAAGCTCGCCAAAAGCCGACGCTTCAATTGTTAACTTATTTCGCCCAGCCCCTCCGCTCCCGACCTGCTCGTTAATCTTTCTTGTCACGAATTAACTTACGATGCGCGCCGGATGAATGGAAATGTTTCTTTCTCGCGCGCTTTTATCACTTAACCGAGTTTTGTTAATTTTTGGCCTCTTCATTAATCAACATTACCCGTTTATCTGCTGACTTCGAAGTTGTTTGAGAAACAAACTTTTGTTTGCCCTGATAAAGCAATGGTATTGGCCCTAGGATAAGCGACAATCTGAGTGAATGGAAAATAAAAGTTGAGTTGGAATCGATAGATGTAGGATTGGTGTTCGAAGTGACGATGCAACATTGTATGAAAAGGTGTGTAAACATCTCAAAATAGACGAAACGTTTTGAGGATGTATGAAGGCATTTGATTTAGCATAACGAAACAAGTAGCCGGGCGCGACATTATTAATAACGCCAAGTTGGCCCTAATGAGTTTGAACGTTAATGGGCCGTTGGTGATGAGCACAAGCGGTGAATAAATAACGCGAAATGTGGGCCTGCGAGCTGCGATTCAAACTTGTTTTTTTTTTTTTCGGCCACGCAATTTGGGGAATAAAACTGTGCGATAAGCCGGTAATAATAAATTTGGCCATAAAAAAAGGAAGGGGAAAAAACAGTGAGTCACGTTATCAAAACGTACATTTTGGCACGCTGCCATAGACTTATCATTCGCAACCAGACTCCGGGGGAATTACGCTGGCAGTATATTTTGCGACGGAAGCGAGCCGTAATCCCCCTATAAGCGCTAGAATTATGCTACGTTGGACATGGCATATTTACTTTGATGTCGCTCCGCGCTTCAAATGTTTTAGCGAATCGATAGAATTATTTCCAGCCAATCGCCACCCTACCCCCGCTGTCGCAAATGAATATGAATATTGTCCAACCGTGACGCGGATTCATTTTCAAATTCATTATTATCGTTGCAATTGATCTTGCTCACATTTTCATTCCATATCGTATCATTTTAATCAACTTTTATCCACGCACCGTTTTATTATATCAGCCGTTATATTCCAATCAATTATTTCATTCATTTTAAGCTCTTTTCGTCACAAACTTTTTAACTATAGGCGGCAATTGAAAAATCGTCGCTCCGTTCAAATCTATGTCTGTTTTTCCTAATTAATTTATAACAAATTCAATTCTTTAATTATCATAAAAATTATCAGCAAGAATTTCAATAAGTCTAAAATAAAACACTGAATAGTGACTCAATTTTTTGGAAGAAAAAAAAACTCATTAACGAATTGTTAAATGTGATTCTAAAAATGGTATTTGTTTTTAATTGTATAAAAGGCTGAATTGTTTGAATATAGTTTTTGGGTAAAGTCTGGCGTGCGATTCGTAATCGAAGGGACGCCGATTTAAGTGCGTGGGAACTTGTACGCAAGATCGTGGGCAAGCTTGTTGTTTGTGCCCGCGCGAGTGATTAAACAGAGCCGCGATTGCTCGGTGGACAGTGAGTCAGAGCTCCGGATGGAGAAATTACGTTCGCCTTAAGCGATCAAGACAAATTAAGCTATTTGTCTCTCGTTAGAATTAACCCACATTGGCATCGTTATGCGAGAATTTATGCGATCGAGCGTATCTGGCGTGTGCATTATTCATCCGTCTGTTCCTTACGCGCTCGTGAAAGCGAGACTTGACCCGCTCCAATCGTCATTGTTTTCAATCTGACATTGCCAAATTGTAATCCCCTCTTTTCCTTTTAAACTCTTTTTAGTATCTTTTGAATTCAACTTACATTCAAACGAGTTATTGATTTGAAAAAAAAAAAAAAAAAAAAAAAATGTTATGAAAAATAGCATTGAAACATGTAAATATTAATTATTTTTGCGTGTAAATGGCAATATTTTATTTTAAATTTAAAAGGACAGCGGAAATAAATTTCAAACTGATGAGAGAAATTGATTGGGTATACACAACAGACAAGAAAGAAAGGGCAGAAAAAAAGAAAGGAAAAACAAGTTGAAAGTGAGAGGGGAAACATGATGAAAAGTCATGTTGAGAAATAGATTTCGAGCTTTCTACAAAGCACATCAGATAGCGTGACTATACCACGACGCTACGTTTAACGACACGAAAGATATTCGTCCGATGATAATAATTAACACTATCGCGCTCTTAAATACATTCAATTGGACAATCTTGAAACGTTAATGAGGGGCAAACTAACGCCAGACGCAGGCCCGGTGGAGGCCATTTTTCATCGTCGCCGTTTAGGGCCATCGTGGACTTTTTGACAGCGCGTCATCGCGTCAGGAATCTTCTACACGAGCCACACCACTAGGTCTAATTTGTTTCATGCCGAACGTGAACTCGTTCTCTTCCTGTGTTTTTTGTTTTGGTTCCGAAGTGAAAATAATTCATTTATTTTTATTCAACATCATCACAGGAATGGAATAAAAAAGTTAACAATGAATAAAAGAGCGAAAAAATCAAAACCCAATGTATGAAAAGACATTTTTATATTAGATTTCAAATTTATCATTAAATATGTAGTATGTCCTGAACTAACTATAATTTTCAATTTTCAGGATATGTCTGATATGTGCGTGGGGACAAGCGTCGGGACCATTACAGAACCGGAATGTTTAGGACCATGCGAGCCAGGGACTTCGGTCACGTTAGAAGGCATTGTTTGGCACGAAACAGAAGGAGGTAAATACATTTTCTCCTGCAGTCTATGGAAAAATTTACTATATATGACGAAACTTTTAAATAAAATTGATGCTGCAATAACTCAGAATGTTGTGCCGGTGATTGACATAATTTCGTTGATTAGATATTAATAGGTAGTTTACATTGAGTGTGTATAAAAATAGAATTTTAACGTTGGTTCTAATCATGATAAAATTTAATTATTCAAGAAAACATTAAAACATTTGTTATTTCTTATTTATTAAAACAAAAAATTGTATAGAAATTTGCCAATAAAAAACGTATTTCAAGTATAAAATACAATAAACATACCTATATAGAATTTGATAAAACTGATTTGTGTTTTAATGGTGATAAACAAAATAATAAAAACGATTATAACGAATTTTCTGAGAAAGAAATATATGTAATGTGAAAAAAGGATGAAGATGAATCTAATAAAAACGATTATTTGCAGGTGTTTTAGTTGTAAATGTAACGTGGCGAGGGAAAACGTACGTAGGGACGTTATTAGACTGTACGCGGCACGATTGGGCGCCGCCTCGATTCTGTGATTCTCCAACGTCGGATTTGGACGCGCGAACTCCAAAAGGACGAGGGAAGCGTGGGCGAGCGGCTGCAAACGCGACTCCAGGAAACGATCTGAGCAACTTCACGGAGACGCGCAGTTCGGTGCACAGTAAGCTGCGGAATGGTGGGGCGAAAGGTCGACGTGGAGCTCAAGGATCTCCAGCGGCGAGCCCGAGTCCCGCGGCATTTGTGCCCCCGCGTCCAGACCCCGCGGCGAAGAGGAAACCGCGAGGTCCCGAGGAAGAGGAAAAGAGCAAGAGACGAGCACCACCGCCGACTCCACCAAGTGGTTCACCGCCCGCGAGTCCGGTGCTGCTCGAGTGTCCGGAGCCAAACTGTAGCAAAAAGTACAAACACATTAACGGCTTGAAGTATCATCAGAGTCACGCGCACGGCTCTGCCGATGACGAGGACACGAAGGAGGGTATCACAAGCATGTCGGAGAACGACGAGAGTAACATTGAGGCGCCGAGTCCGGCGACTCCGGTGAAATCGCCTCCGGATGTAAAGACAGAGGTATGTACGCCGGTGCGGGTTGCAAGTCCGCCTAGCACGTTGCCTCCCGAGACTCCTCCACGAGTGCCCTCGCCCGGTGTGGAAGTCCCTGCGGATAAGAGCATAGTGAAACCTGGTGTGTTGCGTTTCGGTCAGGATGCTGAACAGAGGTCGGTGCAGCCGAGTACCCCAACTGCGACGCCGATTGTGACGCCGAGTCCTCCGAGTCCTGGACCACGCCAGAGTCCCCGACCAGCACCTTCGCCGCACATCCCACAACCGATAACGATACCTCAACCTCCGCAGCCTTCGCAAAACCTCATCATGCAGCAGCAGCAGCAGCAGCAGCAGCCGCCGCAGATCACGGTGCAGTCAGCTGCGCCACAATCACAGCCAGCGGTCCCGGTTGTCCACCAGATGCAACCGTTACCGGCACACTCGCAGCAGGCGCAGGTGCACTTACAAAACCAGCCTTTACCGCCAACGCCACCTACGTCGCAGCCTATCCAGACGCTCAGTCCGTTGCAGAGTCTTGCGAATCAGATGCCACCCACGCCAGGTCTTACGGGATCAAGCTCGAGTCATCTGCAGTCGTATCCTGGCGTTGGACTGCACACAAAAATCCCGCAGTTCAAAGTCAAGCCGACGGCTGCACTTATGCCGGAGCAAGACAAAAGTAAGGATCCCCGGGCGACGAAACCGCAGGGTTATAAGAAAAAGTCGCGCAAGTCGCCAGGAGGTAGTCCGCACCCGCCGATGGAGACGCCCATGGTGGACAACACTCGGGAGGATGTGCAAAGTCCGGCGTACTCGGACATCTCGGACGACGGGGCGCCAGTGCTTGAGGCCGAGTCGGCTGACAAGTCGCTGAAACAGGGCCAAGACAAGGACCCGAAAGCACCGCCCCCGAGTCACATACCAGCACACTTTGGAATTTATCCTTATTACGGGCAACCACCACCGTACCTCGTGCCCTCGGTGCAACAAACAGAGAAGCAGCCAGGGGACAGTTCGAAGCCGAGCGATCTTGCGACGAAGCCTGATCCAGGAAAGACCCTCAACGTACCGCAGATGCCTTCCATGACAAGCCTACAGAGCCTCGCAACTGCCGCAGGCGAGAAAGACAAGAAAGAACTGAGCTCGCCGCAGGCACAGGCGCAGGCACAACCCCCGCAGCCGCACTACTACGGCAGTTATGGCGCGTACATGCCTTCGAGCTACCCGTACCCACCCGCGCAACCTGCACAGGCCCACCAGAACCAGCAGGATGACGCTCACGATCCGAAAAAGATCAAACAGGAGCCGCAACACACAATTAAAGATAAGCAACATGAAAACCATGGGATTATCAAGGATGGGATGGAGCTCAAAATGAGTCCGTATGGAATGTTTCATAGGAGTGCACCTTCGGAACGATCCGTTCCTCCAGCGAATGCTCCGCTGCCTCCGGACGACAGAAGGTACGACTTGAATCCGGTTTTAGTTGACGAGTAGAAAAATAATAACTACAAGTTGATAGTTTGATGTGAATCGTTCTGTGAAAACATTTTAATTAGAAATTTGAATTTTATAGGTACTACCTTTATCCGGGTGAACAGCGGAGAAAAGAGGAATCAAAATCGAGTCAGCAGGTAAAACCGCCGGCGCCTAGCCCAAAGCACCAGTCGAAGTCTGGGCAGCCGGTGCAGGACAAGCCGCAGGACCTGAAATCGGAAGACAAGATCAAACAGGAGGGTGTGAAACCGACGATGGAGACGCAGGGGCCACCGCCCCCGCCGACATCGCAGTACGCGTATATACACCCGGGGTACATGCCCCCACAGCACTACGGTGCACTGTCCTTTGATCCCGGCCACCCGATGTACCGTGGCATCAGTCCTATGCTCGTTCCTGGACCCTACACGGGCGGTCCCTACCTTCACCAAATCCCCAGGTATCACGGGCCCGAGGACCTCAGCAGACCTCCTGGCAAAGCTCTAGAACTGCTGCAGCACCATGCAAGTCAGTACTACACCGCGCACAAAATCCATGAACTGCAGGAGAGGGCGCTGAAATCACCCACGCCTAAGTCGTCGGCGACTTCTGCGAGTCCTTCGGCACCAAGTGCGAATCCTAGCAGGCCTCCGAGCGGGCCGCCCAGCTCCGCTCCTGGACCCGGACCGCCACAGCTGCCTCCGGGACAGACACAGTCCGGCAAACAGCCGCCAACAGGCTCGCAGTCGCAAGCGCCTCAGTCGCAGCAAGCTCAGCCCGGCGGAAACGCGTCCGAAAAGGAGAGCAGGTCACCACCTCCGCAGCGTCATGTGCACACGCACCATCACACGCACGTCGGACTTGGGTACCCTCTTCTACCCAGCCAGTACCCCGCGAGCTACGGAGGTAAGCCTCTTGTCAGGCCGTGACAGTAAGGCCAGCGATGTTGAACTATGTTTAAGCATGTTCTAACAGATGGCTGGCCATGTTTTACTTACCCCAGTCATCCTCGAGGAATCGTGACAACCAAAAAACAATTTCATAAAATATTTGGTTTGATGTAAAAGGAGAATGAAACAAAAAGTGGGATATATTTTGTGAAAATGTTGTTTGAAATGAGAAGCCATTGGGTTTATTAGTTGCACATTGTTTGGTAATAGGGTGACGAAATTGAGAGTAACTCTCTTCAAGTATGAAATTCCATGTACTTAATTGTAATTCTGTTGAATTTGATTGAAGAACAAGTATTTTGGAACATGCTTAAGCTAACTGAAGTCTTAAATCAAGCGATCAATGCGGATCTACACGCACGCACGTACACAAAACGAAGATGAGAGAGAATTTGTGAGACTGGTTGACAATGCGGGTAGCCCGGCCGAGACCGGGCAGTTTTTACTTTCAAAAGCAACGCCCACACATATTTTGTTACACAAGATCATGGGTGCTTCTTGTTTTAACCGAACAAATTATAAACTGATCGTCTGGTTTTGCGATGCACCGACTATAGACATAAGCTAGACTGTGATATTCAAGCTTCCCCTGTTGATGCTGGCAAATCTCAGCTGGTGAAGACACTCGAGCGATAACAAAAATGAATACCGAGCGTGCTTTCATTCTCTTCAAATCATTTAGATGTTTTATTTGATTGATGATAAAAATGTGTTATGTGTGCGTTTAGATTCGCGACTGTTTTGTTTCTTTCCTGGGGTGATTGACTGTCAAAAAAAACTAGGATATAATTTTGAAACCTTGTTTAACAAGTTTCGATTATTTTATTTGACATTTTTTTTGCAGAAATATAAAATTTGGATGCGGCTCCGGGGCTTTATTATACGTTGCAGTCCTGACAGTATTATGCGGATCGTTTGTCCACGGTGGGTTTCCAAGTGCCGACAATCTTACCACACTTGCTTTGTTGCAACGTTATCCGCGCTGTCAAAACTGCAAAGTGTTTGACATTTTTTGTAACTCGTTGTAAATATCACTTTTTTTAGTCCTATACTACCAGAAAGCGTACTGTACATATACTACTATGATTGTTTTTCTTAACAAATGTATTCCTAGTTTTTTCTGCATTTAACAGTGTGTTTGTGACGGTGACGCTCTTCATTAAATTATAATAGAATTTCATTGAATTATTTGAGATTGATAATGAAAAGAAAGAGACTAATTGAATCAATTGTTATTTAGAGTTTATGAAAGTTGTATTTGGAATCACTGAATCGAAATTGAAAGTCTAGAATGTTAATGAAGAGACTGGAATGGGAACGAGTAATTTAATGGTTGCGGCGTGATATTTTACAGCAACAGTGTTAGCGAGTCAGCAGGCCGCCGCGGTCGCCGCGTCTGTGATCTCGCCGTTTCCACCGAAGTGACCTGCGGCCCCTGGTACCGCAGGCGCCGTCGGCAATTCCGCGCAAGCCCACCAGGCACTCTCGTCGACCAACGGAACCAGCTCCAGGCCATAACTCGGCCATGTCGAAGTCAATGATTCCGCTTGAACAATCAATTTTCGAACGTTCAAATTCTTTTGTCTTCACTTGCAATTGAACTTTGACTTTCGACTTGACGAGAGTCACAAACACTTTGATATAATATATATTATATATAAACGCGTATATAAATATATATTATATTTGTATTTTAATATATTAATTGGACAATTTTTTGTACCAACGAATGCACGCTCGGCCGTTTTGTGTCGTGAAAACTGAATTTGACGATAAAAACAATTTTTCGCTACACTGCCCAATGACGGCAGCACCGAAGACTATTATATTATTACGTCGACGATTATTATTAATCAATTCAACAACAACAAAAATCATACATATATATGTAGAGTCTTGTATATATTGTACTTGAGGATACGCGCGAAAGAATCAATATTTATAGTTTTCCGTTCCGCGTTTGGCGCCGCCTAGCGGATCCATAAATTTTTCTGCAAGGAGGCGCTCGAGTTCCTCACACCAGATAGACAAACGCGTTTAATTTTTATTTGTTAATTATCTCGTAAGACATAATTTTTTTATCTTTATTTTTCAATCGTGTCCCCAACTTTTATTTAAGATTTTTTTTCTGTTTCAAAGTTCTATTTTGAGTACTTTTTAGATCTTTTGTATATTAGACGAAGATGTTTATAGTTTTTTAGCGACGAAAAATACAATTTTCTACATCGAATGTAATTATGACGAATTCTGAGCAAATCCACGCCGAGCAAGGAAACGAACTGTAACGTCGAAAATAAACTTTTCATTTTAAAATACAAATTGTAAAAATAATTGCAAGCTCCTTGGATGGAATTAGAGAAGTTTGTTCGAATGAAGGAAAAAAAGACAAAAAATACGATTGACGATAATTATTAAAACATATCCAGATTTGTAAGTATTATTATTGTAACCGATTATAAAATGTGACGCCATTCCGTTACACGACGACGAATCGAATTAGATTGTAAAAATGTAATAAAGAAAGATGAACATATTTGTATTCTTTTTTAATCAACGATCAAACAATTTCTTTCGCATGATCATTCAGTGCTCTTCCGATGTTACCTATAGATATAACATTGAATCCACATTCATTCAAACAAATTCTTTTTCAAATTCTTTTTTTTTAAATAAAACGTGAAGCTCATTTTTGGACCTTCTGATTTTGGCTTCTATCATATGCTTTTCATCTTTAAGAAAATGTTGTGAAAAATGTTCATGAAACTAAAATGATATTGTATGAAACAAGAAAAACAACCTGAAAGTAGATAAATTGTTATCAAAAAACCTGTTGTACTATAAAAATTTAGATAAAATAGAAGGTTAAATCAGCGGGTTCAAATTTGAGTTAAAATCGTTAAATAAATCTGAAAAGGGAACATAAATCGCTGTGCGAACGACAAAATCAATATTTACAGAATTGGAATGATTATGAACTCGGAGCTTTTCTCCACACGTTTCGCTATTAAGGCAGAAGCGTGCTTAGAATTAATTTCGGTTTTTGCTACAGCAAAAGCGTGGAAAAGCCCAGTTATCCTATTTTCCGGAAGGAGACAATCGACGGTGACTATAGATGCACGCGTGTCGGTCATCTTAATGACGACAATTTTAGACGTTTTATTCCGCCGAATCTATAGTTACTGCGATCAACAAGGCAATTTTATTGCAAAAAATAGACAAATGAAAATGAACTTTCAAGATAGACTGACTTAAATGTGTTTTACAATTTTAAATAATCGAGACGCGCAGAATCGCATGAAATGCTGACAATTTTTATCTTGAATGAAAAATAAAAAAAGGCGCTTATCAACATGTACAATCTGATTCTGCGAGTCCCAAAATAACGCTTGGGGGTCGGACGTTTTCCGCAGATTTCAGATTCTTGAGTTTTATTTTTGTGTCTGTTGATTTCATATTATGAAAAATCAAAAATCTCGTTTTTCGCAAATTTTGCAAATGTTCAATTAAACTGAACCCGATTATTTCAAGTAAAGCAGATCTAGTTTTATATTTCACCTAAAATTAATTTCGTAAAATTAAACCAAAGACTGGCTGGAAGGCGTCTGACCGTTTCTTAGAGTCGCATTCGGTCGAGATATAGTGGCATTTAATTATTTTGTCGTGCGAATGCAGAGCTTCGGGTATCCAACTTTTTATAAGTGCGAGAATGTAAATGCAAGTGTAATCTGTAAATATAGTGCGTCTAAATGTATTTTATTGTAAAAAACATGGACTAATACTAATGAATAAAACAACAAACGCAAGGGGCGACGAGATATGAGCAGCAGTGGAGCGAGATGAAAAATGAAAAAAAAAACGATTGAACATTTTTTGTAGAAAGATTATTATATTAACGCGCTGATATTAATTTTAATATAGAATGAGATTTAGTTGTTAATAAAAGCGACGAGGAAATTGACAGCGGACATTGTCGGTAAATGTAACATAGCAAGAGACGAACCGCGACGACTTCCAATCAAATTTATTTGAAGAGCGCTGTAGCACGATTTTGCAAACAAATAACTGTACAGCTAAACACTCGTACACGCGTCGCTAGCAAATCACTAATTTATATACAGTAATTATTATCGATAACATACCATTACGACTACTTCTCCTACGACTATTTCATAATTTACAAAACCTTTTCTTTAATTTAAAAATATATGCCTTCTATTTTTCAATAACTCAGATGATCCGAAAAAATGCAAAATCAAAATCCGCAATATTCATTCAATTTTATAGACAATCGGATCATAACTAAATACTTGAACTATTGAAAGAAATTCACTCTATTCATGCAATTTGATTCGAAAATTAAAAATCAAATTGACCCTGATTATTTTGAATATTGAACTTTGAATAGAAATTCGTAAAACGAATTTTCCGCAATTTTGTTCTTGATTAGATATTTGGAATATTTTTTAGAAGCACGATTAAAAATGGAAATGAAACTCGTAGTTTATAATCGCTGGTGCTGTGCTGTGATTTTTATAGACAAAAAAGCAAAAAAATGATGAAAGGCAGATTCAAAGTAAAAATAATAAGCGAGCGTGTGTGCCCGTGTGTGATTGATAACAAATCGCAGTGCGAATGTTTGTATGTGATTATGAAATAGCCTAAGTACCTGGACCTGCCCTGCACCTTTCGCCAGCTGACAATTTGTATTGCGCTGTGAACCAAGTATGGGCTGTACGAAATAAAAAGAAACAAACAAACAATGCAATTGACATCGTCCTTTGGAACGATGAGACCAAGAACTGACGAATGAGAGTCGCGGAACGTGTGTATATATATGTATATTTTTGAATTATGCATCCCTCGTATATGTATATATACACGCAATGTTTTTGCAAAAGCTGCGGTAATATATTATTATGATCAAAAGTATATAAATTGAGAACAAATTGTCGTAGGGATACTTAAAAACAGACAAACGTGGACTGAAGTAATGTTAAAACATTAAAAGTACATGCGACCCGATTATTCATTTTTTTAGAAATGAAAAATAGCAAATCGTTACGCTTCATACGTAATGTATCCACTCGCGCGAGTATATATATATATGAAAAGTAAAAAATAAAAAAATGATAAAAATACAAAAAAATCGTACAGGCAAAATACAGAACTGCGCAGGCATCTCGTCGTTAAATTGTAAGATATTGTGTTCAGTCTCCAGAATGTACTCTGACCCCTTCCCTAAACTATTATATATAAATTTATATGGATGTATATACGGGTACACGAACGTACACGTATATGCGTGTGTATATCGAATATATCGTGCACTATGCTCCAACTTGTCCATACAAATAAAAATACATTAAAAACATGTCTTGCTTTTCATTATCTCGGCCTGTTCAACTCAAAATACCCTAATCAACACACCCACATTCAAAACTATGACACAAAATTTGCCATTTTTCAATTCACGTCTTTAATTTAATATCAAATATATTGAATAGCGACATCAAAAATGCCTGATTGTCTACACAACATTTCACAACTAAAGTACTTAATTTGCATTTTTTTTGTATACGTTTTGAATCAACATTTATTATTCGTTGACTCGGTTGGAAACTTGGATAAAAATGCAGCAAAAAAGCTTCAAAAATGCGTGACCACAAGAGATCTCAATACACTCTTTTACAATCAACCAGTGGTGTTGCTGCAGTGTAAGTCCGCATTCAGCAAATAATCTCAACATGAAAAGTTATTTATTTTATTTGAGCAAAGCCTCGCGGAGTAGTGGTGTCATCACTTCAATTCAGTTATCACCAGAGTCTCCTTTGATATTTGCATTGGTGCACAACACTTTGCTTCATGATCAAAACATTTCCAAACTAATATAAGAGAACAATCTAAGACTTCTGGTATCACAGATGATGATTTCAATGCGAGCATATTCTTCAATAGGACCCTTTTATAAAAAGGCTAGAATCTATAATTTTCAATAAAATTTGTTATACAAAGACGTCATTTCAAGTGTCGATTATAAAGTTAACGATAAAACTTAATAAAATTCTATAATAAATAATAAATAATGTATCATTTAAGAATGATACAGCGCAGGGTACAAAATAAAAATAGGGGTAACAGAGGTAATTTTTTACAGTAAAACAGTTTTCTCCTCAATTTTTTTCATCTTTACCACTTAAATCTCGGAGAGTTAACAATATGAAATATTAAAGTTTTTTAATAAAGTTATTTAACGTGTCACATTTACCCTAAAGCGTCAAAATCACCCCGATTGCTCCTAGTTAAAATATGTTCCTTAATCGATAATAAGTTTTCCTAAAATTATTAAATATTATACGATTAAAATATAACAAAACAATCTAATATGAACTATAAATAATAATTCAGTGAAACTAAAAAGACTGTCCAGATGTAAAAAAATATGTCTTTGCAATAAATCATGTTAGATCTTTTTGCTCCCGCCATTTAAGCTTGAGCGCTCAACTCGCTCGAGTAGTTGAGCAGCAATAATACTGAGCAATACGTTGTACGACGGTGTACGGTTATCATTCGCAACGTACGACGTTTCTGACTGTCTGTTTTTGTGTAAAGATAATAGTTTAGTCTTTTTTCTATCAAGTGTATTAGTAAACAAAAGGTGAAAACCAAATAAATGTGCATCAATGACGGATAATATGAAAAGATCACAGGATCCTGTTGACGTGCAGGTAATACAAATAAATAATTATTTTCAAATGTTTCCGTATTATTAAATGTTTATTTAATAAAAAACATTGTTAATCTTTGTCTACTAATTTTTTGTTTGTATTTTAACGCTAAACGAGATGCAAAGTCATAAAAAACTCACTTTGTCTGATTAGACCTAACCTCAAAAAGATTACAAAACGTTTGTTTGTTTACCATTTTTTTACAAATTACAGATTCAATGATCTTAAAGATCGTTAATTCCATCTCTTTGCTTTCTTGTCTGTTTTGATTAGTCAAATTGATAACTCTACATTGAAGTTTTCATAAATTTATAAATTAATGTTATTATTAAATATATATGAAAAAATCCATTTTACTTTTTATAGGATCTGCAATTCAAAAAATGTGGCACCAGCCAGATTTTTGAACCATTCTCGTTGCCAGTAAATTCAAATAATTTGATTGTTACTGATGGAAAGCGTGGATTTTTGTACATCGGTCATCACAAAACGCTTACTTTGCTCAAACCAGCAGTTGATGATGTACCAGAAAGTAAATTAGACATCGAGCTGCCTGATTTCGTCTCATATGTGGCCATAAACTGTGACTGTTCTTACTTGGCAATTGCTTATTCTCAACCGTCTGTTTTTATCTATGACGCAAGTGTTTTGCACAAAAGGGTAAGTTAACATCAAACTCTAAATTCCCAACTAATATAAAACCAAAACTATACGTATTTAAACAGAATGATATATTTCAAACAAGTGTATTAAAGTAATCTTTTTGTTTACAGAACCTTGTTCCAATAGCAGAGCTGCGAATAACTACCGCATTAGAGCCAGTGCAGCTTCTAGATCTGCGATGGAGTCCTACGTCACCAAATATGTTATGTACAATCAGCTCCGATCATTCAATAGGGAGTTTCCAGGTGAAAACAGACAGCCAACTGCCGCCGACAAAATTAAGTAACTTAGAAGCCCTTTGTGCAGTTTGGAGTCCAAAAGGAAAGCAACTTGCCATAGGATGTCGCAACGGCAATATCGTCCAGCTGAAACCTGACTTGACAGTGATGCGCACAATCGTTGGTCCAGTACAGTCTTTGGGAGAAATCATCGCTTTGCTTTGGATAAGCAACTACCAGTTTTGTGCGGCATACCACGATGCTCCAACCCAAACAATTACAGCAGCTATAGTCGATGCGCCAAAAAATACCGCTGCAACTTTCACCTGTTATGATTCACTACTCATTCGTATGCCCGAGGATAACATGAAGCCGCGATTTTATTTCGAACACATCGCTGAATGGGGCATGATCATCGTGACCACCAATGACTCCGCAGAGTCGGCTGTAATAGGAACGAACGATGGAACCAACTGGGTTCAGTGGATCATGGAGAGCAACGCGAGAGCAGAACTGCCAATGGTGAAAAAAAAGGACTCGTACCCTCTGGGATTCACTGTTGACCGTACCCCACGTAACAAGATTCAATTAGACCCGGAGAATGTGGCCAACCTGCCGTTTCCCATACTGCACATCCTCGGGACTTCTGGGTTACTTATCAGCTTCCACATCGTCAACCTGAAGCCCAAGTGTCCGGACATCTGTATGGCACCAACGGAAATTGTAACCCTTGCCAATCCTCTCCCTCCTGCTGTCTCGAATCCGATGACTTTCAGCCCAAATGTTGGTAGTGCACCTACAGTTCGACAAACAGAGGCACCAACTAATTTATTTGCGTCTCCAACATTTGCAAAACCAGCGGAAATTCCACAGTTTCAGGCAAAGATGAATTTTGGGACCGAACCTCAAAAAGTAGGTGCGCCCCCCAAGAGTACACCATTTTTTGGCACAGGTCAAAAGGTTGTAGAAACGAAGAATGTCATGCCTCCCCCTGCAATGGAGTTACCGAAAACCACAGGCTTTCCATTGCAGAGAGAACCATCACAAATTGAATTGCCCAAGGCCCCAGAGCCTGTGATTCCGGAAACAAGACCCGAGCCTGCCAAGGAACCGCAACAAACCGTGCCAAAAGCGAAGCCGGAAAAGAAGTACGATGACGCCATCTATCTGAAAGCTTATAGGGACGAACTTGCATACTTTGAAAAAGAATTGGAAAACCGACGCGAATACGTTTTCGAGGAAGTTGGCACGGAAGATGAGAAGCAGTTGTTAGTGAACAAAGCGTTGATGAATGAGGACCAGCTTGTGGATATGACTGAAGCTCTGATGAATGATTTGCGAGGTACCAGGTCTCAACTGTTGCAAACGTTCACAGCACTGGTAGAGGCAAGATCGAGAATTTCATCAAGCAGCTCTGTCGGCGAACGAAATAAGAATGAAAATTCAAAGATAAAGGCACGCAAGAATAGTATACATCATTTTGAGTGTCAAATCCACGAACTCAACATGGCCTTGGACCTCAAGCGGGCGGAGCAGAGAAAGTCAGAAAATGAGCACGCGATGAACATCCCAAACTTAGAGTTCCTGTACATGACGTTACTACGACAGGGCCAACTTGTGAACAGACAACAAATTAATCTGGAAGAGGTAGCCAAAAAAGTGAAAGCTATGGGAAAAAAAAATTTGAGCATAGCCAGTTTAAATCAGAGCCTATCTAATCTTAACGTTTCCGTGGCATACGAATATGGAATCGACAAAAGATGCAAGGCAATTGCCACAAACGAAAAGAACTTCTCTCGGCAGAAAAAATGTCTACTCAGAGATTTACTTTTAGAAACCGAACCCAGAACTATTAAGCCCGCAAATCTTGCTATTGTTCAAGACAGACTGAATGCGACCTTGACTTCCTTGGCGACATCGTCAAAACCAAATGAAAAAATGTTGGAATCGCAACCAAAGCCCAGAGTGCAGTTGCAACCGAAGGTACACCAACCTCCTGCCCAGCAGGTTCTCCAGCAAACACAAAGTCCGTTGCCCTCGCTAAACAATCTCGTCTCGCGATTGGGAAGCGAGGTTGCACCTCTGCAGAGCTCGTTCCAGATGGCTCCGCCGACGACACCTAAAGTTTCGTCTTTTTCGCCCGTAGGTACCCAGGCGTTACCGAAGCTACCGACAGCTTCAATGACATCAGGTCTTCTTCAATCTCAAAGCCAAGCTCTACCCAGTTTTCCCAAACTTGATTCATTAAAATTCTCCACCTCAACTCCAATGAAACCTACGGAACCAGTCAAAGAAGCAGCGAAACCTGCTGAGCTACAACCCAAGGACAACAAAGGTTTCCCAAATTTCTCCATGAAGCCCGTGTCTCCGAGCACGGAAACTGTGCCAAAACCAGTACACAAATCATTTGTTTCGCAAAAACCTGTTTTTGGTACCACAGCTCAGCCAGGAACAACAAATTTGTTTGGTGCGAAACCCGCTGGAACTTTCAGTTTCGGTGCGGCGACAGCAACGCCACCGACTGCTACTCAGGCTAGTCAGCCAGCTTTACAGAGCACCCTGAGCCTGGGAGGCTTGTCGATGGGACTGCAGCAGCCAGAATTTTCCGTCACGTCTGTGCAGACAACAAGTGCGGCTGCGGCACCAGTAATGCCATCGCCGTTGGTTTTCAAAACACCACAAACTTCATTGTTTGCCAAAACAGTGCCTGCAACAACTTCAAGCCCCTCTTCAATAGCTAGTGGGATGGTGATCACTCCAGCGTTCTGTCGGTCTACAACAACTTCGGTTACCACAGCAGTGTCGCCGGATAAAATTACTTCTTCGGCCCCTGCAACAACGACAACCTCTGTGACTGCTGCCCAGTCTGTTTTCAATTTCGCATCGCAACCTGTCATCACAGCGTCGTCTACAGTTATTTCTTCACCGCCAAATACAACATCTGCAGGCTCAATGTTCGGCTCAGCTGCAGCTCCAACTAGTATTGCCTCTGCTGCAGAAACCAAAACCGCAACTACAACTGCGCCATCGGTCTTTTCGTTCCTGAGCGGTGCGATGTCCGCAGCAACCTCTACGACTTCTACGAGTGGGACTGCTACTACCACTACGACCTCAGTTTTCTCAGGTGCTGGACTTGGAGAGATTCTTAGCGCCTCAACAGGTCTCGATTTCGGTGCGCTCTCCACTTCTGCAACTACGTCACCGCCAGCTTTTAGCGCTAAGACTACTGAAGCGCCGCCTATGTTTGGAGCAAAAACCACAACAACATCTAGTGGAGACAACCTGTTTTCTAAAGCTGCGGCCGAGGGTGGGCCTGTCACGTTTGGGTCGTTAACCATCACCCCCACAAGTTCCAGTCCGTCTATGTTCGGTGGGAGCAGTGCAGTTGCTGCATCGACAACGAGTACCACTGTTACTACAACCACAGCCACTCCGTTGTTTGGAGGTGCAACTGCTACTCTATCATCAACCCTGGTAAAAATGATACTTTTAAAATAATTTAGAATTACAAAATTTGTTTGAAAATAAAAAATTACGACATTGTTTTTTTTTTAGGGAACTCCATTCGGAGCAAGCAGCACAACTTCTGTGACTTCACCATTCACTGCAACATCCACGACACCGTTCGGTACAACGGCGGCGCCATCTACTGGACTCTTTTCAGCGACAAACAGTACTCCTGCTTTTGGTACTACGACTGCTACTACAACTGTTCCAAATGCATCGACGTTTGGAAGCCTTCCTGCTTTCAGCACAGCATCGCCTGTTTTTGGAGCAGCTACGAGCAGTGCTCCCTCGTTCGGAAGCGGAGCTGTGTTTGGTTCGCCAGCTACTACCAATGCAGCTTTTGGGTCACCAACAAGTACTGCAAGCCAACCACAGGCCTTTGGTTCCATCTTTGCAAATGCCAATGCTGCTAACACGTCTGCAGCTTCTCCCTTTGGTAGCAAAACGTCAGGTGGGGCTTCGGCCTCTATGTTTGGTGGCACCGCGGCGCCAGCATTTGGATCCCCGGCACAGGTTTCCATGTTTGGAGATGCTGCAAAAGCACAGACTCCAGTTTTCGGCAGTTCTGGGGCTGGTATATTTGGTAGTGTCAATCAACCAGCCTCGCCGCTGGGTGCCGGGATGATGGGTGCTGCTACCTCACCTGTTTTTGGACAGACTGCTACTTTTGGAGCAAAACCAGTTTTTGGAGCACCCTCTACACCTGTTTTTGGCGGTGGATTTGGGTCTCCAACTTTCGGGGGAAATCAACCTAATGCTGGTAGGTTTGGGCAATAATTTTAATAGTTATGTTATGTAACAATAATGGCTGATCGCAAGTGTTTTGATTATTTTACAGGATTCGGAAGTCCTCCTAGCATGGGTGCTTCTTTACCTCAAATGGGAAGTCCTGGAACGATGGATAAAGTATTTGGAGGTGGCGGTGGCACCAACACCTTCGAATCGTTGGCAAGTCAGAGTGGTGGCTTGTCCTTTGGCAGTTTGGCCCAAAAACCTGCTGAACCTCAACCCGCTCCCACATTTACAGGGTAATGAAAATTAAAATTTCTTCCTAATACTTTAAGACTCTTAATAATATATCTAATATGTGAATGTATTAATTTTTTGTTTCAGGGGAAGTTCATTTTCGAGTTGGAGATAATTTTGTGTAAACAATTTTTAAATGGATATTTTTTTGACGTATTTTTTGAATTCAAAATGTAGATAGCTGATAATGAAAAGTTAAGAATCAATAAAAAAATGTACACTTAATGTCTCTTCGAGGTACATTTAAAAATGATTGTTTATTTTTTTAATGCTCCAAGGGTTGCAAAATTTTAAATCGCTATTGAGAAATAAAGATGATTCAATAATAACTCTGTGAGTTCTTTTATTAGCCAAATGTTTAATTGAACTTTTATTTACATCATCAATATCAAATGTGACTTTTTTTACAAAATCAGCACAACCAAAAGGTAACGAATTCTCCTTGCGTAATTGTATTTCAAATATATGAGCACACGGAAAAACCACAGTTCTGCTAAAGTCCATAAAAATAAACAAAGTTCCACACCTCGCGGAAGAATAATATAACAATCAAGTACAATTAAAAAAATCCGGCCACAAAGTCGGAGCAATTTCTTCTCCCGAACCTTCTTTTTTTTCATTGCTTGTTTTTTTCTATATTTCGCAAATAAATGTACCATCTTATGTACAATGCCTGTAGTTATCATAAGTTAGTCTCTCATTCTTATCTTTCGGTGGAGCGCAACATCGCGACCGTGTCACGAATCCCTTGTCTGCTTTTAACATCATTTTTTTGTGGAATTTTTACATTTTTTATAAATCAAAGAATTTCTTTCATTAACGGTATTAACGCAATTGTTCAAAATAACAAAGATCTCTTAGTTTAATGTTCACACACTCTTCTTCTCTTGACATTTGTTTCTTGAAGCTGTTCATTATGGTTTAAAAATGGGAATGAGTTTTTTAGCAGTCGTGGGGGTGAATGAAAGGCTGTCAATCGCACAATCCGTTACCACTTCTTCTTGTGTTCGTCCATGGAAACACCTCCTGGTCCGAGAGATACAATCATTAACAAGCCTCCGATCACAGACAGAGTCTGAAACAAAATAATAAATTAACATTACATTAGATTATGTTCACTCGTTGAAATATGTTATCTTCGATTACGATTAGTTCTGAAAATTTTAATCACCTGGAAGAAATCGTATTTGAGGAAATCCCTGAGCGGTTTGTGTTGTGGGATTGACCACCACGCATTGTGGTAGACGTTAAGGCAACCGAGGAAGCAGACGAGCAGCAGCGCGCTTAACTTGGTCTTGTAACCGATCGTGACTGCTACCATCAGGATACTGCCTAGGATATCTTGCAGGATCTGCAAGAACGACACTTCGAATCGGACAAGTGTGATGAACATAAAAGCTATGAGCACTCTGCCGGCCAGTTGCAGCAGACTTTTGGGTTTGTTCTCGCCCAGGGAAGGCACTCCCGCAAACAGGGAACGACCTTCACTGCGGGACTCGGCAAGTACAAGCAGAAGTGCTCCGATGAGTGCAAGGTTGCGGAAGAGGAAGTGCATGTCCCAAATGATGTTGTAGGCAAGCGTTTGCAGCACGACAATGAAGAAGAGCACGCCGCACGCGATCTCGACCTTCCACCTTCCCAGGACCATTATGCAGCCTCCGATTTGGCCGATCAGGTTCACCAGCACGAATACCATTGCGAGGAACTTTCCACAGCCCCAGGACATGTCCATGTACTCACGCTGCTCGTGCCATTGGAACCACATCCGCAGGCCGTCCTCCAGGAACGTTGCGATGAGACATAGCCGGGCAAGAGTTGGCAGCACGTGTTTGCCATGTCGGATCACCTGAAAAAAATGTTTATGTTTGTTAGATTATCTTTCACTTTGATAACTTAATCTCAAAATTTGACTCAAGGTTAACGTGTAATCTCAAAAAGTTTAGTTCTTGTTTTTGCATTTATATTTTAACAATTAATTTTTTAAAAATTACTCTTTTAATTTATTCATTTATCTCAGGTGAAAAAAAATAATAAGCTGTGTAAACGAGACAGAATGTACCTGTAACCTAATGTTAGAGTTTGGTAACTCACGTAAAATTCAAGTAAAGTTTAAGTTACAAAATTTACAGAAGGAGTAAAAGAAACAAAAAACGGTTGCATAATGTTATGGCTGATCAAATTGCAGAGTTTAGTTCAATACCAAATTATGCAATTGAAGTGACGTATACAAGATACGATTTCCACATTTTGAATTTCAGAATCAAAACTTCACTAACTCATTAAGCATATCGTTTATTAATAGAAGAATGTCCAAATGAAAACAATATAAAAGCGTGAGTTTTTTTAATTGAACTTTAATACTGTAATTAAGGCCACTTAAAATAAACAAATTTCATTTTATTATATACCGATTTCGGTGATTAAAATTACAAGATTTTGCTTTATTTTACCTGTTAAAACAGTTTCTGAATAAATTAGATACAGGTGTGATTGTCGTATCAAAAGAATAATAATTTTTGAGAATTCGAGATAGCTTAAAATATCTTGTTAAAAATATAATAAACTAACTAAAAAATTGTTAAATTTGAATTTTTATCAAAAAATGTAAATCCATCGGTTAAACTCGATTAGTCCCAGTTTATGAACATTTCTTTGTTATTGTTCCATTAATTTTGTTCAAAAGTATAACATTTTGCAATTTAGTTTTTTAAAATAAAAAAAACAAGGGCCCTGCCTATACGGTTATCATAAAAACAGACAGTTAAGAATATGACCTCAATATCATAAACATAACTGTATCAGTAAACCTAACAATTTCACGTATCGAAAACATTCAAACAGCTGGAACAGATTTCAATGGAAAAAATTAACAAAAATCCGGCAACTTTGCCTTCAAACATTTACAAAACAATTAAAATAAAATAACTATCCTAAAACTGATAATTTGATTGAAGAAATCAAGAACAATATTTAAATTTAAATTATTGAACCACGTCATTCAAAGTAATCAAAACTTTTCCATTCAATCTTGTCATGTAAACAAAAAAGTAAACACTTAGATAAACAAACAAACTGTTATACAAACTAATGCAACAATTAGTTGTAAACCGGTACGGGTTGATTTAAATGGGTAAGGTAAAAAATATGGGACAGTGACAGTAGGTGCGTAACAGTAAGTGGGTCCGTGAAAGTGGACAAAGTATGCGTGTCAAAAATCCCACGTCAAGTATGACATAACCTCGTAAATGTCAAAAGGCGGTTTTCCTTGTTGACGTGCGCGAAATGAAAACAAAACATAACCCCGAAACGCGTCTACCAGTTGGCACAGATTTGCGCGAACTGGGCTTTAAAATTGCACCAGCAGCATTTTTGACTCGCGGGGTCGCGAGGTCAGGGGTCAAATCGGTGAATTAAAGTCACCTGGTCTGCGGTATCCTCGGCCTGGGAGATCATCTGCTGCGAGATCACCATCGTGCGCGTTTTTCACGGACTGAAAAAGGCACGACTCTCAAAAGGGGCATGCACACACGCGCACACACACTCTCTCACACGTGCCGCAGAAGATTACACGGGGACACTGGACACACGACTGCAGGCATGGGACGGCACCGAATTTCATCCGATAGCCGAATGATGTGGAGTTTTGTGTGCTCACACGCAATATCCGGTGTACGTGTCAAAACTCGAGCGCGTTTGAATTTACCCGCGCTTTTTCTTCACCTCCGTCTCTGTAGTGCAGTTTATTTGAACAGTTCGTTTGAACACATTTCAATCAAAAACATCTTTTTTGCACATGGTTTTAAAATAATTTTTTTACAACTTTTAATCAGTTTTGTCTTTAATCTTAAACTGTTACAATCTTTTTTTGCACAAGGTTATAAAATATTTTTTTACAACTTATTTTAATCAGTTTTGTCTTTATATAATCTTAAACTGTTACATTTAACATAATGACGATGAATTACTTATGAAATCAAAACAATGGAAATAAAATTCAGAGCTTAGAACTAGCTTGAATAAGTCAATTAAGGAACATATTAATCACACGTGTTTGTAAAACAGCATAATTCTAAAGCATATAATTCTAAAGCTGAATTAATTAAACATAAATAAATAGAATAAATAATAATTTTTACAAGTGTATTGTAACTTTACACTCTACACAAAATAAATATTTTGTCTATCATAATAACATCTAACGTCTAATGTCTAACTCTGAAGTAACATTGCAAAAAACTGCTGAATATACACATGTATGCAGTATTTTACCGCTTTCATGAACTCTGGTCCCTTAATAAAATTATCCTCGCACATATTGTACCTTAGACTCGAGTATCTCAGAAAGAGATACAGTCATCTGGAAATGAAAACGAACTTTAATAAATTAAAATTTTTTTTTCATTTTACTGAAATCATTTATTTATAACAAACCGATTGGCCAATTTGAGGTCTGCATTCAAAATTTGCCAGTGCGTCATCTTCATCATCGCTCGAATCAGATACATAAACAGGATGTTTCATGAATCGTCGGCGGTCAGCATCGAAATTGCTGAGAGAAAATTTTTCTCCTAGACAGGCCTTGTTTTCGAGACAATAGGATAAAAATTCTCTCCAATGATCTCCAAATTTTAAAACATGAGGATTCCCAATTACTATGAGTAAACTTTTTGCTCTTGTAATTGAGACGTTGAATCGCTGCGAGACACATAAAAGAAAGTTAAAAACATCGAAAGTGAAAATTGAGCTAGAAATTAAATGTGCTTCGAAAAAAATTACTTTCTGATTGCCTAAGAAACCGATATGGACTTCGTCTTTGAGCTGTAAAAGACGAGAACGGACTGTCGACAAAATGATCACCTCTCTCTCTTGACCTTGAAAAATTTGAACAGTGCCGACGTCGATTTCTGAAAGCTTTTTTTGATGCAAGCTTTTTTGGATGTATTTCTCTTGCAATTTGAACGGCGTGATTACTGCGATATTTTTTTTCTTAAACTTGTTGCTGGCGAGAATCATTTTGATGTATTCAGCAACTACATCAATCTCTTCCAAATTATAAGTACTGTAAGAAACAACAAATAATAAAAAACGATCCACTTGGCAGGAAATAATAGTTTGTGTTATTCACCTGTTGTTGCCTTTTTTCTTCCTTTCCGAGCCAGAAACTGCATGAAATATAACAGGCAACCTCTTGTTTGGCAACTGTTGCCAATTTTCAGCCTTGTGAACTTTCGATGCACACGCTTTTAGCTCATTGTCATAAAACAACTTGTTGGGTACCTTCAGAATTGCACTGTGGCTGCGAAAATTGTTTATGAGTTTCGTTACGTACAAAGGGTTGTACTTGTTGTTTTCGTCTTTCTTATAGACGGGCAGTGACATCAGTCTTTCCATCAACGAAACGCCTTAAAAATTTTAAATTATTCAATAATTATTGTGCATAAACTAAACGAAAAATGTTTTTTTTATTTTTGCTGTGTGAGATTTTACCCAGTAAGTTTTCTATAAGTTTTGACTTTACAACTGGACCTAATTGCATGTGGTCCCCGGCTAGAACGATTTGAGTCGAATTTCTTCTGGTTTTTTGACTATCTACCAGTAAAGTCAACGGAATCAATGCTTCCGGTTCAGTTGCCTGGCCGGCTTCATCAATGAAAACATACGAAAAATATGAAGTTTCCAAGTTCAATCCGAGGAGCCTGAAGAATAGCAATTTAAAAAATTAATAAAATATTTGTCTTTATTAGATTATTCTTTTTTTACACTATTGAAGACTAGTTTAAAATTTAAAGGCAAACCTCAAAGAATTCATTAGAGTCGAAATGATAATTTTTTTTTCCAGGATTTCAGCTTTTCTCATCTTCATTTTATCATTCTCATTTTCATTCCTACCAGTCTCTTTGTCAACATTCGCGCAAGGCAAAATGCTATGATCAATAAGGTCGCTAAACAGAAATAATCAAGACGTTCAACTTCACTTGTATAATAGATAATATTTAAAACAATTTGTTTTCTATTTTTAAAAATTACGTCTCTCGTGTATGACTGTAGAGTCGCAAAATATCTGAATGTGGAACACATTGCAGAAGTCTTTTTGTTAATTCATCCGCAGCTGCATTTGAGGGCGTACATACCAATATGTTGTCAGATCGGCACGAATAAATCTGAAACAATTTTTTGCATTTATAAATCGTACAATTCATCGAAAAATAATTAAAATAATCTAACGAGATTCATTGGTACTTGGTAGATTGCTTCGACCAAAGTTGACGTTTTTCCAGTTCCTGGAGGACCGAACAGAATGTAGGGCGCTGGTGTTGCAGTTTTTTGGATAATATTATCTATCGCTTGTTTCTGCTCAGGGTTTTTCTTTGCTTTGATGTTGTTCCAGCGTCTTTCTGAACAACTATAATTTTTGAATTTTATGTAATAACTCTAAAATTTCGACCCAAATGGTGAAAATAAAAGATGAAATAAATATATTTACGCTTTCGGTGTTTTCTCCTGTTCAACAGGATGCAAAAAAGAGCTTGTCAATGTTGAATCTGACAACCTTTTCAATGCAAAAAGTGTGCATCTGACGGTGTAATTGAAAAGTTTAAACGTGACGTTGTAGTGACGTTTCTCCTCGAACCATTTGCTGCTAAGTCTAAAAAAATATATTAAAAACGCAAATAAAAAATCCGATGAAAAAAATAAATTTTCAAATTGATTGATCGCGGTGTCGCGATTTGTTTATTTACCCTTCTGAAACTGCTAGAATTCGTCCGTTTTCAATGTCAATAATTTTTAGATAATATTTTCCGTCCAAAATAACTTCATCCCCGATTGTGACAAACGGATCATCAACATCCAAGTCAGGAACTGAGATTGAGAAAAACGGATTGAAACTGTTCGGCGATTTTTTAATTTTTTGATTCATGAGCGCATGTTTGTTGAGTTCTACGTCCAGGTGGTACTGTTCCATCAAAACAAGTATTTTCAAGTTCCTTAGATGGTCTTTTGACGGGGACATTTTCGCCTTTGTCAACTTGCTTAAAAATCGGGCTAAGTTTTTTTCCATCTTCGACATTTCTAGAGTTTCCTGAAGGTTATTTTTTAAAACTTTTTTCAGCGATTCGGGAATTTCTATTGTTGGAAGGACAATTCTTCCGGGTACCTTATAAAGGTAGATGCTATTTCTAAAAAACAATAATCCTTATGTCACATTGTTGACAATGTAGAATATTGATAAAAATTCAGTTTATTTACCGTAGAGAGCCATGATTCAATGCCTTTTCTTTTGATCTTTCCCCGCTGACAGGATCAGCAACTCTTAGTCCTCGCAAACCCATTTTTGATGTCCAGTGTCGTCAGCATATATCTTTACGAAAAACAAATGAAATGAAAAAATGAAAATCGAGATTGATTGGCAATCTCGAGAAATGACGAATCGAAACAATAACCGGCTGAGTTCATTTGAAACGAAAACAAAACTTGTAAACTACGAGACGCCATCTGTAAAGATAGCTTTGTGTTTTATTATGTAAACAATGGAATATAAATTTTTCATTGGAAAATATAAATGGAAAATAAAAACGTGTTTAAAAAATTGCGGACCTCTAGAGAAATTTATTAAAATTATTATACTAATTTTAAAATTAAGAACAGTGTTTTTAATTTAATATTTTTTTAATTATTGCATTACAATTTGACAAAATTTGAACTGTTACAAATATTGAAATCTTTGAAATCTCGTATATTCAACGTATATTATACGTTATACTTATTGATAGATCATTTTCGATTGCGGTTTCAAATTCGGCAACCGTATATTTCTTGTAATGGAAAAATAAACTAAATGTGTAAATTAATTTTTATGTGCAATTAAATTAGATTAGTTAATTAAATACTTACGCGTATGTTAATAGTCGAAAAATTTGCTGTAAGTACGCTTGTCGTGACTGGAAGGTCAATGTCGATATGGAATGCAAAATGTGAGTCATTGAAAAACTATATATAATGTTAGGTGATTCCCCTCCATATAAGCTGTGATTCCTACTGCGATTTTAAGGTTGTTAGACATTGTTTCCATTTCTTTTTTTCCTTTTTAAATGTTTTTTAACGTCACTTGTTTATTCTTTTCTACACGACACAAATGTCGAGTGAATTGCATTTATTTACTAAGTGCAATTGTTGTAAATTACATAGAAAATTAGAATACAAAATTTGCAAAAAGTGAGTGTGGCATTGAATCGCCAAATTTATGACCATGTTTATCCAATCTCTATCAGATTTTTTCAAGTTGGTTCTTTAAAAATGATTTATGAGGTTATTATTTTACCGCACTCGATTAATTAATGGTGGTTACGTTTTCAATTGTACAGCTTAGCTTTAAACATTTTGCTTTTAAATAATTTTTCTCAGTGCCTCGAATATTCGAATAGTTATTGGAAATCGTCATGCTATTCAATTTCGTTGTATTGATAATACTAATTGCCCAGTTAATAGTGAAAAAACCTGATCAAAACCGTCATCACAATTGTCATGTTTACATAAGTTAATTTATTTATTAATAAATAAATATATTTTTGCAAGATTACTTATTTTACTCTTCATGAATGCGATTGTATGAAACTATAGAAAAATCGTGGAAATACTTCGGTTTGTACCTGGTGTATTGACAAGTATCGGAAAACCATTCTTGAGAACAATGCTAATAAGTAATATCTTTGAAAACATTTCGTTCTTTTGACATTCACGTTTTATCATTCTTTGCGGTTCTGCTGATAAAAATATAATATCTTTCCAATAACAAAATTCTGATACTTTTGTACGAAATTCCGTGCAAACATGACAAAAAATGTCTTTTTTTTCAAAGTCGAATAAAAAAGAATAAAAATTAAACAGAAAACAGTTCAGAGTTCCGTAAACACCAATCCTTAGCGATTTTTCGACGCTGAACGCTAAGTTGGAATTCTCTCTATCTCAAGTTGATGGGGTTTGATGGATTCCAAGTTAGGGTTCTGAGAGCCCCAATGATGAAAATACATATAACACAACCTCAAATGCAATAGCAAATAAATAACTGAACATATTTTCTTAAGAATTTGTTATTATTTATACAATGATGATTGAACATAATTTTAAGTTGAATCGACGAAAAGAGAATCAAGAAAATAAAAATATTTAAATTAATTTACTAACAAATTAATTATTTGTTTGAATGGGCCATTAACTGTAAATCTTATAACAAACGTTAATTAAATTTGTTCATCTCATATCTCTTGAAACAATATAAAAATACAGAGTATTTTTTTACAGATAAAATTATGCGCTTATGCTTATAAATAGTTCATGTACATTATATAACAGAGATTGTAAAATTAAGTATAAAATATGTATGTAAAATATGTACATTTTCCGCAAGATAGAGTTAATATAAATAATGTTTGTCAATCACAAATTTTTTCCCTGCATAGTTCAATATTTTAATGATCAAATAACTTGTCTATACTGCTACAATAACTTCAACGAAAAGTTAATTTTTAAAAAAAATTGCTTAAACTACTGTAAAAGCTACGACGCGCTCTAGTTTGTTTCAATTTGGGCCCAAACTCATATTCGCAAAGTCAGTCATCTGAAAATAAAAAAAAATTATTAGAACTAACAAATTCGGATAAAGTTTTTCTGAAGATGAATTACTGGAGCTTCAATGTGCCTCCTTTTTTAGGCAAGCAGAAGCTTTTAATGCAAACGAGAGGCATTCAGTGAGGCCCGTAGTGAAAGGCACTTGGTAAAAAGCCGCTGCGACCAACGAAATTGGAAAGCGAAGTATAAAAAACTAATATAAAACCAAAACATAAAAGATACTAAAAGTCGCAACGACTTTTTACCAAGAGAAGGAGGCAAATTAAAGCTCGAGTTGTTTACCCTCAAGTTTTTCTACAAAGAAAATTAATTTAAGTAGAATACCCAATGGCCTCTCTGAGGTCTATATTCCGAGTCTTGTAAAATTACTTCCTCATCGTCGCTAGAATCAGAAACGTAGGTGGGAGGTCTAACAAAGTGTTGCCAGTCAGCAACATATCTGACGAGTGAAAACTGCTCGCCCCTACAGGCCTTCTTTTCGAGACAATAACTCAGGAAAGTTTGCCAGTGATCAGAGAATTTTAACACGTGAGGATTTCCTATTACAATCAGCAAACTTTTGGCTCTTGTAATTGAGACATTGAACCGCTGCGAAAAAGAGGTAACAGTTAAAAAAAAAACGAAACTAGAAAAGTAAAAATTGCAGTAAAATTACTTACCTTCTGACTTTCTAAGAAACCAATATGAAATTCGCCGTTGTATGAGAAGAGACGAGAACGAACCGTCGACAAGATTATCACCTCCCTTTCCTGACCTTGAAAAAGCTGAACAGTTCCTACATCGATGTCTGAAAGTTTTTTTCTGATCAAATGCCTCTTGATATATTCCTCTTGTAATTTGAACGGCGTAATCACTGCAATATCACTTTTGCTAAATTTGTTGCTGGCGAGTACTTCTTTCACACACTTGGCAATCACTTCAATCTCCTCCAAGTTGTAGACGCTGAGAATAATAAATGCAATAAAAATAATAAAACGTTAAATAATCATAGTTATTTAATTTGATTAAAATTTACGACCGAATTCGTTTGTCATTTAATTTACCTGTTATTTCCTACTTTGCTCAATTCTGGTCCATCAATTCCATAAAAGATAACAGGCACATTTCGGTTTGGCAAATATTGCCAGTTTTCAGCCCGATGAACGTTTGTTGCACAAGCTTTTAATTCATTATCATAAAACAGCTTGTTTGGAACCTCCAAAATTGCACTGTGACTGCGAAAATTGTTAACCAGTTTCGTAATATACAGTGGATTGTACTTGTTGTTTCTGCCTTTCTTGTAAACAGGTAAGTTCATCAGTCTTTCCATCAACGACATCCCTGAAAAATATTTTAGTCATCTTGTTTTCTATGAATTGATTAATTAAAAAGTTGATTAATTCAAATTCAATTTTTTTTAAAAATTAATAAGCACATTAATAATGATTTTCTTAAACATATTTTATGTGAGAAATTACCCAGTAAGTGTTCGACAAGTTTTGATTTTACAACTGGGCCCAGCTGCATGGGATCTCCAGCAAGAACGACTTGAGTTGAACATTTTTCAGCGGTCAACATCAACGGAATAAGGGTTTCAGGCTCAGTAGCTTGGCCAGCTTCATCAATGAAGATGTATGAAAAATATGAACTTTCTAATTTCAACTGTATCAGCCTGAAAAATGCATCAGTCAATGAAGAATTCTACTAAATAAAACAATTTTGATTCGATATATAATAGTTTAGAATGCTAACTTCACAGAGTTCATCACTGTTGAAATTATAATTCTCTTTTCCAGCATGTCGCACTTTCTTGCAATCGGGCCTAACTTTTTGTTATCGCGGCTATCAACATTCGCGCAAGACAAAATACTATCGTCTATCAGTTCCCTAAACAAAAAAAAAAAAGTCAATTTTACGTATTTGATATTATCCATGCCTGAAAACATTCTAAAAAGGTTCAATTTTACATCTTCCTTTTCTCGGTGTACAATCGGAGAATATCTGTATGTGGTATGCTTCGAAGCAGTCTTTTTGTGATTTCGTCTGCTGCTGAGTTTGATGGCGTGCAAACCAGTATTTTGTCATTTTTTTGGCTGAAGTAAATCTACAAGCAATGTTTTTTTTTAGATTTTTAGGTTACAATGAATCTACGAGCAGTAGAATTTTTCGAACAAATAGTAGAATCTCTTTTTTTAATCTTTGCAGTATTTTGAAAAAAAATACCTGGTAGATTGTTTCAACCAGAGTTGACGTTTTTCCAGTTCCTGGAGGTCCAAACAAAATGTAAGGCGCTGGACTTGCAGTTTTTTGAATTATGTTTTTTATCGCCTGTTTCTGTTCTGGATTTTTCCTTGCTTGCAAATTGTTCCACTGTCTTTCTGAACAACTATAAACATTTGTTATTTTTGTTATTTCTACATTTTGTGAGAATAGCAAAATTTGTCGGTCAAAATAATTAAAAATTCAAATGAAATTACTTTTCTTGAGTAATTTTTGACAAAACACAAAACAAAATTTATTAATTTAAATGACTTTTTCATAACACGTGCATCAAAAACGGCCAACTTCTCCCTGATTTGTCGGGAGAGAAACACTGTTTTATTCCCAAGACGCGGTTCATTCCCTGTTACCATGGTAACAACCATAATAACAGGGAATAAACCGCACCTTGGGAATAAAACAGTGTTTCCGTCCCGACAAATCGGAGAGGTTAGCCGTCTTTGATGAACTTGTTATGAAAAGATATATATGCCACATGGGAGATACAAACGTTTAAACCTCGGGAGAAGTGACCAGCACTCGACTACACCCGCGGAATAAACGCTTGTTTCTCTCCCTTGTAGCGTAACATACTATTAAGGATACTTCTTAAAACTTCTAAAAATTTTGATTTTGTGGATTTAGTTGGTTTTCAAATTCAGCCCCCAGTAGTATGATAAACATTATATAATAATATTATAAAGAATTTCATGTTTATGAAAGCAGACAAGATAAATGATTGGTGACAATCTAAAATTTATACTTACACTTTGAAAGTTTTAGGTGTTTGCTCTACAGGATGCAAAATGCTGTCTATCCAAGGCGAATCCGATATCTTTTGCAGAGCATAAAAGGTACATCTGACGGTATAATTGTTTACCCGTTTGAAGGTGGTATTGTACCGCTTCGTTTCATCAAACCAAAGAGCATGTCTAGGTGATAAAAATAATAATATTATTTCAATCCCACTGTTATCAATTAAACAACAGAGCATCGTGTTGCTGTTAAAATGTTCAAAGGTTGAAATTTTTTCTTACCCTTTACAGTTTGCTTCAATCTTTCCATTTTCAACGTTTACTATTTTCAAATGGTGCTGGTGATCCAAGATTACTTTGTCCCCAACACTGACGAAGGGTTCATCTGCAACTAAACCTGGGACTTCGATAGTAAAAAAAGGGCTGAAACTGTTGCAAGATTTGATGATTCTTTGGTTCTTCGGTGCTTTTCTATTGAGTTCTAACTCCACCTGGCACTGTTCTATCAGAACTAGAACTTTCAAGTTCCTTAGATGATCTTTGTATGGGACATCTAGAACTTCTGATTTTACTAGTTTGTTTACAAAATGGACCAATTTTTTTTCAGTCTCGGTCATGCCAGGAGTTTCCTTGAGATTATTTTGCAACACCGTTTTGAGCATTTTAGGAATTTCAACTAACGGCAGATCAATCCTTCCCGGTACTTTGTAAATATACCGTCTGGTTCTAAAAAATGTTGTTTATTGTTGATGATACCATTTAACTTAATTATTTACAAACAACTTGAAAACTCATATAATTGATGAAACATTTAGATAATTATTTATTCTTTTCGAAATTCTTATTTGTTTGTAAATAGAAAATGTAATAGAAGATGATCATTAATCATTTCTATGAATTCAATTTATTTTCTATTGTTTTATATAAATTTATTAATAAATTAAGGCGGTATAAAAAGTTCGATTGAAATTTTTAGGTTACAAAAATCGGTTCGGGGTCGTGAGCTAATACAGTAGTTTTGTTTATAATGAAAAATGATCAGGACAATCTTTGGAAAATTGTCTTTGTCCTGATATATTTTTCGTTATAACCAAAATTATTGTTTTGGCGCACGACCTCGAGCCGTTTTTGTAAACAAACCAGCCATTTTTATATCGCCTTAATAGTGCACACGTTACTCAAAAGTGACTAATTCGCCATATTGTTAGCAGTAATAACATGCAAAAATAAGTTGTTTTTAACCTAAAAAATGACTAATGCATTAAATAATTCTTTTTAAACATCACTTGTATGAAAATATTCATTATTGGGAAGAAGTTGCCAATCAAACGCGAATTTTATTGCAGCGCTATAGGTTTCCCTTTGTTTGTCAAACTTCGTCAAGCACGTGTTTGGAATTGTCAACTTCATCTCTCACACACTTGTTGATTCATATAATTCTAAAATAAATGTGTACCTCGACAGTGCATCTTCTTCTGATCCTCGACTAAATGGATCAGTTATAATTACACCTCTCGAACTTGCCATTCTCGATATTTAACGCCTTTGAATGAGATTTGAGAACCATAAAACTGGATATCCGAGACAAAGTAACAGGAGGCAGGAGGTATAAACCAGTCAATACAATACGACTTAGGTGTTTCCCCGTACTTATTCTCTACGATTCTCAAGGCGTATTCACAATAATGATAAGACGTTTCAAGTTTCAAAACTATTTTAAATTGTATATAAACCAGCTACAAAGAAAGTTCTTTTGAAAATTTTGTCCATTAAAATATTTTCTCAAATAGGATCAATATATTATTTGAACAATTTTTAAGTCGTACATTTTGTTAATTAAGAAAATTTATTTGTCAAAATGTTATACAATCGCATTATATTAAACTGAAATACAGATTCAATAATGCATTCCATAAATAATTCAGTTCTTTTAGAACATGTATTCAATATGTTATATTATAATGTCCAAGCTGGAATTTAACAGCAGGAAAATTTTTAATTACAAAAAAGTTAAAGTCAACGAAATGAATATACATAATAAATTCTAAACTCACACAATAATCAATAAGAACTGCATTATCGAAAAAAATACTAAAGGCTCTGAGAGAAGTCTCAGAGGAAAAAACGATTATGTAACTGTATATGTCAAACGCCACCTAAACTAAGTTTGACAACCGGAAACATTGTTTGTAGTAAATAATTATATCAAATGGGATGAATGTTTCAGAAAATTGAAATTTGCAATTCAACGTATTTAATTACCATAGAAGTAATTTTTCCTCTCTGATTCTCTCTTTGCTTTTAGTCTAATAAATGGTAAAATTTTCCAAATAGATACAGCCACTTGGACATTATTTACAAAAATAAATAATTTTTCAGCGTGAACATTTGTTATAGAACAATTTTTAGTCACAATATAAAAGTGTATCACAGATACAAGACTCGGTTTGTACTCAGTTTGTTCAATCTATTCTATACGAAAATTATCAAAACTAGTCTTGATCTGTTCGAGCAATTGGAAAATGTTTTGGAAATCTGAACCTCTTGCTGGATTCACGTTTGCGTTTTGATTTGTCGATCTCGTTTCATTCAAAGCTGATTTGCAAACGTCTGAAAAATGCACAAAAAATATTTCAATTCAAGTCGTTACATAAAAAAATAACTGATGAAATGAATAAAAACAATTATTGTTAAACGAAGAATACGTACTACTGATAACGGCAAGAGGTTTTGCTTTCATCGACTTCATAGGCGACTTTTTCTTAGCCTTATCATCATTCTCGATTTCCTTGATTTCGACACTACTTTTCGGTATGAATTTCGGTGGTCTCAAGAATTTCCTTCGGTCGCAAATTGATTCTTGCAGCGTGAACCTTTCCCCCACGCAGGCATTATTCGCGACGCAATAGGCCAAAAACTGGTTCCAAGTTTTGTCAAACTTTAGGACGTGAGGATTTCCCACAACAATGAGCAAAGATTTGGCTCTAGTCAACGATACGTTGAATCTCTGGAAAAGAAAATAAGAAAAATTATTCAAATGTTTGTTTAAGAAAAAATTTAAAAATGAAAAAAATAGAGTGGATAGGATCGCACTTTTTGATTGGAAAGAAATCCTATGTGAGTCTCGCCATTGTGTTTGAGAAGACGCGAACGCACGGTGGACAAGATGATGACGTCCTTTTCTTGGCCCTGAAAAATCTGAACTGTGCCAACGTTGATGTCTGGGATTTTATTGATCTTCAAATGATCCTTGATGCGTCTTTCTTGGAGTTTAAAAGGTGTTACGACTCCAATATTTTTGTGCTCGAATTTCTTTTCCCCGATAGTGAGTTTTTGCACATATTGTAAAATCGTATCAATCTCGCTCAAGTTACAGGTACTGAAATGTGAAAATAACATAATCAGTTAAAGCCCTAAGCTTTCATTTAATTTTTATAATATCAAAAAATAATTTACATTTTTTTGGGTGTGCTTTTTTGGATATAAATATTAATAACATACCTCGGACTTCCTTCCTCTTTGTATTCTGGTCCACTGACAGCATGAAAGATAACGGGGAAATTCTTGTTCAACAAGTGTTCCCAGTTTTCACCCATAGCAATCTCTGGTCCTCCACAAGCCAGCAGTTCATTATTATAGAACAGCTCATTGGGGATTTTGAGAATTGCATTGTGGCTTCTGTAGTTTTTGACCAGTTTCGTGATGTAATTCGGATTGTGGGCGTTGTTTTTTTTCCCGTAGAGTTTTAAAGTCATAAGACGCTCCATCATAGACATTCCTGATAAAGTGAAATAAATAAAAATGTTGTTACAAAGAAATGTAAAGAAATATTGTTGCTAATCGCACATTTGTTTTTTTTGTCTTTGATAATATTAGAGAAATATTTACAATAAATATGTAGTACCTAAAAGATGATTTACGTGTTTGCACTTCACGACTGGACCTAACTGCAAAGGATCTCCAGAGAGAACAACTTGAGTATTGATATGGTGATCATGGATCAGTAACGTGAAAGGAATCAAGGTTTCAGGCTCCGTAGCTTGACCGGCTTCATCGATGAAGATGTACGAGAAATACGAACTGCCCAAATCCAAACCAATCAGCCTAAAAAAGAAACGGACAATTTATTATGAAGAAACAATTTGGCTAATTTCTTAAATTTGTCAAAATCAATATCCTTACCTCATACTGGTCGTAAGTGTAGCAACAACTATGTTTTTCATAACGATCACTTCCGACGGAATCATAATACCGTTGCCATTTATTATGTTGGCGCAGGGAAGAATTGAATCGTCAATGAGTTTACTGAAAATAAAAATTGTTACTTATACTATAGCTTATTGAAAAATATTTTAAAATAAATTTTATAGATCATAAGAAACAAACAGTAATTAATTCATTAATTTCTGAGGATTAAAAGCCGTGAGTTCTTTTTCTAAAAATTCCAAAGAGTCATTACAAAACAAAATCGTATTCAAATCTTACACATCTCTTGACGGACTGTACAAACGCAAGATGTCACTAAGAGGAATTTGATGCAGAAGACGTCTAGTTATCTCATCGGCTGCTGTGTTTGATGGAGTACAGATTAACACTCTGTTAGAGGGGTTGCTGGAATGAATCTTCAAACACAAATTTTAATGCAACCAATCAATACAGTTGTTTTCTAATTAAAAAAAAATGCTATATGTTTAATTTTATTATAAAACATTGATGGTAAAATGCACCTGCAAAATTGCTTCAACCAAAGTGGCAGTTTTGCCTGTTCCTGGGGGACCAAACAAAATGTAAGGCGCAGGGCGTGCGGTTTTGCAAAAAATGTGATCCACAGCTTGTTTTTGTTCGACGTTCCTCAGGATATTCAAGTTAAAGAATTGTCTGTCATGCTCTCTGAAATAAGAAACCCATACAAAATTAAATACTCATGTGATACATTGGGTTAAAAAAATAATAGACAATATGTTCAATCAATCAATGTAATGCAATTCAAAAATTGATAAAAACTGTATCAATTACATTCTCCGATTTGTAGATTTTAATTGTGGATGCAGGAGGCTTTCTTTTGCTACCCATTTTGATAACTGATCAATAGCAAAGTGACAGCACTTCATCGAATAATTGTGTAGCTTGAAACTCACGTCGTAGGTCTTTGATTTTGAGTACCAACTTGTAGATCTAAAAACAAAAATGGAAAAAAATAATACCAACTCAAAAAATAACAATAATTTAACAACAAAGAAGAAATAATAAAGCAAACAATCTTTATCAATGACTGTGTAATGAAAAAAAAAAACGTTATACCCTTCTGCTCGAGCCTTGAGTGATCCATTGTGAATCTCTATAATTCGAAGGACGTTCTGATCCAAGAGCACCATATCTCCGATATTGATGAACGGATCATCTTCATCCAAATTGGGCACGATCACAGTAAAAACTTTGTTTCTCGGATCCTGGGTTAGCTGCTGTTTCAACAAGCGACGTGATTTCAGATCCTCCTCAATATAATATTGCTCAACATAGAGGAGAATTTTGCAAATTTCTAAGTGGCCTTTCGCCGGAAGCACGCGCGTTTTTGCCAACTTTTTTAGCATTTTTACATACTCCGCCTCGGTCTCAGACATCTCCGGGAGCAATTCCAGATTGTTTGCCAAAACGGTTTTAATCTGCTCTGGCATTGTGACCTCTGGAAGTTTGACATTCGCAGGCATTTTGAAAATGTTGTACTTGCGTCCCAACCTGTGGAAATGTGATTTAAATCATAAAATGATAAACAATATTGTAAACTTAAAACAAAGAAAATAACGAATACAATGCCTTTGTATAAATTGGTGATTTATTTTTACCTGGACAAATCATTTCTTTGGTATTTATTCATTTTGTCACAAGTATTGAAACGGTTTTATTTGTCTTTCACATGTAACTGTTATCATTTCATACTGAGCACAAGTTTTTAAACTGCCAGTGTTTATTCTTGCTTGCTAGTGTTTACAATTGCCTGTCAGTGTTTTGTTTTGACGTTATTGGCGCCAAATGAAATTTTACTACAAAATTCCAATCATAAGGATTCCCAATTAATTGTTCGAAACTTGTTTATTTTTCATTTCATATCAATCATTCATTTTTTGCAGCAAATTTCAAACAAAGTTTTTTGTTACAATTGAGTACGAATTATTCTCAACAAAGTTACAAACAATTTGCAGTAAAGTGTAATTTTAAGTTGATAACTAAATTTTTTGGTGGATGTCAATCAATTGTTAAAATATTTCAACAAAATTTGAATCATAATTGTTGCGAGAACAAGTTGCAAATTGAAAAACAAGTGTATTTTAACATTTAAAACGGAATGATATGTTATATGTCTCGTAAAGGACACAAAAGGCGAATAATTGCCAAACTTGGCGATTGGTCGTTACATCTCTGTTATTACTGACTGGTCTGAGCTTCTGTTCGCTCGAAAATGTATAGTTTCTTATTTTTTGCGGATATGCAAGCTCTTGCTAAACCTCCCATTTGATAATACAAAGTCCGTTCATTGGCTAGCAACTAAAGTCAGTAAAAGGATGTTCGCGAAAATTCTATAAGAAACAAAGAAATAAATAGATGAATAAAAAAGCTTTTTTATCATTTACAAAAAAAATTAGGTCTATCAATGGCAAAAAGTAATAAACTCTTTGTTATGCATTAAATTTGCTTGAAAATAATTAAAACATTTTGAATATGCAATTTCGGCGGAGATTACCAATCCCATTTTTCTCGGCAGAGTTTGCCAAACTTTTTTTAGAAGCCCCTTTTCGGCGGAGTTTACCTGTGGCCCTATCAATGCTATTTCCTGATGGGGCGTAACTTTCTTTGCTTAATTAATATTTATTATATTATTTATCTATCAATTATTATTTTGTAACTATTTCATGATCATCCGTGAAGATATAATAGTTATTTTTCCAAAAAAAAAAAAAAAAAAATGAAAATTTTCACTATTTTGAAACAAACATGACAATTTTTAGGGCTATTCAATTTTTTGTGTAAAACTTTTTTGCATGGTAAATCGGTAAACCCGTTCGAGCCAAGAATCACTGATTGAAATAATTCTTAAAATGTACATTATTTTCTGTAGAATAGAATCTATTTTTACCTACCTACTTTGAAGTTCATTACCAACAATAATAATTCATTTTTCTAAGCAGTCTTTGTTTATTTTAAAAAAACTTGTAATTATAATTTGCAAATAATTGTTATAATTATATTTTATCGCAAAATCTTCTGTTTCAGAATTATAGTAGTAGGTATTTTTATAAATTAAAAAAATTTAATGAGGCAACATTTGAAGGACTCGCAATGGTTTATTAAACGTAATCCAATTTTACAATTCATAACTCCGAGTTAATAACCACTTGACTCATACAACTTATTCCTGATCGTGATTTTCAACTGAAATAAACCGAGCGGCGACGATGCATTCAAATTCAACGCAGCAACCACTCGCAGGCTGTGTTCTACCAACAAACTATGGCAGCGTGATTTATTCGAGCGCAGCAGCACCGGAGATAATTTCAATAAGTTCTCGGGTGATGACGGCCTGTCGCGTGCGATTGAATGTAAGTGTGAGTTTGTCAATCATCTCCCCGGCGTTTTTGCTGGCGTTGTCCATAGCAGTCATCCTGCTGGACTGCTCGCTGCAAGCACCTTCTTTCATCGAGTAAAACAACATGGATGCCAGAGAAAATTCTAAGTAACTCTGAATCACGTCATCGTCCAACGAGTCGTAGATTGAAAGCTTTGGCGCGGTTGCCACAGAATTTTTGTCAAAAAGTGGCAGATGATCTATTGCGTACGATACCACTGACTTGAATCTGTTGTATACTATCTTTCCGGATCCAAATGTATATCTGAAAGGTTTAAAATTTTCATCATTATAATATTTCAATGAAAACTGATAAATTAATTTCGAATTATTAAATTAAAAATTACCCGCTATTGAGGACTTCATTAGCTACTTTTGCAGCATCCAGGAATGTCGGTGGTTTTCTTCCAACTTCAGACGCGACGAACAAAATATTTTCAGCAAACAATCGCGCAAGGACTGCTCGTGATTTCTCTCCGATGCAGATGATCTTTGTGTTCTCTCTCTCCTTCGGGTCTTTAAGCAAAGTGTCTCGAATATTCCTGGCGATACCGGTGTGTACGGCACCACAGAGACCACGGTCGCTTGTCACCGCAATCATCAGTTTTTTTGGCTCATCTTCTGGAGCTGCAATCTCAGCCTGCTCGTAGAAAATTTTTGACCCCTCACCCAGAGGACGAGCTTGTCTCAGATCACGCTCAGCGCGGTTGTACTTGGCTGCTGACACCATCTTCATGGACTGGGTGATTTTCTGGATGTTTTTTACCGATTTTAATCTCATGGAGATGGCTTTTAGAGTGGCCATTCCCCGCTGCTGCTGCTGCACCAGCGGTGCAGACACCAGGGGGTAGAGGGTAACCGTGTGGCGCATCATCTTGTCCACTTAATTTTTATTCCCTGCAAAAAACCAACATTAACATAACAATCGCATTATATTACTTGCCAATTAAAAATCAAGTTTTGAACGTGTTATCAAAGTTAGTGCTTCAAAAGTTCTATTGCTGATTTGTTTACTTTTGACATTTAACAACAACTACGGACAGGTGTCAAAACCATTTTTACAACGTAAAAAACGGCAATCTGAAGTTCAAAGTTTTGGAAAGATTCAAAATGTAGAAAATGTACAATAATAAATTTGCACCAGCAGACGACAGTCGACCTTCGAATTAACCAAATACACCCACTTATTTTGATCACAATTAGATGGGCACTGATCATTTACACTCAGCTGTCAAACATCTATCGAAAGAATTGTTAATTTGAGGTAAAACACGATTTTGGTGAGTTTTATGTAATCATTGCCAGCTGTAAATCGGAGCAATGACGGCCACTGGCTGACAAAAGTCACGACTTATTAGTTTTATAAGTTCCACGGCACACACGATTTTCGGGCTGTGACCAAAATCGTGAGTGTTTGGATGGTGAGGAACTGTCGTTTACCTGAGGTTTTTAGTTAGAAATTAATCAAGGAAAGATGTTGAAAATTACTCCTCGCCTTACCCTGGTTATTAGAGTAGGTTCACGAGTTCGCGATAGAGACAGATGCGCGACTGCAAATCTCAGCACGCGACTGGGAACCATGCGCCACCTTGTTGATCTCTCTTTAAGCTCCAATTCATTATGTAATAGCTGGTTCAAATCAATTCTAATATGGAATTTAAATTGAATTTAAAAAAATATTAGCAAACAATAATTATCTTTTCTTATTGTTCTCATAATAAAAACATGTCACAACATTTTTGACAGTTTAACATAACCTTAAAATGTTACTTCGAATTTTTGTTCTACATTTTGAGATCAAATACAAGATTTTTAACAATGATATTCAAATAATATTTGACGTTTAAAAAATGTGTATTTTTATTTTGCAAATTTTTTCAATGTTTGTAGCCCTGCGTGCAAAAAAGAGGTTACGTCGGGTTTTCTCTCTTGAACAAAAAGCGCTCCACCCCCACCCGCACTTTTCGGGACTGCTCGGGACCGTGACTCGTGTGCTCGTGACCATCGTGACAGACGGAGGGATTCAGAGGGATTTGTGTGGATTTGTGTCCGAAATGAACAAGCGGCTCGGAGGTTTAACGGTTATTTCACGGACGTAGTCTGTGAAATAACTCGCTTTGTAATATTTTGGCTGTGACGCAACGCGGCACAAAAATGGCCCAGTGCAAACTCACGCCGAGGGAATTCATTGTAAATGCATTCTCGCCGCAGGTTGCCGCGGTTTGCTCAAGCAATGCCGAGGCGACGTGTCAGCGCAACAACCTGACATTCATTCAGCTGTTACAACCCTTTTGTCGGATCAACGCTGAAGGTCGGTCAAATTTCCTTTTGTCTTATTGATTGTTGACGTTTGACATTTGTCAGAAACGAATAATGGGCGGTGTTATTCAAATCTCACTATTCACTTTTTTTTTGCAAAACTGAGAGTATTTCAATGTTCTTTGAATGTTTCACTTTTTCTCTTTGGTTTGATTTCATTATTAATATAACTTTATAATTCCGTATAAAAATAAATTATATTTGATTATCGACTGAGTTTTTATTTTCTTGTTTACTATTTTATTGTTCTTTATAATTGGATGATTATCAATGACAAAATATATTTTCTATTTGATATAATCAAAATTGTTTTCATTTTTTTTTTCAGGTCACATCAAAGATCCGCAAGGAGTAACTGTCACAGTCCGATCGCTACAAATATCAATAAAAGACGTGAATTGTTCAGCACCCGAACCAATGCTAGCAAGAAAATTGCTCAATGAATCTGTGAGTTCAAGCCATTGCGATAGAACTACAACGGTAGATGCGGGCAAATGTAAATTGGACATCCCAGTTGCTGTGCCCTGGTTTGAGGCTTGGAGAGAAACATTTTTAAATGTGCAGTGTCCTTGGTATCACGAGTTCACAAAATATTTTCTAGCCTGTATGATAGTAGTTTCTACCGCCGATGATGACCCGAAGGAAAAAATTCAGCAGATTGGTTCACAACTGAACCAGTCATCTGGAAAGTCTCCGAAATGGTTCAACAACAACACTTTGAGATATTATGTACTGGTTCATGATGTCAGTCAGGACGACAAGAAAAAGTAGGTTGTTTATTAACAAATTATCTCAACATAAAAAATAAATATAACAGATTGTATTCAGTTTGAATTTATTTTGCTAAAACACAATCGTAATTTAAATCATTAGAATTCAAGTTTGTATAATTATAAAAATATGTTTTAGAGCTGAGGACGTGTTTACAGAAATTAAAACTTTGTACGGAAGCAACAATTGTTTTTTGTTGCAAATGAATTCGAGGGCTCAAAATCAGCTGGACGAGAACACCCACTTGCCCGATCCCTGGAGCCAATTTATCTCCAAACACCTAGACACAACTAGCAGCGATCAAAGCAGTTCACCCCGGACACCTGCTGACAGTACAGGTGTTTGTTCTATGCCCAGCCAGGTCGTTACTGAACCTGATAAGTGAGTACAAGATTATAATAATATACTTTAACGTTGAAAACAAAATATATTGAAAAAAAATTGAATTTAAATTTACATGGCTAATAATTGAAATGTTAAAAAAACATTTTTCAGATCGAGCAATGCAGGTACGCCGTTAACACCTCGAAATCCGATGTTTCCCACATCAGAAATGTCAGATCCGATGCTGACGTCGGCAGAGATGAACGATCTGGTGCAAAGCGCCTTAGAAGTCGGTCAAGAGGCAGTACCAATAACTGTGCACCCGTTGAGTCCAGAGGGTGAGACTTTCCCCAGTCTGGACGGATTGAAATCTGCTTTTTCTGATACAACAGCTCCGATCAACGCGAACGTCTGGGCTGACTCACCAAGTTCTGTTGCCGTCCAGCATGGTGCTAGGCTTTCTCGCGAAGACCTCGAAAGGTTACGCACAATGATGACAGATTTTTGTTTAAAAAGTCTTCTGCCTTACGTGGAAAAGCAGATCAATCTTTTAAACGATGTTATTTCGAACAAAAAAGGTGTCAGCAGGAGCTTGTTTAGTGCGACAAAAAGGTGGTTTGGATCTAGCAAACCCGGCGTGCCTGGAAGTACTCCTACAAACGCTGTAATGTATGTTTTCATTTTCAAGAGATTCATGTTTTTAAAATATTGAATCTTATTTTTCATAAAAAATGCTATACTATTTTTAGATACACCGTTGATTCAGCAGAACTACAACTAAGACGTTTAGGCGACTTGTGTTTTATGTTTGGTCACTACTCATTGGCATATCAAGCATACCATAACGCAAAACGTGATTTCGCAGCGGACCAGGCCTGGCTTTATTATGCTGGAGCTTTGGAGATGGCGGCTCTGAGTGCCTTTTTGATGGATGAAGTAACGAGAAAAACCATCGAGTACATGGACGAAGCGATTCTCACTTACATTAACACGTGCAAGGTGCCCCAATTTGCCACAAGAGCCACGCTCTTGAGTGCTGAATGTCTCAAAAACCGAGGTCTATATGGCGAGGCTGCTAAGCAGCTCATCCGGATGACAAGCGAGGATTCTGATCTGCGATCAGCGCTGTTACTCGAACAGGCTGCTTATTGTTTCATCGCTCCAAAAATGGTTAGGAAGTATGCATTCCATGCAGTTCTTGCTGGGCACAGGTTTTCTAAAGCAGGACAGAAGAGACATTCTTTGAGGTGTTACCAGCAGGCACATCAGGTAAAATATAACCAAATTGTAGTAATTCGAATATTCCAAGATTAGAAGGACCGAGTGGACAAATTTATACCGAGAATTCAAATTGCAATAAGTCTTACGTTTTTTTGCAAATCGTACTGAAACTTAACAACTTGTAAATGTATAATTTTTTAACAGTTTTATTCAACATTTTATTATTACGTTGAAACGAGTTATTACATGATTTCAAAAAACATTATTTTGAATAAACTCATATTTTTTCTTTTCGGTAGAAAAAATTTCGGGTCTTCTAATATTAAAATATATAATGTAAATAAATTATGAAGTGAAATTCTATAAGTGAGACTATCAAATTATAGGTTTACAACAGCAGAGGATGGTCCTTGGCTGAAGATCACATTCATTTCATAATTGGCAGACAAGCAGCGTCTCTCAAATTTGTATCCGAGGCCGCCGAAGCTTTTGAAAAACTTCTCAGTGCTTCAAGTAGACAACCTGCCATGCAGCAATCAACATTTTTACGAGAGTTCTTGTACATTCATAATGTAATTAATTTTTGCAATCAAAAATTTCCAAAAATACGAACATTGCTTACTAAAATTAAATTTTTGTTTTGCAGCAACTGGCAGAGGAAACAGGACCAGGGGCCGAAAATCCTCCAGATCTACCTCTTCCTCTGATCGATGGCAATCAGGTAAAAGTTCTCCTCGGTCCAGCGAACGACGAAGTGGACCGACTTCTAGCTCAGAGCGACGACACCGACGACGTGCGATGGTCAAAACTCGAACAGCTTTTAGTCACAAAAGCTCAAGGCTCTGCACCGATGATTTTCAAGCCGACCATAACTATACTCTCGAACTACAGCAATAATTCGACCGTACCTAAAGCAATTGTTGACGAACCAGTTTATTATTCTATAGAACTACAAAATCCGCTGCAGATAGCTCTAAGTTTATCGGACGTGAGTTTGATCTGCTCATTCGAAGATGGAAAGTCAGACGGCAGTGAGGTAGAATGTAGCAAAGTAGAAAATTTGGAACTGCAGCCGACCAGCAAGCAAAGAGTGCTTCTTTCATTAGTGCCAAAGAAAACTGGCCATGTGAAGGTTCTAGGGATTTCTTACAGTTTGAACAGCTCGTCAAATCAAAATGTGGACAAAAATGGATCAACCGAGTCGCCACTCGTTCCTTCTGCAGTCAAAGGCAGGTGTTTGTTCAAAGTAAAGGGAAAGAAAGTAAAAAACGCCAAAGAAAAACCGGGCACGGAATTGTACAACAAGGATTATAGAATGGAAATGAAAGTGTTTGAAAAGGCTCCATTTATGAAGGTATACTTTTCTCTTTACTTTTCAAGTCTGAAAAAAAAAGAATTCTCTAAAATTTGACTTTTTGTAGGTTTCATTTTCTAAGCTGTCGCCGGAGATGCTGTGTGGAGAAATACAAAGAGTGGAAGTCGAATTGCAAAATATCGGGAGTGCTCCTCTGACGAACATACACGTTGCAACCACAAATCCTCAACTGTTTTCTGTACAAAATTCCACAATCGACCTTAGTAAAAGTGGGTTACGAAACAATGCTATCAAACTAAATTTTAATTTTCAAAGAACGTTTCAAAAATGTTAATTTAATATTTTCAGGCGACGGCACAAAGTCTGATGACCTAGTATCGAAACTGTCTCTGCCACCAGCATTAAACGACACGTTACAAATTGGCGCCACCTATAAAACGACTTTCTGGGTTCGAGCTCCTCACAAAAAAGGGAACCACCGATTGGATCTGCTCTTCTACTACGAAAACCCTGACAAAAAATCGACCCCTCGTTATCGTACTGCTCGCCATACCTGGCACCTCACTGTCATGGACTCAATATACATCAGCGCTATCACGCGAAGAAGTGCAAAGACTCACGAAAATGGGCCAACATTGAACCTCACGGTGCACATCAAAAATACCAATCAAGTGCACGATCCATCCCTCAACGAGATCGAGCTTACAAATATCTACCTCTTAGGACCTACGTGGTCCCTCCTCAGCTCCGATCTGGTGGGATCAGAGGCAAAGATTCAACCGCAAGAGATGATCCATTTCCTTCTTAAACTTCATCGATCGGTTTCGTCAAAAGGTTCAGATCTAAAACTTTGTCCGGATGACGATACTGCTGCTCCCTATCTAGATTTTGTTAGAAGAAGGAACGCAGTAGCTCTTGACGCAGAGAAAGAAGAGTCTCAGATGGTACTGAAGTCGACAACGAAGGAAGACGATAGGATTGCAGTGACCTTGAAACTGGACGCCACTCTGGTTCTTAGGTGGAGGGTCAGGGTGGTCGAAGGTGGGACTGTCTCGAGACTAGCAATAGGCCAGCACCATATAGACATTGAAGCGCTCAACAAACCTTACAACCATCCGAACGAAGTCAGAATTGATAAGCTTGAGCAAAACGAACCGTTAAAAATTTTTGGGCCCGATGCCAATGTAAACGATAGGAGAACTTTTGCGAGAAAGGATGGGTATTTAGAAGAGGACTATCTAAAGAGTGTTATCTCTTATACTTTGCAACATGAAAGGAAAATGGAGTTTGATTTTACCAGGAGCAGAGTCTGTATAGTACCGATCAAGATTGTACTGCAAAATAACTCCAAATGCCCGGTATTTGTTCGGATTGATACGGTTGGAACTAGCAGGTAAGACATTTAAATGTGTTTCTTTCGTTTCGCAAAGGTTCAATTGTTTAGTAATGTTCTTTGGTGTTTGTCAACAGTCCCCTACAAAGTGACCGGTTAATTAGTTCAATGGCTCCGAAACATTTTCGTTGCGAGGCTTCTACTCATTTTCGTTACGTCGGCCAAACTGCGGTGAGATGCGAGGTTCCAGCCTTTGGAGGTCATTCTGTTTTATTGCATGCGTTGCTTCCTATGCCTGGAACTTATGACTTGGCCTCTAGACTGAGTGTTGCAGCAAAACCTGAAGGCAGAACTGATTTCATCGTTCAGGATTGGCATGTTGAAAGTGTGTGTATTGTCGGTCAATCGAGTCCGGCGAAACAAAACTGAGTTATTGAAATGTTTAAATAAAAAATGAATTCAAAAAACGAAATACAATAAAACTAATTTGCATTCAATTAGAAAAAAGAAAGAACAAATTTGAGGCTGTAAATAAAAAAGAAACAAAAGTTGGGATGTAGCACAGTGCCTTAAATACAATACCGGATGTTCACTTGTGCTACAAAATGTTCACAAGATTTTTAAGTTAGCAGTTTTTTTACTCTCATATTTTTCCTTTTTGAATGTTTGTACATCCAGAATATTGTTTTTTATCATCTTGATGTTGTTGATGATTTTATATAAGTTTTACGCCAACTGTGTAAAAAGTTATACGTGCAAATATCCACTGAATGAATATATATGTTGAAGTGTAAATATTGTAACAAGTGCGAAGGTTTTTATTGGATGTGTAAATTGATTTTTCAATAAACTAGTTATTATTGAGATGTATAAAATGAAAATGCGAATGTTTATTTAAGGAAAAATGGTTATATGAATAAAAATAAAAACAGAATTTTGTAGTATAATTTTTGAAAATATTTATTGAAAAAATAATTGTGTCATTTAAAATTTCAAGCCAATTTTAAATTCAAAATTTAATGAAAAATAATTTCTCATATGAAACAGTTATAAATAACTTTTGATATTTATAGTCGGCATTATAGATTCAATATCCACTTGTTGTGAACACATTGGACAAATCCCATCTGCTTCGATAATTCTGAAACAAGGTAGATTAACATTTTGTTACTATTGTTCTATAATGTTACTGGACAATACATCAATTTGATTTGATCATACTTCAAAAATTCACTTTGAATAGCGGGAAAATCACAAGATGGGCAAACTGTGAAATCGTCCTCAATTATATGATAGCCCTAAAAATCAAAGTACATTTAAAAGATTTTATTTCACTTTTGGAAAATTCAAAATTAGAGCCAATTTTTTTACCGTAGCTATACAAAAAGGAATAGTATTTCTACAATTATCGCAGTTCACTTCGGTTTCTGGAAGTTTGTTTTTGCAATATGGGCAAGGTGTTAACTTTTCTGTCACTTTTTCGATATTATTTTTCGGTGGTTTTCTTACAATGGCCTCGATTCGTTTAATGTATTTTGAATCAATTTGAGATTTGTATTCTGGGCTCATCAACATTGCTGCGAAATTAAAAGACTCGTCCTTGAGTCCAGCTCGTTGACATTCAATCACTGCGGAAGTCATTATTGGCACAATATCTGAAAATGTATCAGTCGGTTAATTAATCTTACTTTCTCTTGCAAAATTTTTACGTAAAATGTCTATTCTTACGTGAGGGAAATTTTGAAATATTGTTGACAACTCTTATCAACATTCTAGCGCTGCAGTAATGATTTTGTTTCTTTACGTGTAAGCGCACCAAGATGTAAGAATGTAACAACCGCATGTTATTTTGCATCTCCAGAGGTACGGGGATATGATTTTCTTTTAATTCTTGACACATTCCAAAAAGAATATCATGTGCGTTACGGTAATTTCCTAAAAAAAATCATTTGTTAGTAATTTCTTGTAGTTATTGATGCAATTATATTCAAATTCTATGATTTAATACCATTGATTTGTTCTTCGTTTGCAATTATCACTGCAGTTTTAGCTGCTTCACGGAAAAGTTTGAGCGCCATATATAAACGGAAAAGATACTTCGGATCCTAAAATAAATTTTATTTTAACTATTTGAGTTGAAAAATTTTTTCTTCTATAGATTATTTCTAATTATTACTCGTGGTAAGCCGTCAGCTCCAAGTAAAAAGTCAATTAGTTGATTAGCCAGCTTTTCATCTTTTGATGACGCCACAACATCAATAGCGAGTGACAGAGCTAAATCGTCGTCAGTGTTCAATTGAGCGGCCTTGGTCAGATGTTTCAATGCCTATAATAATTAAAAAAATGTAGTAACTGAATTGAACATTAAATTGTTTTTATCTGAAACAGAAGTCTTACTTTTTCGTATTCTCCAGCATGATAATAATATTTCCCAGCCAAATAACTATTTTTCTGCAACTCAAAATAAATGGCCAAGCTTCGAAAATCGTCTTTTCTGTCATTATCATCGTCGATTGTTTCTATGAGGATTTCCCCATAAAGTTCCATCTTGCTGTGTTGATTGGCTAGATGGTAGGCTTCATCAAAACAATTTGACAACACCAAAAATTTGATAGCTGAGTTGTAGTCATTCAGCTGTTGGAAGTATTCGGCTACTAATTTGGCTCCCTCAACGCTTTTCGTTTGCTGAACAATCTCAACGCTCCGAGCTAGAAGAACAAAGATCCAATTTAGATAACTACTTTATTTGTAATATACAACTTTCTCTTGACTTACCTGGGTTGTTTAATTGCTTCAAATTTATCCTGATGATATTTTCATAATCTTTAGCAGTCTCATAAGCTCTGGCTGCTTCTTCGTAGTTGCCTTCACTTTCTTTAGCTTTTGCATATTGTACATTAATTTTCGGAGACGAAATTTGAGGCAGAATTTGCCCAACCTTGTGCCAGTTTTTCAATTTAATGTACATTGTTGCTGCTTTATCGAAATGTTCTGCCTTTTCATATAACATTGCTGCGTCATTGTATTGCTAAAATAAACAAAAAAATACAAATTAAAAAATTATAACATTTTTAAAAAGTTTGAACCAATTCATCATAAATGTACCTTCATAGATTCTAATATTTCTGCACATTCTCTTTTTAGATTTTTTGGGTGGTCATTGTCTAATGCAATTTCTACGCCTCGTCTAACATCACCGCATCTAATTGACATTCTTGCAATTCCGGCTAGACATTGGTTTCGATGTTGGACTGTGTTACTTGTGGATTCAAGATGCATCAAACCTTGTTCATAGTGTACCATTGCTTTAGGATAATTCCCTCTGTAAATAGAAATATCAACTCGATGAAACAAAGAAAAAATATTAATGATTGTAAGTGCAAATTTTAAATATATTTTCAAAAATATTATTATTAATAATAAAAGGTGCCAAACAAAATTCATAAGAATTAAAGTTTGTGTTTAATGTGAAAAATGAAAAAATGTATTTATTTGAATTTTTCTTACAGAAATTCTAGTTGTTGAGCGTATTCCTTAGCGATGTAAGGTATTTCATTTGGATTCAGAGATTTAGCTAAATTGAGAGCTTGAACCCACTGCATGGTGTCTCTTCTCAAATGTAAAGCCTGAACAGGTTGCGATGAGTTGAGGAAGAACTTTTCGGCCAAGTCACATTTTTCGAGTAGCAAACAAATGTGTCCACAGAGGAGATTAATGTCAAAGATGTTGTGCAACTTTTGCAATGCCCAAGCCATTGAGACATCTTCAATTTGACGATATGCTCGAGTAGCTGTAAAGTAAATTTTTTTTACTAAAACAGAAACTCAATTAATGGATTTTCCAAAATTGGTTATGATTTGTTCGGTATTTTTTACCAATTTCAGCGTTTGTGTTCATCAATGCATACTGGGCCAACTTGACCCAACAATTCCTATCGTTCAATTTCTTGCAAGTCAACCATGCTGGCATAAATCTAAACACAAATCATATTACAAAATCAGAAGAAGCACAAATCGCAAATAATATTCTTAACGTAAGTCAAAAGTTACGATATAAATCTTCAAACCTTCTGCTTATGATTTGGTAATCTAACAGTTCACGCAGTTTACTCTCGTCGCAAATATTCGAAACATCTTCATAAATTGGTAAAACGATATCAATGAGTTTACCATTCGCAGTGCTAAGTGTTATCGTTCCCGAGTACATGTACAGAGGCACTGCATCCAAAGGCACTTTCGCAACTCCAATTTTAACAATTTTGGAGCCTAAAAAAATTTCATTAACGCACTCAATCAGCTGAAAATATCTCGTTTGAATTAAAAAAGTTACTGACCTTCGATATGATATTTTACAAAAACATAATTGGCGATAGTAGTTTTGTTACAAACAGCGAAAATGTTACGTTCACATAGGTTCTGATTCCAGATGATATCTTCGACTGATTCAGGACAATCTGGCACTTGAAGACAGTGATCATTCACCGGATCGTAGATGAACACATCACCTTTCTTGTCCACAAATGAAACATAAACTCCTGCAGTGTCTAGCACAATCTGTTTAATACCAATGACGTGAGAAAACTTTCGTGACTGGTTCAGTACTTCCAAACTATAATAGACAATGAAACCCATCTGCAAAAGTATTGGAAAACATAGTTATATCACAAAAACAAAATTTCAAAAAACTCAAAGATTACGATAAACTTACATCTGTGCCATAAACCAAAAAGTCTTGTGTTAAATAATGGCATGTAATTTTCTCATTATCATCAGGCAAATTTGTGACACTTTGATTGTTCGGCGAAGTTTGATCAAGTTTCAACTGGAATTAATAAGTTAACACTTGTATTTAAAATGATACCCTTCAAGATGTTGTTTGAAGTTGATTTTTAATGTTTTTATTTTGTTTACCACATGAAGTTGAAGTTGACCATCAAATAGCACTGAAACATAAGTATCGTTCAGACACATGCTGTCAATTGTTTCAATGTAATCTCGTTCTAAGTACGTGGACAAATCGTCGCTTTTAGCGTTCAAATCCCAAAAAAGAGCTCTGTTGTTCGAAGCGACTGCGACTATATTAGAGCCAACCGCCAGGAGTGACGGTTCGATTACTGTGTTTATAATCATTGGTACATTGCTCACCTGAAAAATCAAAATTTCTGAATGGAGGCGCAATACATCTGATACTCTAAAAATATTATTTTTGGGATTGGTTTCGGTACCTTATCTACAGTGCACTGATACACATAGACCTCGGATAAGCTTGAAAGTATAGCAATTTTGTTTCCGTAAACACTTCTGAGCTGCGGAACTTCAACCAGATAAACGAGAACGTGACCGGAAAGAGTGATGGCTGCTATCATGGAACCGTCTGCCGACCACTCAGCTTTATTGATACCAGTTTCTCCCGCAACGTTTATCACTTTTTCAACCTCTTCAAGGTTTTTTAAACTGTGAATTTTGATATTGTTGTCACCACAGGTTACCACTTTGTCAATCGTTGCACTTAACGATATGTCGTTTAAACAATCACGGTGGTTTTTCAGTTGAAAAAGTTCTTGGCCGACTTCTTTCAGGTGAGTTGATATTGCTATCAAGTATCCTGCTTCAAATCCTATTAGGATGTAACCATCTCCGTACCTAAAATATATATTTAACATTATATTTTATGTTCTAAGTAAATTTTCAATAAAAGTAAATAAATTAAAAATAAGGACATCAAAAATGCAAAATCGCATCAAATACCATTTGTGTGTGACAATTGGTCCATATCGTTTCTGGAAAGATAGTTCAATTGGATTGTCTGGTTCGAGGATGTTGTATAAAAACAAAGTAGATTTTCCAACGACTAAAGAAATCTGCAGACAGAAACGCAATTATCAGTACAATTTTTGTTATAATTTTACATTGAAAAATATAATTTCAAAGAGACGTACAGTATTTTCGCCACCAGCTCTATAATCAGTTTTCATTTCTCCGAATTGAATTCCTGAAGGTTCTCCCTGTAATGCAATTTCTCTTCTGGTATCTCCATCGCTGGTACTTATAGTCAAAGTTCTATCCTCACTTGCTAATGCAAGCAAACCATCGATCGACCAAACAGCACATGTAATTCGTTTTCTATGTTTTCCCAACACTGGTATTCGCCTTACAAGCAAAAATTGCAAATTAATAAAAAATTATGTTCTTCTAGTTTTTTCTGATTCTTTCTTGTGTATTTACTTTGCATTGATATGATCATAAATAGCGAGATTCCCTTTTTGAGTTCCAACAGCCAAAATACAATTTTTTCTAGCCCAAGCCATACAGGAAAGTCCATCTCTAACACCAGCATCAACCTGAGATTTTTTGCCAGTCGTAGCATCCCACAAGATTATAACTGACGAATTTCCAGTTATCACAGCGAGAACATCGCCATCAGAATCCCAGCCAAAACCTGTGCAATTTCCAGGTAAGTGTAGCCGTTCCTGCAGTTCCCCTTGGCGGTCAAAAATTGCGACCGTTGAATCGCTACCGGTTGTTGCTAGATGAGTACTGTTCCCTGGACGCCAGGAAATGTTTATATTTCCTGGACCATGGGGATGGTTTAACCGGTAAAGGATCTAAATATAAAAACAATATTTCAATTGGAATTAATAAATATTAAACAATGAAAATAATGAAGGTCTTTCCGTTATTTTAATCATTAAACTTTGCAAAAAAAATTTTCATTAAATTTTTACCTTTTCAGATGACATTTTTTAAACTTTTAAAACTGTTTCGAATAATGAAACATTAAAGTTAACATTTCGTTTAAACACTAACTTTAAATAACAACAATTTGATATCATTGTTAAAACACTTTATTTCATGAAATGTCAAAATTCTAGCTCGCTTAAATGCACTTAAATGTTTGTTTTGGCTGTTTTGTCATGACAACGAACCGGTGGCGTCTCTCAGATCTGAATTCCTTCGCACTCGCTTGTAAGAAAGAGACAGCCGCTTTGTTTTGATCGTTTTGATACAGATTCGTCCTAACCTCTTATATATATGATAAGAAGAGAAATAATGTTTTTTTGCAAAAGTTGTTTATGTTGATTATTTATAACAGACTTTATAATAACAATGAGTCAAATAATTAGAGATGCTTTGTACAGAAGGGTATGTATTCTTTCGTGTTATAAATACAAGAATATAAATGTGTTAGTTGATTTAATTTTATTTGACAAGCTTTTTTAAAAATTGATAAACTTATCAGTGTGAATGTTAATTTATAATGCAAAACAATAATTAATTATTTTCAAATTACTTATTATTAATTATAATATTTCAGGTAAGTCAATGCTTGCAAGACGTCGACCCTAAAAAAGTTTGCAGTTTAGTCTCTACTTCTTCGCTGAATCTAGATGAAAAAACTAATTCATTTTACATCTCTCTACGTCCAAAAACAATTAGACAGTCAGAGAAAGCTTTGCAAAATGTTGCAAAAGATGATTTGTTTAAAAACCTCAACTTGATAACAGAAAACAATGTTGTGAAAAAAGTCACATTCGAATGTTCAAGGAACGATTTAGTAAAATCTATTTTGGAAAACAATGTTGAACAAGTCAAACCAGTGGAATTTTTGCAAGATAGAAAAAAAGTTGTGGTTGATTTCAGTTCGCCAAATATAGCCAAACCTTTTCACATGGGTCATCTGAGATCGACAATTGTAGGCAACTATGTATCAAACATCAGTTCTTATTTGGGCAACGAGGTGTCCAAAATCAATTACCTAGGCGATTGGGGTACACAGTTCGGATTCGTTTTGTTAGGCTTGTCTCAAGTTCTAGACGATGAAATGAAAACCAACTCTATAGAAAATCTGTACAACATCTACGTTAAAATAAACAAAGCTGCGGAAACTGATCCGACGATCAGCGACCAGGCAAGGAGCATCTTTGAAAACATGGAGAAAGGACGCTCTGAATACCACGAAAAATGGCAGACGATCAAAAGTTACACAGTTGACGAACTGTCCAAAACGTATAAACGACTAGGAGTGCAATTTGACGAATATCACTGGGAATCCATGTACAGCGCAAATAACATTCAAAATATTTTATCAATAATGACAAACCAGGGTTTGCTTATCGAAGATGAAGAGAAACGAAAGGTCATGGATGTCAATAATAAAAAAGTTCCGATCTTGAAAAGCGATGGGAGTACGCTATATTTGACCAGAGATATTGCAGCCGCTGTTGATCGGTTTGAAAAATTTCATTTCGATGCAATGTACTACGTTGTGGACAACAGCCAAGCTGCTCATTTTTCCAACTTGAGTGGAGCTTTGAAGAAGTTAGAGTTTCCCTGGGCGGACAGGATCAACCACGTACGGTTTGGAAGGATCAACGGGATGAGCACTCGCAAAGGCACTGCGGTGTTTCTAAAAGATTTGCTGGATGAAATCAGAGAGGTCATGTTTCAGAAGCAGCTCGAAAGTTCAAGTGAGATTTTTTTTAACTGGAAATATTATGTTTGATATTAATTTAGCTTTAATTTGAAATGTAATTTGTTCAGCAACGAAAGTCCAACTTGATCGTCCAGATGAGAGTACGGATATCTTGGGGATTTCTGCGGTTATTGTCAATGATTTCCGACATAAACGAGTTTCAAACTATGATTTTGATTGGAACGAGGCTTTAGATGTAAGTAAATAAAAACGAAATTACTATTACATTATCATTAAATATTTTCCTATGTGAAAATTAAAAACGTTATAATTGCAGAACAAAAGCCAAAGTGGAGTCAAGTTGCAATACACTCACGCGAGACTAGTCAACTTGGAAGAAAATTGCGGCGTCCAGCTCGCGTCACAGTGCGATCCTAACTTTTTGCAAGAACCTTGTATCAATGACCTTTTGCTAATCTTGGGGCAGTTCGACGAAGTAGTGTACAAATCTTATTTAGAATTAGAACCTTACATCTTAACAAAATATCTTTTCAGATTGAGGTAAATTCAAATTTATATTTTGTTAGATTATGAAGTTATGAGTGATTTCTAAATCAATTTCGTTATTCATTTCCAGTCATTCTATCAACATAGCGTTCAAGCAATTGAGAATAAAAGGAGAACCAGAGGATTTAGCATCCCAAAGACTGCTGTTGTTTCGGGTATCGAAAAACATTTTAGCTCAGGGTTTGAAGTTACTAGGAATAACACCGTTGTCGAAGTTGTAGATTTTTTTATTGTGTTTTGTAATAAACAACAAAGTTTTATTTAACGTTTCTTCCATGTGAACTTCCTTCTGGCTCCTTCCTGTCCTGGCTTCTTTCTCTCTTTGCGGCGATGATCCTTTGTTAGTAATCCAGCTTTAAAAGGAAATGTCGTATTAAGTTCGTTCATAATTGTATTGTAAATTTATTTTATGGTATTTGAGAAAAGGTACCGAGTCGCATAGCTTCTACAATTTCTGGATCAACGAAGCTTTTCAGAGCAGTAGCAATGCCCCACCGAATAGCTCCACAGTGTCCATTGGGTCCTCCCTTTTCCACCGTGGCCACAACATCGAATTCATTGACTTTGTCAACAAAAACAAAAGGGAACAAAACCTACGAACAGTCATCATATTGTTCCATGTTCAAACAAAAACTATATCAGAGAATCAGTAAATTGTATTTTGAATCAGTAAATACATACTTGCTCCCTTGATTGAAAATCTTTAAAATAGTCAATTCCTGTGTGACCATTGATAGTAATTTTTCCAGTACCATTTGCAATTAATTTAACTGTCCCTCTGGTAGTTTTCTTTACGCAGTCTGAAAGTTTAAACAATAATTTTTGTTGAATTCGCAATCACAAATAACATTTAATTGATTCAATTTTCTCTTTGATACTAACTTTTAACAAAAACGTAAGGACGCCCGTCAGTGTCTTTGTGAATCTGGAATAATGATTTTCATTTAATATAACTTATTCATCTGGAAAATTTAATAAATTGTATTTGTAAATATAAAAACCTAACCGGCAGTGATACAGAGTTCAATGACAAGGACACAAGTTTGTGCCTATGTTGCATTATAAAATCACTGGCATAATTTGAACAAGGATGGTCCACCAGTCTTTCTAATGTATCAATAAAGTACTGGTACTGTAAAGTCAAAAACATATTATGATCCAGTGTATGCAAAATATAACACTATAAAATAAAATAATTGGATAGGAAACCTGTTCAATCTTCACTTTTTCATTCAATCGCTTTTCTAAACTCTCGAGAGATATCCACTTTGATCCCAATGGATCGCTGAAATAAGAAAATAAAAAATTGTGTAATCTTAAAGCAATGCAATATTATTGTACATTTTTTGACGGCCTTACAATCGGTCTTTTTCACCAGGTATGACTCCTTGAAGAGCCAACAGTGCTTCTGTGTCCTCAACTGTTTTTATTGCTTCAACAATGTCCTGCGAAAATGAATATAATTGACTAACTTTATTTCTTTTCTCATTTAATCAGAAGTGCATTCAGATGTTAAAATTAAATTTCTTTTATACTAACATATATTAGTTTGTAAAAGTTTGGTTTTACTGTGTAGAACATTGAGTGGAAAGGTCTCCCGGCATAGTCAAACTGAGCTGCTTTGCGAGGAGGATGCACTAATTCTGGGGGTTTCATCAGAGGTCGTGCTTTTTTGTCATACAAACCAGATGGAAATAAGTACTTGATAGCTTGCTGCAAAATTAACAATAAAATTGTCTATCATTTTATGAAAACCGACAGCAATAATAAATCATTAAAATTAAATTATGATTTTACTAGAATTTCTTATCCAGATGTAAATTTTGTTACATTCATTTTAAGAGACTAAAAAAATGATTCAGATCAATTTGTTTTAACATCTTACATCAATATCTTTTTGTGTCATCATGTCGTGATCAATGCCCATAATATTTGCCAAATGACGTTTTCCTTTTTCAAAATTAAGTTTCTCTTGTTTCAAAAATTCATCTGAAAAAACATTGATGTTTAAACAATCGTTATCAAACTGAATATAAAGGAAGTAAAATATGTTTATGCTGACCATATTTTTTAGCATTTTCTAAATAAAGTTGCATTGCTTTGCTTATTTTTCGCACATTTGTTGGATTTACCGGTGGCTGACTTGACGAAGAACAACATCTGCGTGCAACCTGAAATAATAAATATAATTATAACCTCAAAGTCATATATATTTTAGGTACAGAAATTCGTTAATAAACTATAGAAAAATTATTATGAATCTATAATTCTTGATAAGCTAATGATAAAACAAGTGAACTATAACTGGCATATAAAATTGCCAATCATCTTTTACAAAAATTAGAGATTAGGAAAAATTGCATACTTACAGAAGAGAAAATAGATATTAACTCAAATTTTTGTCTAATCATCGTGGAATTTTTTTTATTAAAGTTTTGACTTAATTAAAAACCCATGTATTCATAATCGCTCCATTTGATGCAATAATACAATGTTATTTGATGTTAAATATATACAGCGTATAAACTGGTATAAACACATAAGACATAACCATCAATTGTTTCAATTTCTTGTTTTGCGGTTCTGCTCACATCTTTTTCTGACTCAGCTGGCGCTGTTGTCGTTGGCTCCGTCGCTCCGTAGACGTCCTTTTGGCCATCAAGCCTCTTGGCTCTGCTCAAGGACGTCAAATTCTCGCGGAAAATTCAAACGTTGCGGGTACGTGCAAGTAAAAATTCGACAAAATCAAGGAGAAAATAAAAAACAATTATCACATATTCTAATAGTTTAAGCCCTCTTCATTCGCGTAACGAGATCCATTTTTTGAAGAAAACATTCATTAATATGGTTTTAACGTTTTTTGGCCCCAGCGCTGTAGCCGCGTTGAAGAACGGAACGCTTAATTTTCACTTTGTTCTTCTCTAATTCCTAATCTTGAGATGGGTATGTCCGTACGAGCGTTAATATAGATCAGTTAAACTTTCTTTCGAATAAAATTTTAAACTACACAAAATGCTCAGATGAAAATTTTAAGATATAAGAGGTATATACAAAAATGACGTCAGTACCTCATCCTCTACACTTCACATAATAATATTTTTTCTCGTATCACAAATAATAAACGAATATATACTATATCATTATCCATACTTGTTTATTTCGATTTTTGTTTCTATTATAAAAAGTTTTTTTCTTTTTTCCCAATATGAGAGATTGCATACAGTTTTTCCAAAAAAGCTGCACTATTCCAAATTAATCTCACTTGGTGTACAATTATAAGCACTATTATTCAAAAATATTTACAAACTTTTCTATATTAATCTATTATACAAATGACTCGAAAATTTTATTTCTTTCTCCTTGAGAACGTTTTACAATCAATACTGATTTTCTTTGTCATTTCTTGAAGGTTTAGATGTACTTTTGATTTTTATTTTTTGGTTGTTTGTTTTAAGGAGACTCATAAACTGTTTTTTTGCTTTGAAAAATATTGGGATCCTTCTTCTTGGGCTCCTCACTTTGATTGGTGAATACGTTGGTTTTCTGTTTTCGCTAAAATCAAAACGTCAATCAAGAAACAAAAAGTTATGCTGTAAATTTGTTTTGATTACCAAAAATATCGGAATAAAAAATACGAACGGTTTTCATTTCCGAAAATTGGTATGTTTGATTATTCATTTTTTATCAGTCTTACCGAGGAGCTGAAGGTTCCACGCAACTATTTTCCATTGTGTTTAAGTTTCGCGGTTGAATTTGTGAAATTGATCTGCGGATAATAATGGGTGTAGAGTCCACAATTCGATTTGTATCGGCAACTAGAAGTGAATCTGCCAGGCTCAAAGTAATAGGATTTTTCAAAATTTCAGCTGTAATGTGAGTAAAATAAATGAAAACAAGGAATTAAAAAATAGTTCAAATAACAGTTTTAACACTATTAAAAATAAATTTGTCCAATTTGTTCAAGTACAACAGAACGCATACCTGAATTAATATCATTAATCTTGGGAGGCTCAGTAGGTGATTTTTTCGGTAATAAATTTCTCAGAGTTGAGATACCCGTTTCAATCTGAAATAATTTGTTAATTTGAACAAAGATGATTTATAACAAGTGATGATGTCAAAATTACCCTCGAATATGGAGTGGTGGACGTCCTGAGAGAACTCAAGGAGTTTGAACTTGGCGTTTTGGTGATTTCTTTATTCTTCGTACTTTCCGTTTCTTCACGTATTCTTTGGAGATTTTGCTCAAGATTATTTAGCAGTTGTTTCGTAGCTGGGTCGATCTTCAACAAAGCCTGGACCGAGTGTTGGACGAACCACTTCAAGTTTTCCATTGTCAGTTCAACTAAAATTAATGATTAATCAGAAACCAATTTAATTGAGCAGTTAAGATTTACAAAAATAAATAAAAGTTTACCATTTTTATTCTCCTCTTCGATAATCTGATGTTGAGCACCTTGAGCAGGAGGTTTTAAGCTAACAGCCAGCAGTTCAGCGTTGCTATCGCAGTCGAGGTCACAGGTGTTTGCCAAGTCGTCCAGCGACTGGGCTTTTTGTGGGTTTTCAAATTCAGAACCGACTCGTTCTTTTGGCAACGATCTAGGCGACTTTAAAAGTTGTACAGATTTGCTCTCGTCATCCGAAGGCGGCAAAACATCAAAGTCTGGCCGTGACACTGATGTCAGCTCGTCTGAAAACAAACAAACCAGTTAAATAAATATTATATTATAAATAATAATGTACAAAGTATACATTTGTCAACCTGGAGATAGTATGAAGTCTCTCTCATCATCTGAAGGTGGCAAAACATCAAAGTCTGGCACTGAAACTGATGTCAGCTGATCTGAAAAAAAAATTAGTTTAGTTATCTTACATTATGTTACACTGTAAATAATGTTGCCTTGTAAGAAAAGAAGTTAAACTACCTCCGATCCTGAGTGTTTTCTTTAAATGGTTGATCGAATAGGTTGAAGCCAAGGAGACGTTGGAGTAGATGGAACTTTTACTGTTTTTAAGAAAGGGGTTCCTTCTTCCCCGGATGAAAGAGGTGTTTGGACCTGCAACCTTGCTGAACGAGTCGTTCATCTCAGAATCGTTGAGTATCGAGAGATCCTGAGACAGAAAGGGCTCAAGGATCGAGGTATCAGGTTCAATGCTATTATCATCAAGTTGAAGAGCAGTAAACCGATTGACCACTCGAACTGCCCGATCAAACGGGTTGTCCCTCGGTACCAAGGACGCTCGCGGCTCATTACTAACAGACATTATCAGATTCTAGAGTCAAATAAAATGAAGATTCGAAAAATTGTACGTTACAAATGTTGTTAAAAAATTTAAATAATGACAAATACTGATGATCGCGACGAAAAAATGTTATACGCTTAAAATGAATGATAAGAACAGGGATTATCTTGAGACTGAGAAAATTGTGCAACTGATGGTCTGTTTGTATTTGTACTTGAATGAATCAAAACAAACTTAACTTCAACATAGATTTAAACTGTATGTAAACGACTCGGCCCTTTGGCAAATAACAAGGACACACAATATTTCAATCAAAAAATTTTTTTCGTTTTTGAGTTGGTAATTGAGAAGAGGAAAATTTGGGAAGTTTCTAAGTTTCATTTAAAAAATAGATTTTATTTGCACAATTAATGGCTATGAAAATGTATAACGTTTTTACAGCATAATTAAGAAATTTGTGTAATAAAAATTTGAAACAAGAGTATCGGTATTTATAAATTACGAGCAATCCATATTCTCTATACAAAATTCAGGTTTCGGAAATGGAGCTGACATAATTTCAGCAACTTCGTCCAACCAAGTAGGAAAATGCATCACCAAAATCAAAAAATCACTATTGTTACTAAGAGAAATATCACTAATGATGTCAAACAAAAGTCGCTTCGACTTTTTGCTATGCAATTTTGGTTCAATCTTCATCAAAATTACACACGGTTGTAGTTTGTTCGGGTACAGTTGAAGGTACTTTTTCGCGTCACACTTTTTCCTGACTTCGTTCAAAAACAGTTTTGTAAAATCTATCACAAACTTGGCATAATTCAACTTAACAAAAACTTCTTTCAGAATGACGGAAACCAACCGAAAAACTTCCGAGATTTGAAGCAGGTCTTGAAAAATTGTACCACATGACACGAATTGAAACTCATCAATCTTGGGCAATTTTTCAACAAAACGTACAAAATCGTCGATTACAGGTTTTTCTATAAGGTAAGTGACTTGGTTTGTATACAATATTTTTACAGTTTTTTTGTCTAGGTGATTTCGAGCTGACTTTAAGACAGAATTGAGAAATACTGCACTTTCATTTTCTTGGCATTTTGAGACTGATATTAAAATGCGATTTAGATAGTTTCTGAATTCTTCGTCGTTTGGGATTAAACAAAGAATGATTTTGCTGAGTTGAATCAACGTGAAAAGAGGTTTTTCATCGAAACATTGTTCAGTCAAGTATTTTTTAAATATTTTTATGACGATTGGCAAAGTTTTTGTGTCTCGAAAATCTGATTCGAGGCAACTAAAAATGTCTGGAACTTTGACTGACTCTCGAAGACATTCCTAAAAAATTAAAAAACATTGCAATCAGAATTATATTTATGAAAATTAGTAAATGACATTTAAAATTATTTTTTGCAAATTTCTGATTAAAAAGAAAATTGTAGGTACATAAACTTTTTGTTGAATAGTATGACGTTGGTGCATCTGATGAGAAACTTTAGTGCTTATCAGATGGGTTATGGACACTGACAAGGCTTTTCTGATGTTCTCAGGAATAAAATGCGGTTCCTCTTTGTTAACGTCATTTTTTTCGTCAAAAAATTCTTCTACCTCTGAGATGTTTAATTTTTTATATTCGCTTTCACAGCTGGTAAGGAGAAGTTTTAAAATGTTTTTGTCCATTGTGCATGTTCTAAAAAATAAAAAATCAAAATTGTTTAATTAAAATATCTAACTAGTAAAAACAGTTTGTAGATAACAGGTAAATCAAAACTCACATTATCTTTTAAATTTCCTGAGAATTTCATGTTTTAGTTGTTTTAGGTTATCGTGTTCACCTGAACCTTTCGAAACAACAAACTCGTCATATTTAGAGCGATTTTCGTGCTCTGATTAGTTCTAAACAATTACAGCTTTTTATTTGAAGTTTGCTTAGACTTTGCAAAATAAGACTTATGTAGTATAACATGAATATCCATTGACAATGCGTGATTGTTCGTGATGTAAACAAATATAAATTATGCGCTCAAACTTTATTTACTAGATTAGTGACATTGAGAATAATGAGTAACTAGTGTCCCTCTGTAAAGATTCATCCATCAAAAATACAAATTTCAAATGAAGAATGTACGATGTAAGTTAAAATTAATAAATATAATTTATTGAAAAATAATGTTTTACTGAACTAAAAAAAAATTAAATTTATTGTAATATAAATTAACATATTTATATCAAAGTTTGACCCAGAAAATGAATGCATTTATATAAAACTACATAAAAGCATAATTTTGATTTCAAAATGACTAATGTTTATGTTAATAAGTCATTCAACATAAAAATTAAATTTATTGTTCATGAATTGTCAATGCACCATTTTTTATGAAATTTTCAGGGTTGATGAAATAATGAAAAAGTACAATAAAGTTTCATCATTTTAATTGATATTATCCATCATCAAAGAAACAAATAGTTTGCTACATTTTGTAAGAATCAGAGTAATACATGTGGCAAAGTTGATGGAAAATTAGTTTATATCTTCATCCATGTCTCGGTACGCATTTAGTACCTGGAGGAAATCCAGGAGGACAAATGCCACGGGCAAAACGAGGTCTAGCGATGTTCTCAAACCTACAACAATAATAATAATTTTGTTATTTGAACTCTGATTTGCTGAAGAAGTTTCAATGATCTTTGCCATCAAACAAATTTGATTTAAATAAGTTCATTTAATTGACAAGATCCTATCCTCTGTCCTATCCTATCCTACTTTTACATAGAAATTAAAATGTAACTATGCTTGTTATTTTTTGTGCCCAAATGGCCTTTTTTCGAATTCTTAGAAAAGAATTTCAATGCATCAGAGTAACTCTCCGATCGAACTCTGAGAATTAATAATGCTACATTAAAATTCAATTTCTAAATTTTTTTTAATCGAGGGGGGGTTCACGCTTCACGCTCCACGCGTGACCTCCGTGTGAAAAATTAAAAAAAAAGAAAAATTTCATTGAAAATTGAAAAAATAGGAGCGCCCAAAATATTGAAGGTTTCGTTTTTGCTTTAGAACCGCGCTTCGCGCGCGTAGGAAAATGGTTGAGCCATGGCTTTATTTTGTTGTTCGGTTAGTTTCATATGTGTTCTGAAAAATTATGAACTTAAAAAAACAAACTATATGAAAAGTAAGCTTTTATTTGCTTCATTGTGCAAATTTGTTTATAATTGACAAAGAAGCAATTGGAGCGCGAATAATTAAAGAATTGATGGTTTTCGTTATAGCTTTAAAAGCGCGCTTCTAAAATAGCTCGAATAGTTGGAGCAAGTGGCATTATTTTTAAAATTATAAATTTAAAAATACAAACCAAACGAAAATTAATCTTTCAATTGTTTTATCGTGCAAATTAGTTTATGATTGACAGAAGAAAGGTAGAAGCGTTATAGTTGAAGAGTGGCGTAGATATTATTTTGTGCTCTAGTTTCATATGCTAGTTTTAAAAGTAATGATCTTTACACCATAGTGATTGCTGTAGCATTTCCTATGTGATTCGCATGTGAATCACAACGGAATTACATGCGAGTCACATGAAAAGCAACTGACAACACGCCAGCGGCAATAAATTTTTTTTAGAGAGGGGGAGAAACTGTGAAAAAAAGTTTTTGGGTTTTCAAGAATGTACAATTTTTTCTTAGACTTCAGGACTATACAAAGTTAAGTGTGTGTACAAGTATAAATATTAAATAAAAAAATAATTATTATAAAAATTGAAATGACTCACCCTTGAATTTCAAATGAAGAAACAAACGCTGCTCCTAAACACAGAACAAGCGCCACAACAAACAAGCTTAATTTGAGTGAAACCATTATTCAAATTCAAAATTTCGATGAATCTTGTATTCAATCTTACTACTTCGTCTTTGTCAGATTGTTCTCACAGTCGAGTTCATTTTGGCTTTTATAGCAAAAAGTTAATTTCATTTGAATTTAACAACTGTCCAGTTTTAATTAAAAATTTTCGCCTCTTACAGATGTAATCACTTTTGGTGGTTAATCGAGCTCCACGTGTCTGATAACAAGCAAAGTCATCAATCAATTTTAAAGTCACACGAAATTAGACACACTTGTTTCATTCGAATAGTCTCCAACCATCTCTCAACTGCAGACGAGAGAAATTCAATCGCAAGTTTGTTATTTTCATATGGTTCTGCATGTCGGCTGAGTTAAGATCTTCGATGGGATTTCGTCTGTTGAGACTCCTAAAGGATTCAGATTTAAGAAATTAGAATGTAAGATTAATTAAACTCTAGAGAAGAAACAATTTTTTGCTACTCAGTCAAACGAATTGGCAAATTCGTCCATATCCGCGTTTTAATTATTGCTTTGATGCATAATGATCTATGCTATATATATACCTAACTCCATATAGTTATGGAAGATTTACATAAATACTAAAACCGAATTCAAGTTGGAAAAGATATAGAAAAATCTTTTAAAATGATTTACATAAATCTTCCTGGACAATGCGGAGTTAGTTACGTGTAAATTTTATGTAAATCTTGCCCAAAGGCTGGCTGTCAGGGACGCAAAATGTTTCACAATCACATCAAACATTGTTGATCATTTTGAAAAATGTGGATAGAGTAGCGAAATAGGGCAAATGTGCCAAGGAACTTCTGAAGTTCATTAATTTGTATTCAATTTTATTTGGCATTCTTGCAGTCATTTCCTGTTTTGCATTTCCATTTGCAGGCTCGATTTACACTGCTTTACTCAATCTAGACTCAAAAAATGATGAAAACAAAAGAGTCAATTAATATAATGGAAATTTAACAGTAATAATTATTATGTAGCAAAACTAAACGAAAACAAATAATATATCAATACTATTGCTTCAATTATAACTTTCAATAATAATGGAATACATTTTCCGGCAATTTTGGACGTTTTGTCGATGAACATAAAATTAATGCGATAAGAATCAAAATTGGTTTGAGCGAAATCATTATTCAAGTTCGCTGATGAATTTTAGATTCGATCGTAGCTATACTTTCTTGACTCGGTTGGAATTTTCTGCCAGTCGATTTTATTTTAGCTTTTGTAGCAAAAAGTTAATTTCAGTTTTATTTTTCACAATTGACCACTTTTAATTAAAAATTTTCCGTCTCTTGCAGGCGCGATTACTCCTGCGCAGTTATCAAATGCCAAGTATTTCACAGTTTCTGATTATATCAGATTATATGGATGAAGTCTTCAATCAACTTTAAAATCACATGAAATTAGAAAACCATTTCATCGGAATGACATCAAAACTTGAGAAACTCTACCCAAGTTGATCACAAGTTCTTTCACAAACGCAACAAAGTTAGAAATAAAACAAAAGTCTCAAATACTCAAGTTTGAAATATGTGGCATGGTTTTAATATGAAATGGGATGTATTTTACAGATAGAATGAAATGGAATAATCTTCTTACGTAGAAATAAACAAATCGGCCAAAAACAAAATTATATTTCAGCCGCGTTCATATGAGATTGCGCGCGCACCTTACAGTGAATTTAGGTTAGGTTAGGTTAGGTTAGGTTAGAAGACTTGGGAAATTGTCAAAACGATAAACATGGCAAAATTGTCACGAGTCGTTTGGAATCTTTCGTCCAATTTTGTATCGAATCAATATTTTTCAAAACTTTTACTGTGAGTATTTCCTCTCGTTTCTCTTTTACACTGCCACCAAGAAGTTTTCAATTGTCATTAACAAACAAGCGGCGCAATTGCCATCTCATTCAAATTTTGCAATGTCCTAATTTCTATTACGTTCTCTGTTGTCAGAACACCGTGGTCCTCGGTTCCTATTACAAGGTTACAAAAATCATCGACAAAAGTTGTGGCCAGCAAGGTGGAGGACGAATTAATTATCAGTGACAGTTGTGTCAAACGGTTGAAGGAAATTTCTGAGGGCGATGCTTGTTTACGAGTCATTGTTGAAGGGGGAGGATGTTCTGGATTCCAATACAAATTTGACCTGGAGACAAAAATAAATGAAGATGATAAGTAAGTAAAAATTTATAGTCAATGAACACATTCTTTGAAAACTTGTTTTTTTTTTTTTAATTGTAAAACGTACACACGAGTAAAACCAGAAATTCAAAATTTAACATTTGAAATTTTGCAGAGTGTTTCAAAAAGATGGAGCAACAATTGTGATCGATTCAACTTCCTTGGAGTACGTGAAAGGAGCAACCGTGGAATATCATACAGAATTAATTCGCTCAGCTTTTCGAATTATAAACAATCCATTGGCAGAGCAGGGCTGTAGTTGCGGTGCCAGCTTTGCGATCAAACTCGACTGACATAACGTTCAATTTCATGAAACCGTTGAATCTTTAAATGTTTATCTTTAACGTCTGAAAGACTTAAACAATTTCACTTTGTCTTTTGAGTTAACTGTTTTAATTTCGGCAAAGACAGAAATAATAATAATGACATTGTAAATGATTGTTGATGGCTGAAATAATTATTGTTAGAGCAAAAAATAAATCAATTCAATACAGTAAATGTTCGTTGGACGAACGTCTTTGCATCATCTCGGTGTAAGTCAGTAGTATGTGAATGAATATGTTTACTTGATGTTTGTTTATCTTGGTTTTTGTTCGAAGATGTTAAACCAGCGCGCATGCGTAAGATGAATTTTCGATGTGTATTGAATTTTAGTTGTAGTTATGAGATGTTCTTAGGATCCTTAACTGTTGACTATAAAGAAACCTCTCCAATGCAGTCAATTTTTTTTCTCTCATATATAGTAGTCCATCGTTGGTGATTTGGGTTTTTTGTTTCGTTCAGCGTGGAACCAAAAGTAGTTTGTAATGATTTTATTTCGTTTCTCATAAATAATAGCGACATTTAAATTTAAAATTTGCCGTTTAAAATCGTAGATATGGATACAGTAAAATTCATTGTTAAATACAATTCAGTATGTACATGAAAATTGTTACAGAATATAATTACATCATGGAATGCCGACCCGTTTGAAAATCCTTACTTCCCTTTCTTGTTAGCCTGGAAAAGACAAGAAACATGACATGACGTTCTTTGTTTTTCAATTGATTTTGTGTTATCAAAGTTACCCACCTTCTGTACGAGTTGAAATTTCAATTGTTGAATCTCTTCAGTTTGCTTTATAAGTTTGTCATTCATGTTGGCAAGATGTTCAGTCATGGTGCTCAGCTGAGTTTTGTAATTTCCCTCTTGAACTTCTTGATCTTCCTGTACAATGTTGATTTTAGACACGGCATCAGAAAGAGCCAGCTGGCATCTTGCTCTCTCAGTCTCGCTATTGTCTAAGTGAACATTTAATACTTCGGCCTGGAAGTTACAACACAGTGTTAATAATCACATAACGGCATAACTAACAAGAAATGAATTTAGACTTTTAATTACATTGGCAGCTATTGCTATAGTCTTCACATAACACAGTTGTTTTTCGTTAACTAATCTATCGATTTCTTTAAAAAAATAATCTTTCATTTTGTTCTCCCGCGCTTCGATCTCCTCAGGGATTGCAAAAGGTGCTTGAAGACTTCCAATCTGCAATGACAAAAAAATTATTCAAACAAACAGAAAATAACGAAACAAATTCGAATAAAATAAATAAAAATTTTTACCATGTTAGTAATCTCAATAGGTTCAAGCGAATCTGAGTTAATGATCTCCGTCTGTGCTTGTTTTTGCACCATGTCATCGTACTTGATTTTCAAAACGTGATAATGAGCCTTCCAGTGGTTCATCTCTTTTTCGACTTCTGCTAACTTTGCGAAATCAAGCTCTTCGCTACTTTCTTCTTGCGTTGTAGACCACGTTTTTCGTGGCCCCAATTCCACAGTTGACTTGGATGAACGACGAGAGGCAGACGGAGAAGAGTATGGCGATGGCTCAACCCGATGATTATTGACCTAAGTTTAAATATAAATTTCATTGTAATATAAATCAATCATAATAAAAAATTATCCTGACTCAAGGGGACTTTCTTATTAAATATAGTGTAAAATAACCTAGAAAAAAAATACATAGAATTCACTCCACCACCAAAAGAAGTGCAATCAAATATCTGCCTGACAATTTTTTTTAAATTTCCAATGATATTGTTGAATAAAATATGAATTATGAAAATGTTTCAACTGTTAATTATTATATTTTATAATGTACACTTAAAACTAAAAATCATCACTTTTTTTGGAAAGTGAAATCAAATCCGTCAATTTTTTTCATTATACCTTTAGTTCATATTCATTTCCTTCTCGTCTTCCCTCACTGCTTGACCAAGATACAGTTTCTTCCTGTTTCTGTTTATCTGCAAGCTTTCTTTGAAGGTCGAGTTTTTCCCTTTCCAGCCTCTCAATAATTTCTTTATTTCTGTTATCAGACTCGATGCGAGTTTTGTCAGCCATATCAAGCTTGTACTCGAGTCGTTGTATTCTTTCATTCAGCGCCTCGATTTCGCTATCCTTGTCCACCAGTTGCGAGCATAACTGCGCGTTTTCGACAATCTTTTTTTGAAACTCTTCGTCTAGTATATGATTAGGCGTTGGGGGGATCTGAACTTTGCTCTCCGAGGATTTTGTTCGATTTTTCTTGCCCTTATTCTGCACATGATCGAGTTCCTCCTGCAGTACTGTGATTCGTTTTGTGAGCTGCTGGTTGCGGAATGTCAGACTGTCAAGTTCCTGTTCCGACCGCCGCACTTCCACCTCCTTCTCTTTAAACTGTTCCAGCAGCTCGGCATTGCGATTCTGCTCGTCGATAACAGCTTTTTTTAAAACGTTTACTTGAGCTCTAATCTGTAAAAAAAATTTATTCAGTAATAAATATAGCGAACTATTCAGTATTCATTTCCTTCAAGTTTCCTTTATGAACGTAATTAAATTATTCGCTTTTTTTTGCAAACAACGTTATGCTATAATAGCAACTTTGATTTGATTATAATGACAATTTACATAACAATGCATAGTTGATTTTTTAATGGGTAATTATTTGAAACATACTTTTGCTAGGTAAGATTTTGATTTCATGATTAAAAACACATTCAAGTGGAATTTGATACGATAAATTAAATCGAAGATAACATGTTTTGTATTATTTTTATTTGTCAGCTCATTCTTAATTTTGCATTGTAGCGATTTTATCATTTCATTTTCTCATTGTTTTGTTTTAATTCTGTTTGAAATTTTTTTTTGCAAGGTTGCAACTTACCTTGGAGTACTCAGTAGCGATTTTTTGGTACTTGGATTGCAATTGGCCATTGACATTTTCCATGATTTGCGAATGATTCAGAGACAGTTGGTTAGGGCGGTAAAATTCATCCTGCTAAGATGCCAACAGCACCAATTCCAGGAGCTAAGCTACTATCGGGTGTATCAATTCGACCGGACGTGGCTCGTTCGTCCACTTTGGCAGCATTTGCGTATCAGCTGTGAACTCTTGTGAAATTACGAGATGAAACGCCCCCAACGGGCTTGGACCATCTGAACAGAGCCGCCGTTCTCCGAACCACTCCGAACATGAATGACATCAATCAGCGTTTGACGATCAAACAGTCTTTTCTTTTTGTTTGCGCAACATTATCGCGTCTAAACACTTGCTTGGTTTCTTTGCACCTCAATAACACGATTTTTACTGATATACTTGGATATACTGATTGTATTTGCCAGATTTTAGTGATTTAACGCCGATAATTCAGGTTTTTTCTGTTCACTGCGAAGTTAGCAAGAGAACGTTCAGAGGGCGCAACTGATTCCTTCTCGCGGTGTCTTATCGTTTTGTTACTATATTTCGTTTTCCAATCATTTATTTGGTCTTTATGTGTTTCGCTGTGAATTAAATTTTGATATTTATTAGAATGTATTATTATAGTAGCAGTTTGTAAAAATATCAAGTGTCAGTAAAACGGGTCATGACTTGTTCGGGCGGGCGGCCGCCATTGACACCACTGAGCTCCATTGCGGCAGATGGCGTCGGTTCGGCGTGTTTCAAATTACGGGAATATCGCGACAGGATAACTGGATGATTGTGTTATGTTTTTTTTCGTTTGTCGTCAATTATCTATAATAATGGCTTTTCGTTCGTCGTGCTCGTTTAAAGAAATAAAAAGAATTTAAAAAGGCGCAATGTAGACGCGAACTTGTGCAAACATTATCAATGGCAAAATGATTATTCTCTGATTCATTTTTTTAACAATAGTAATAGTTTAAACTTTAATGAAATCAAAGGTTAAATTGATAAACATTAATTGCTTCCATCTTGTTTCAGGTTAAAAACTATGTACTTGGAAGCGTGACAAATTTCATCGTTTTTGCCGTGTTCTGCCGGGCAAAACAGACGGGTGCTATCATGTCAGATTGAACAATTTCACAGTGATGAAAATGGCAAAAAGTTGGAGGGGCTCGTCGACAAAAAAGGTAATGTCTTCTATGTGTATTGTCTTTCAAAAAGAACTTTTCAGAGATTTTCTCCAAATTTCATTGCAAAATTGTTCTTGCTATATATTAGTTTTGTTTACCTCTGATTATTTTTTTTTACATGAGTGACCTTTACAAATCTTATTTTTATTTTAAATAACAAAACAAAGAAAGTTTTTGTTTTTATTTCAAAAGTAACAACTGATTTTTCTACAAAAACAACATCATATTCTGCTGGTAGAACAAAGATTATAGATATAAATATTGTTAATACACGCTTTTAAATTTTTCTATTTGTTTGTAAACTTCATTCATGTTTCAGTTATTATAAATTAGATGAGAAATTTAAATTTATCCGTTCCAATTTTCCTCTTTTTATTTTTAACTCTTGACGTTGTTTGGAGAAAGACAGTTTGCAAAAATTATGAAAAGAAAAAATTTATAGCGAAGTTCTATTTAGCGTTCAATTCAGAATGGTTAATACGTTTTTGTCTTCGTTATTAACTTTTAATATCACAAGCAAAACAAGTCAGAAAATCGTCTTTGTCTTGGCGATCGATAAATATTATTTGGCAGAAAATTTAGAGTGGAACATTAAATTTATTATTTCAATACATAATTTAATTTGTGTACAACGTCATGTTATCGAGTATGTGTACACTTAATTTGTCGTAGCGATGGCAAAAGCTAGTTGAATATGCCATGGAATGGATTGTAAAAGGAAATATGGATCGTCTCGATTTTGAAGAGACAGACCACTGCGAGCACATAGATAGTGACTGTCAGGTACCAAGTGACTTGGCTGGATTCGCTTATTGGAATACACAGTTTCTCATTCACTATGTATTTATCCATCAAAGCCTATATTCCACTGATGTGATTGCCTTTCATAAATAAATATCAACGTTTGCCCGTGTTACACCTGCAATTTCAAATTATTCAGCATTTTAATGAATGATTAGCCGGAATTACAATTAAAATAATCGGGTTATCGCTTGTCATAAGTTCGAAATTTCACTAACGGTGACCTACTTTAACTTCATGCTGTTTTCATACTATTCTCTAAGAAGCTTTTCTTCGAATACCTGCCATGATCAATTATACAGAACAACTTGCATCGAGTTCCACGAGCAAATAATAAATTGAGAACCAAGCTTTGTCACAGTAAACCCCACTAATTTCGCATGATTAGTCTCATTTGTCATTCCAACTTTTTCACTTCATTACATTATTTTTAATACATTGTTTATAAGTTGAGAGAGACTTGTCAGTTTTAAATAAGTATTTTTCAGTTAATACTCAATTCCTCTGATAAAAAAATAAACAAACTTACATTATTTCTAATGACGTGTTTTAATATGAAAAGAAACTTTGATATTTTTTGGAAATAAATGTTAGATTTTTGTTCAACCGACAGTTAAATATGGATCAACATCCCCTCCCCATCAATGGTGAATAAGAGGAATAATAAATAAAAGCGGGTCTATGTGATCGCATATATTTTGACTAAACACTGCTAGAGACGGCGAGAAATTCGAAATTTCGTTCTTACAATTTCTGTAAATCTTGCGTAAGAAAGCTGTACATTTCGTCTAGGATTTGGCCTATAGTGATGCACATCATGCAGAAATCTGGAGCAGCGGGCTATTGTTACTTTTTCGCGAGACAATCAATAAATGTTGGCCATGTTCTGTCGCAAAACCCAATAATCTTAATAGTTTCTATTGTTGTGTTTTATTTTTTCGTCCACCATAAATTTCGTTTTCTTCTCTTATTTCATCGTAAATCAAACCACTGAAGGTGAAAAAAAAAGAAGCACAGTGAAAAATAATAAATAAATACAGGAAAAGGAAATGATATTTATTTTCTTTTGATATACAAAGTACTTTTAAAATGAAAAAAGTGAGGCAAAAAGAAATGTTGAATTTGTAATTTACTGACAAAGTTCGTGTGCCAATTTGTCGGCATGCTTTTGGCATGTACCTTGGCTTGCTTAGTAAAAAGTGTGCTCTCTGCGTGTTATCTACATGTTTATTGCGAATTTCATCGAGAATCATTCTATATAGATGCAACGTGGGTCGTGCATGTCGGTCAACGTTTCGGATCGCTTTTTTGGGATTTTCGTGGCTCGTGCATCACGTTTGCCACTGCCTCGAATCGCTTCATCCCAACACTATACCGTACGTGCTTCATGCCTCATCAAAGCTTTTATTTTTTATGTGTTAGTTGAGCACGTGTATCTATATTGCAGAACTTCCTTTGGCTGCCTGTGTGCGTGTATATTTTTGTCACTATTTAAAAAATTTAAATTAACTTTTTGACGGCAAAAAACGCAGAGTGGCAAATTTTTCTGTTCAAATTATTCATTACGAAAAATAAGTCACAAATAACTTTTTGTTGTTGTTTTTTTTAATTATGAATTTTACTTCCTCAAATATGAAATTGATTTTCGTTTCCTTGTAAATGAAAATTGGTCTAATTATTATTCAAACAAGAAAATATTAAAAAAAGCTAGTTTTTGTTTTGCAATTTTAATTCGCAGAATGCAAAATTGTGTTTTATAGTAGTTTCTGAAAAATTGTATGTTTACTATGCATTACAGATGATATTGAAAAACTTAGATTTTTTTGATTGAATTGTGTTTCTTGAAATGAAAAATTAATTTTTGTAGGAGTTCGTGAGGTTGTATATTGAGTAGATTTTGTTTTATTCGTGCTGAAACGTTAAGACGAAAGTTAGCCAAAAACATAGAAAATGTAAAGGCAGTGCATAAACGATTTATGAGAAGCCGAAGAAAGGGAGGTTGGTCTCTGGTGTTATCGGAATTTCTATTATACGCTCGAACGACGTGTAACGAGCAAACATTTCATCGCATACACGCGCTCGAAGCTTTTACATTTATTCTGTCTAATGTAATATTCCATGAAATTTTCGTCAAATTATTTGCCATCACCGATTTCGCCAGGGATCACTGAACTTTTTGTCACGCCATGTAGAGTCTCCTAATGCTCGGCACTAATTCCTCCCTCATCACATTTACCTCTCAATTTGACATATGCAGGCATATTTCGCTCGATTCGTCACAATATTTATCAAAGATTGAATTACAAATAGCAAGCAAATTTTTATTACGATTCAATTACCAGTTAGTATCAATTTTTAATCAAATTATTTGATATCAATTTTATTTTACTTTAAAAGTCAATATCAATTTGACTATTTCACTTTTTGTTACAATTTTTTATTGCTAACAAAAAATAACTCGGAATTTATTTCATTTATGATGAGTTATTTGCGAACGTTAAATGATATCAACTTGGCCATTTGTCAATACTGACACCTGTTTCTTAATTGACTTTTTTTTCGAACATTTAAATTCACGTGAATTATGATAAGGGTCTAATTGGTCGGAATTTCGAGCAAAAAAATTCATCAGCGTTATTAATTGCTGTCGGCACTCACACGCGAACTTGACCCCTGAGTTGCAAAATTTATCACATTTCGTCATTCCCTCAGCAAGCTTTACACGCGACTTTTAAACTTACTTGCGCATTAAAGTGTTTAAACTCGAAAAAAAATTAAACTGGTAAAAAGAGTTAAAAATCTCAATTGCTATGTTGCAGTAGATGAAACCTTTCTCAACGTAAACAAAATTGTTGGTAAATGTTTTCTTTCATCTAATCGAACAAACCGTTTGTTAAAACAATTCATTTTACGTTCATGACTTGTAAAGAATTTTTCCAGGTTGAATGTAACAAGCAGAGTTATTCAGCTTTTTGTAATTTTATTCAAGTTCATTGTTATATGAGTCGAATGAAAAGAATTGAACCACCCTTCTGCATTTGTTTGTTTCTGTATAAAGAAAGGAAAGGAAAAACGGCGAGGATGTTAATAGTTATTAAAATGCTGTTACTTGAGTTTGAAAGCGCAAAAGGCAAATTGGTTTATCCACTCTACGATTGCCTTTATTTCGTTGAGCTTTTCATTGATGTCAGGTCGAAATTTTTGTTCAACTGACCATTCAAAGATGTGCATTTTAACAGCTCTAAAGATGTTTTAAAGAGTTTCACTGTCCAAAAGGCGGGCTTTGTTTTCAACGATAATTAGCATCTCTAATTAATTCCATTTGTAGTTTATTATCTCGGTTTTGCGACCGAGTTATAATTACAAACTCGAACATGTTGTGTCGAACATTCTCACACAAGTTTGGAAAACAATTTTGTATCTCATTTCGCAGTTTCTCTCTGCCTTTCTCTAGTCTGTCTGTGTTTTGCTCTCGATGCTCATCTAAAACTAAACAGATAAAACGACCCCAAGATGTGAATCAGAGCTTACGATTTTTCTTTTGAAATGAATGTTTCCCTGGCGAGAAAACATCATTTAGATCAATCCGGCTTAAGTCATTTCATTGTTTCTCATAATACCAGTTATTTATTGTTTTTCCTTCCTGGATTCTCTTCGTCCCGCAAAGATATCCGTTTTGCCTCCCTCCTGTTTCTTGTTGTCTGTTCTCTTATTGAGATACGTGAACTGTATTAGTCACGCTCGTTGGGGTTTATTCTTCACGAGTCTTCATTGTGGAATAGATGTATAGCATGAAAAAGTTTCTCAGCTATACTTCGGCGGCTTACAAGAGGTAAATGAAATCCACGATTGAACGAGTTGTTTTATCCTGATAAAATGAGCAATTTTAATATTGCGTCGTTTATTTTATGACTCGTTAAAAGAAAAGTCGACCATTAGAAAAAATGGCCATCTTGAGTTCAACTTTTTGGACAACATTTGAGTTTGCGAACGGTTTGAAAAAATAAAAATGAAAAAAACAAACTGCTTCAAGTGTATAAAAAGATGTACAAAAACTGTGGTTTAAAAATGACTTTGAAAATGACTGAATGAATGTGTAACTTTGTGGAGACTTCAATTTCGCCTATCGGTAGCGCGGCGCGATTGATAAATAGCTTTTCGATATTCATGTTGCATGTACAATCGGCCAATTTTCAAAGTGACTATATTTTGTAAGTATGTAACGTTGAAAGCTTGACGTTACGCTGGAGCGATTGATTGACTGTTTTGCAATTGCACGTGTATTCTCTGTCACATTTACATACCCGAGACGCATTATCATAAACAAAATCAGCCGCTGATTTGAAATTCTTATTTCTTTTTTATCAGACGTGAAGCAGCATTTTTTATTCACAAAGAGCTTTAAAATCACTCCCTCATTATAATTTCAAACCGCAGCTTTCTTAACACTAATTATTTTCGCCTGCATAATTTCATATAAACAATACTTAGCCCGGGCTGCGTGCAGAGTTTTAGTCGAGAATATATCTACTATAGGACCTCGCCTGAACGTCAGCTATGTAAAGTTGAAATTTATAAACGGAAAGTCTGTGCAGGACGGAGTTGCATCCGTATAAGTTTCGTGTGCCATGATGACCCTCTCGTGTTTCAGACTGTGACGCGCTGTTTGCATCTCGTTACCCAGCTATTTGTTTTATGATTTGATAGCACCGTTCTAGCTGCGACGAACATAGACAAAAACTCAATGAAACATGACGATGTAAAATATAACTCCGAAAAATCGATGTCTCATTTTGTCGAATTTTTGCTTTTCGCTATTTATTGAACCTATTTCAAATTTTGATCGTTAAAACAAATTTAAATGAAAAAATAGACAGACAGATATGAATAAAAATGTTAGTTATGAATATTCCGAACCAAACCGTCGGTTATTTTCATGAGCACTTTGTCAGTATAGATTCTAACACGAAATTGATGTTATCTGAGATCTACAGATGGACATAAATTAAGGCGATTGTAACAGACAAAAACGATCTCAAATCACATAAAATCATCTATAATAATTTATCCACAATATTTGTTTAATATTTTTCTGTCCGAGTCGAGGGGTTTTTAAATTTATTTAGATAAAATATTAATATTTCATCCGAATATTTTGGATTCGCGTATTCTTTTTTTAAAAGATAACGTTTTGTTGGTTGGGTCAACTCCAAACTGAAACATTTTTTACTTTATAAGCAAAACAGTTTGCTTCTGTATGTTCGATTTTTTTCTTTGAATAAACGTATAAATCAGTTTTCCACACAAAAGCACAAACTACCTTACTTAGTTGTTGGCATGCATACTGTCATATAGCAAATCCAAATATTTAAATCACTTAGCGGTTAAAAAAATAAAAATTTTTGGACATTAGCACAATTTTGCAAATTTTTTGATCAGGGTCTAGGTGTCAAAACATGATGAAAAAATGTGCGGCCCACCTTGAAACAGGTGGCGACATACTTTTTTAATTATAAATAAAGATGAAATAAAAATGAAAAAAATCGAGTTCGTGTGAAACACCATTTTTTATTGCAGATTCGGATTCTTCATGAAAATTAAAGATTAATATTCTTATATTTTTTTGTTTTGCACGATAATATGGCGCTTTAATTGCAAGAGAACGATTTTTATTAATTATGTATTTCTTACAGATTTACAGCGAATCTATCTAAAAAAACCGAAAAATGATAAGAATAAAATCGTTTTATTTTTTCATAAGGAATCCGAATCTGTAATAAAAAAATATGGGTTCAAAAAACTCTCCTTTTTTAAATTTCTATGGAACCACCCTTAATCCGGACAGGGAGGTGAGGGGTGAAAGTCGAGTTTGATATGGTTGTATAAAGTTTGAAAAAGTATATTAGAACAAATATTTTTTGCAAGTTGTGTGTCTTTTTTGTACCAACTGTTCGTATTTTATTGGAGAAAAAAGAGCGATTAACTTAATTCACTCAAATTTCTTAGTCAAGAACTAAATTTGAGACACAGAAATATTTTGATATTTCGTTTTCGGTATTTGAATGACTTGGTAGAACGTTACAACACCCCTTAATCGATAAAAACGTAAAATTTGAAAGAAACCAAAATTTTTGGAGTTACTTTTTACATGCTTTTTTGTTGCTTTTTTGGCAAAAATCACTATAACTTAATTTAATTTTAAAAGTATGTCGCCACTCGTTTCAAGAGGGGCCGCACCATTTTTCTATCTTGTTTTGACACCTAGATCGTAAGAAAAAAATCCAAGAGTGTGCCTAATGTCCAAAAATTTTTAATTTTTGAACCGCTAAGTGGATGTTAATTTTGGATTTGCTCATATAGCTTTTATATCAATTTGTATTTTGCTTAACATCCTAAATATTGAATACCAATGAATAAAATGCGAATATTTATCAAATATAGCATAAATTTGTGCAAACTTGCTGATAAGTTTGATAACGATCATATCAATACGATGTCCGAGAACAATGTTGGTGTTTAAGCATTACAAAACCTATTATGCCTTGCTGATGCCACGATAATGATAGGTTAAGCTAGAATTGAACCTTGTTAATAGATCATTGTAATTCCATTCGACTCATAATTGCAATATCTAAAATTCTTGCATAAATATTTTTGCATACTCTATTAATAATGACAAATATCGCTATTAAAAATTGGTATAATTAACCGCTTGAAACAGTTCTTTGCTATCGCCACTCGACGTACTATGAAAAATTATGAAAATCTGGGTATCATGCTTTTTATTGCACTTTATGGAGTTCTGTTTTGGTCGTCAAGGTGAGCGGACGTGTTTCGAATCGCTCCCGGACGAAAGCCTTACCAAAAGAGAATGATACGCGTGATACAAAAATTTTTGAAAATCGTCGAATTCAAATAAACCGTGATCGCTCGACTGTTTAAACACCGCGCAAAGGTGTTTATAACGAATCGAGCCCGCGAATTAGATTTACATTTCGCTCGATTATCCCGCGCTTTTCCGCGAAAACCTGTGCTCATTATAACAACCCTGAAGTTACACCTGGGAAAAATTGGAAAACCTGGCAAGATGAACAGTGACATGAGTAACATGGAAAAGAAAGAAAGCGACGAGATGACCATCCTCAGATCGATCCAACAAACAACGGTCGAGACGAATAATAGAGTTGCAAAAATTGAGTCGGACAATGCTAAGCTGTTAAACTTCATGGAGGATTCTAACATGCGAAACGCAGAGGTGGAAAAACGTTGCGAATTTCTGGAACAGAAAATCTCTTTTCTGACTGCTGAGGTAAATCGTCTACAAAAAGCATACAGAATCAACAACGTTATCATATACAATGTGATTGATGACACCGAGACAAACAGGGACCTGCGAGAGTCAATGACAAACTTGTTTTCACGTTTGATACCAGGCTTCGATACAAATTGTGTTGACATCGCGTACCGACTAGGCCAACGACCCGGCAACAGACCAATTTTGATGAAGCTTAAATATCAGAACGCCAAGGATTTGATTTTCAAGAATGCCAATATTCTGAAAAACGAAAAAATATATGTGAGCAACGATTTGACGAGAGAGGAGAGAGCAAGCCGGAAAACCCTTCGCGACATAAAAATGAGCCTGCAACGAGATGAAATTCAGGCCTCGATCAGATCGAACAAGCTGGTGGTAAATGGCCAACATTTCAACGTGGACCAGGCACAGCAGGCCTACGACACGTACCTACGTTCGAAGCAGACGGGGAGGGAGGACACCGGCGAGCATGAAGCGGTCGACATGCAGTACCTCGAAACGTCACAGGAGCAGGTAGAAGGGGGCCAACAGCAAGCGGGTGGGGAACAGCAGCAAACGCAGCAACTACCGCATGATGTCCCGCTCAGGCAGAGCGAGAGAATTATGACACCTGATTGCCAAACCCCCCACACCCGACAGTTCCAAGCCACTTTTCCTCCTCTCCCCCCGATTGAGGGAGGAAGTGTGCCGGACCGGAGAAGGCCCTACTCGTGCAAGAGAAAAAGTGAGGAGGAGAAAAACGGCAGGCAGAAGAAAATCAACACAATCTTCCGCCCGGCAAATCTGCGATTGTCCGACGGAAGCGGTGCCAACTCAAATTGACGGTAACTGGAATGCAGCAGTGTCCAGTGACCCCACAGCGATACAGCTGACTTTTTGGAATGTGTGTGGCATGAAAAATTTTAATGCTTCACAGTTCTCCGAGGGATCGGTCTTTTACGGTCTCTCTGAAACATGGCTCACGAGTACCCGGCCAGAGCAATCAGCTGTAGCGCGCGACTTTGTGTCCTCGTACGTGGCTGCAACCAAGGAGCACTCCAGAGGTCGCGCCAGTGGAGGTCTCGCAGTACTTCATCTCCTGGACCAGCGGAACCCGGAGATCCTGGACTCATGCACACATTGGCTATTCGTAAAATTTGATTATTTTGATTTTTTTGTTATTGTCGGTACGGTATATTTTAATGATAGATTCGAGATAAACTTTATTTTAAACTCGTTGCAAATTTTATTTGATGAATTATATGACAAATACAACGACTTTTTACTTATTATAGGCGGCGATTTTAATGCAAGAATTAGTTCAAAAAATGAAATACCAGAAGATGCACTGGCAGGTACTAGTTTGAGAGGGCAAAGGCGATCTCTGGACAAGCTCTTGGAGCCAAGAGGTTCGCAACTCTTGGATTTTATGGAAAAAAATGGTATGATTATTTTAAACGGCAGATCTCCTGGCGACCCGGAAGGCATGTTTACTTTTGCTGGGGCACCGGGAAATAGCACAATAGACCAAGTTTGGGTGAGTTTATCTCACGTGGACTTTGTACTTGATTTTTTTGTTGATCTTAACGTCTCACTTTCCGATCACTTTCCAACGGTCATTCGGCTCTATTCGGATAAAGATAAAAAAACTGATGATGATGAATCAATAATTTCAATGGAGGGGGTTACCGAAACTCTGAGATGGAAGCCAGAAAAGTCGCGTGAATTCCGGGAGGCCATGAGTTGGTCTCCGAGAATTGCCTTTGACTTCACAAACTCAAGTACAGATAATCAATTGAAAAATTTTGATGAAACTATATTTGATGTTGCTAAGAATTTAGATATGATAAAAATTTCTTCACACGAGAAAAAAACTAAAGTAAGTTGTAAAAAACCTTGGTTTGATGATGAATGTACAGCTCTCAAAAAAGAAACGAAAAAAGCACTTGAAATTTGCAAAAAAACAAACTTTGAAAAAAATGAAAAAAAAGAATTTATGGAAAAAAAGAAAATTTTTAAAAAAACTATGAAAGAAAAAAAAACAATTTATGAACAAGAAAAAAAGAAAAAATTTGAAAACGTAAAAAACTCAAAAGAATTCTGGAAGGTGTTTAACGAATGCAAAATTAGAAAAAGGAACACTGTAAATGTAAATATGCAAGAATGGCAGCAATTTTTTGTAAATGTTTACCCACCCAGAATCCCCGATGACAATGAATTTATAGGAGTACTTGATCCTTATACAGATGTTGATTTTACGTTGGATGAGATAAAAAAAGTCGTGCAAAAAATGAAAATTGGTAAATCACCTGGTAAAGACCAGATAACAAACGCATTTTATAAAAATCTCCCTGATAACTGGTTATTATATATTCTTACAATGTTCAATCGTATTTTATATACTGAAAAACCTCCAACATCTTGGTCATCCGCCGTTATGACAATGATACACAAAAAAGGAAACGTTAGAGACCCCTTAAACTATCGTGGTATTGCACTTATGAACAACTCACTTAAGTTCTTTACGGAAGCAATAAACGCCAGGCTGAAAATTCGCACTGAACAGCTCGAACTGATTCCTGAATGTCAATCAGGTTTCAGGTCGGGCAGAAGCTGCGCCGAGAATATCTTTGTACTTTTATCAATTGCGCAATTTCAACTTCGCTTTCCTGGAACTCCTTTTTTGGTTTATTTGTAGATTTTAAACGAGCATTTGATTCCGTGAAACAATCTTTTCTTTGGCACAAACTCTATGTTATGGGTGTAAGCGCAAAAATAATAAGAATAATGAGAAATATCTATCAAATAGCAAAAATGCAAGTGAGAGTGGAGCACTCTCTTTCTGAAGAAATCGAAATCACGGAGGGTGTGCTTCAAGGAGAAATCCTTAGCCCCTTATTATTTATCTTATTTCTCGCGGACATGGAAGAATTTTTCAGAAAGAAAGGGCTTAAAGGTGTGCAAATGAATGGAAGAGAAGATGTTATTTTATTGATGTATGCAGACGACTTGATAATTTTAGCTAACTCGCAAATAGACCTGTGTAAAAAATTAATTGTACTGGAAGAATACTGTGATGAAAACTCTCTAACTGTAAACTCAAAAAAAACAAAAATTATACACTTTAGGAATGGCGGCAAACAATGTGATAGACAATTTGTATTTAAAAATGAAGCGATTGACTGTGAAAACGTATACATATCTGGGTGTGAATATCTCTTGTTCGGCTAAGGGTAGATTAGCGGCAGAGGAGGCACTGCGCAAAGCAAACATAGCAACGGGCAGCGTGCTGTCCACGCTCGCGATAGGGAAAAACGACTCATGGCAGAGTGTATTGAAATTGTATGACGCGATTATATCAGCGACATTGTTATATGCTGCCCCCGTATGCTGTCTTGGATACACAGAACTGTTAGAAAAAGGTCAACTCAACTTTTTTAAAAAACTATTATGTTTACCGAGAAATACGTCGAACTCTTTATTGCGACTAGAATTGGGAATTGACAAAATCGAACATAGAATTGTAGATCTTACGCTAGGTTGGATAATTCGTCTACTTAAACTGCCAGATAACCGACTACCAAAAAAATGTTTTTTGAGGCATTTAGAGTTATATAAAGCAGGTTCGAGAAATGTTAATTATAATTGGATAGCTCAAGTAAATGTATTTTTATCGAAAGTTGGTTATAACGATATCTGGGAGCACGGAGACCCGCTTTTCTGGGCAGAAAAAAGACAAAACATATGTGATGAATTGAAAAATGTACTGAAACAACAAGACCTTATTAAATACGCCGAATCTACTTTCTGTCAAATTAAACTCAATCGTGAATTGTCTTCGGCTGATTATCTCTATAATCGTTGTAGTTTTGCAAGAAAACGCCTTTTGAGCCAACTGAGATTAGCCTCCAAATACATTTGTATAATAACTATCAAAGGCATAAGTTATAAACTTTATCCAGAGCAATTATGTACGATATGTAACTTAAATGAAAATGAAACCATTATGCACGTACTTTTGAGATGTCAAATGTACCAAAATCTGAGAGATGTTTTATTGAAAAAATTTATCGATGTTAATTTAGACGAAAATGCAAACACTGAAAAACTTTTAATGTCAAATGATGAAAACTGTATAAACTGTATTTACTATTTGTTTCAAACTGTTTACGTATAAGAGCATTTATAATCAATGATTAACAGAACCCTTGTGATGGAATTGTACTTTCCTAGACACAATAAAATATCTATCTATCTAATCTATCTATCTATCTACACTTAAATTCCAAACATCGTCGAGAGTAGATGTCGCCAGCAGCTGCGTCTCGTTATCCTAATCGAGATTCCACGTCACATCTCCCCTGTCATTGCTCGTAAATTTAATTTCGTCTCTAGAGGCCGTTGCTTTGTGAATTTCAATGAATACAAGAACATCAATGACAATGATTGCCCATGGCCTTGCTTGTGCGATGACTGTATTAACCCCTTGTTCGGTATCGCCATCGCTATCAGCACTAAAGCTTCCTTTGTAGGGCCGCTCCTCTTGCGTGGTTTTCAGTATCCGAAGTATCAAATCATGTAGACCGATATAGCAATTTCGTTCGACCGAACCCCTTTTTCCGAACCACCGAAAAAAGGCCAACAACGAATCATTGACGCAGTTCAAGTGAAATACTTGAATAAAATTACAAGGAAATATAATCAATTACATAAATTGCAAGTGTAACATTTCTCGAACCAGATTGTAACATTTCTGAGATGTGATTTCATTCGAATACGTCAAAGTACATATTTGTCATGAAAACGCCAAGTAACACGATGCATCACGACTCGTGCGTACGCGAAGGATGTCTTGTGAGATGAAAAGTTGCTCGTTAGAATTCCTCCGACGTTGCTTGGATTAACGCTAAGTTGAAAATTCGCGCTTGAATTAACGTCGCGGCGAAGCCATGAAATCTTTGGGATGATATTCGGTTGCAAGATTCCTCGATTGGGTTCGCGAAAATTTTGCCTGCTCGAACTTCTCTGCACTTCCGTAGTTGTTGATCGATACGCTATTTTCCGGCGTACCGTTACATATGCCCTCGGATGTTATAACGAAATGTGCATTGACGGAGAAACTAAAGTAGGTCGCGTGGATGTGTGGATTGCGCGCGACAAAAGCACCCTGCGTGTACTCACTGACTTACCCTTGTTAAGTAGGCAAACTACGACAAGCATGAAAAAGTAAAGATGAGCAGGTTAAAAAACTTTCTCGCGAGAATAAACACCCTTCCAATAATACGTACTTCTCGTGAGTTTTGTTTACTTTGTTAGTTTTATTTCTCGTGGAACATTTTGTACGAGCAATAAAAGTAAGTTGATGTAAAAAGTAAATTTTTTATAGGTAGTTGTTACAAGCCGGGGTATTATCTTAGTTGGATGAAATTTAGTATGGTATCGAGTAATATGATAATAATGTCGCGGTTGCGTTCATTATCTAGAGAACAGCATCATATAGCAGGTACACCTTAATTAATGCTATAAAACGTAATTTCCACTTTCCGATAAGTTACTTAGAGCATGTACGGAAGTATGAAAAATTTTTTGCAAAAATACAATTGTCTCGGTCAGTAGCGCTTAGGTCATGTTTTATGAAATTTTGAAGCATCAATTTCTATTACGGCGAATTGCAGAATTTGCAATCGCAAGGGTGTGGTTTTTTCGGGTTCGCTGAACGGACTATTATTAACTATCCTGAAAGAAAATGGTTTTCTATTTGATTTAACGATGGCTATTTGCTACACAATTGAGGCGACGATAGAATGTTCAAGCAAATGTTAACCGACGATCGGGCCGGGCGGCTAATGGAAGTTGCGAAACTTTGGAAACAAATTTCTTTTGCTCTTTGTCCGACAGTCAACAAAGAATTTTTCAGTTTTCGAGCGCTTTATCGTTTTATGGTTTTCAATCTTTGCGAAAATGTACGTCAAATCGCCGGTCATTTTTAACTAAGTACACTCAACTTTCGGCGCTTGCAAACTTGCCACTTGGGCTCAAACTTGCGACTTGTGTACATCATTGCCACGACGTTCCCAAAATAAAACGATGACAAGATTCAAGCCATACTTCAGATATCGTAACGGAGGATTTCGTTTCAAGGATAGATTCACTTGGAATTTCCCAAAACACACCAAAGTACACCTTAACTTTAACGTTAAGGTGTACTTGGACGACGTAGTCGTAATAACTGGATGCAATCATGTTTGCCATGTCGAATAATTTGTTTCGAAATTTTCTATACGTCTCGACTCACACTGTCGACTAATCCGACACAGAATTTCTCAGTGAAAAGAGGTAAAGGGTTAGATTTCCAATTTGCATAATTACCCATGAGATCATGCGTGTACCGACACAAATAACTGCTGAAGCGTCCAATGCTCAAGTAGCTACGTTATTGAACAGTCAAAGAGGAGTTTCAAGCTAATCATATCAATACCCGTATACGTTTTGTTAACTTTCTTGATATTTGGTTGCTAGATTTGGTTACTCCTTTTTTGATAGCACAAAGCTCATTTTTAAAGTTAACATATGAAAAATATGGAGACAAGGTTTCGCAGAATTTAATTCTTTCATTGAAAGCTGCTTCAATTTATTGTGAAAAAAATTGTAGAGCGAATTTATAAATTTTTTCAAACAAGAAGGTAGACCTTAATCGATCGAGCGTTTTCCATTGAAGTTAACTCTTCCGTTTTTTGACGATAGTCGAGAGTTTCGGTTTATCCAAAGTTTAATAGTTCTGATAAAGTTTAGACTCGGGAGTTTATTTGTTTATGGAAACACCGCGGAACGCGGAAGTTATTGTTTGTGCTGAATAGCTAGAAGAAAGACTGAGATAATGGAAGCATGCTAACGGTCCTTGCTAAGAAGACAGTCCTTAAGACTTTCAGCACTCAACGAGAAGAGGTTGAAAGTTAGTTAGAAGTATTGTTATGCAAATCTTCCTGTTAATATAGGTTGCGAACCAAAATAATCAATTGAGATTACATTTATGCTCAATTAACAAATTCAACTTTGCAATCTCGTCTTCTTCATTTTCCAGTTTCATTATCAATTATTGAATTCGCAAACTGAACTAGAAGGCTAAATTATCTGAGTTATAAACTACAGGAATATTAATTGCAAAATTAATTTTCGAAAGTAATCTTGGATGTTCTGAAATCTTGACGGTTGGTTTTTGATAATCAAGTTTTTGAATAACAATTTTCCAAACTGTCCGAAACAACACTGTAAAGTTGATCGTTACGTAATATAAGAGGGGGAGCACAATGATCAGGACATAAGTTAAATTTCCGGCTTATTATAATAATTGTCTCTGCTGATTCAAACGTCAGCAACAAAATTGCTTCTGAATGAAAACTCTTGGCGCAAACACAGCCTGACAATTAGACAAAGTTGAAGACCTTCGATCTCGCGAGTGGCAAATTGCAAACGACAACAATGGTATTGAAACTTTCTTTGACATCTTAGACTTGAACAACACTTGTGTATATACATCAGATAAGTAATTTAAGGATGAAGATCTTGCGCTTTGTTTCGCGAAAAGGAGAGAACTGTTGTACGATTTGACGAGTATCCTTGACTTGAACCAACTTGTGAAAAGATCTGACTAGTCGCACGCTCAAATACTCGATCCTAAGTATGCCTGTGTCGGGGTAAAGCTGCTTTTTCGGTCTGCAAAGTAGTCTACAGTCGACCCCGATCTTTTTTTCACAGAATTTTCTGTTTTAAAAGCTGTCAGCAACCTGCGAATAAACGAGCAGTTAGCAAAATCCACAACAACAGCATAAACATTTTCACAACTCAAAAAGCACTGCATTTAATAAATTTCGACTCGAAATCATAAATTGTAAATATCTCAGTGATCGAAAAATTGTCCAGAATCGTGCACATTACACTGAACTATCTTCTGCGAACTTACGCGAGACTGGCTTTGGCAAATTATTGCCTCGGATGCTTTATTCCCGAGGAATGCAGGAAAAATGAATGTAAATATGCCAGGGCAAATTTATGTTATATTTCCGGCGAGATCTTGGCGTAATACAATTTTGAAGTTTCAATGACTTGGGTGGAAAGTGCGCCAGGCTCTTGGCGCAGTCGATCGAAAATTCGCCAGCTCACTCTCGGCGGACTATATTATTCATTGTCTCTAAGCTGAGTTAACGTTCGCGGTAATTTACTATGTTCACTCTTTCTCCGTGTGTCATTTTCGGCCATCTCGTATCTCTTGCCGGCGGATTTGTCTTCTCCCAATTCTTAAAGTCTTGTTTCCGAGGGAACCACTCTGATACCTCTGGTTTGCACTCGTTGAAAAGACGACATCCATATATCAATTGGCGAATAAAACACCTGGCTTTACGACCTGTTTGATTTCCTACCGAGGGGAAAAAAAAGAGAAAAAAAAAGGAAATTCTTCAGATCCAACCTAACGGACTGTCGAAAATTTATCGATGCGCGCTCTAACTGCGTCTCAATTAAGACAGCGTTGAAAGATGAAAACACATTTTTATTCCGCTTCTGCGATAGCATTTTTTTCTCAACTCATCCCTGGTGAATAATTTTTTCACACCCCCCGGTCGAATTTCCGTTACTTTTAAAATTGCCGAGCTCCCGGTGCGTATCTTATCGATTCGCAAGACGGAATGCGAACTAAAACCTCGCCCGGTCGCAAACTCTTTTATACGGATTAGATATGTAAACGATCTTAAACTTCTTATGCAAACCCGAAAATTCTCGCTTTCAGTTACGGCAAAATGAACGTGCTTTTAGACGGCACATTATACAGACATCGATGATTCTTACCCAAGGACGAAAGGTTGGCAGTCTTATTGATACTCATTTCCATATTTTATCGCCCGTGACAATCTGGACGGCGTAATGCTCTTTCGCACAAAGCTCTCGATCCAATTGCAAATCGACTTTTTAGTAGCGCCCAAAGTCAAATGATTATGTATTTTCCACAGGGGGGCGTTAACAAAAAATTTGTCCCCGATCAATCGGCTCGATCGACCGATTTCAGTTACTCCGAATATTTCCATTGCGATTAATTTTTGATTTGCAGCAAATTGCAATACTCTTTCGGTGCGCCTTTTTTTTTCTTTCAGCTTCGGCGAACAGATAAAAGGGTCTTTGATTTATTCATGTTCGAAGTCGTGCATCGTCTGCATGGATTCAGATCGCCCAAGGAACTTCGCGAAGTATGGTCGAGTTTGCAGACAATGACGAATGGGCACGAAGAATAGAATATCTTGGTTGGCAGAGTAAAAGGGTACAAGGCAATGTATCGCGTAAAAAGAACGAACAGAATGGGAAGAATTATGAACTATGAATCATTACGAGTTTCCAGAGTGTGCATTTCACGTCACAGCCCGAGAGTATTTAGGGGGAGGCAAAGGGTTGCGTGCGCGCACGTGCAAAAATACTCATTTGTTGTATGATCGCGCGCTAACGCCGCGACGACACATCGCTTTCATTTTCATTTTTGTCAACCCGCGCAGTAAGAGAAAATAAGAAGCACAACTCCTTCCAAGATTTATTATTTGTCATCTCGAACTCCTCTTCTTTCTCGTCCTTTTTTCGCTTTCGCTCGAGTCTTTCTTGTCATTATGGCTGTTGCACTTTAGCTTTTTCTCATTTTTTCTGTCGGCTCCTTCAAACATACATGTTCAAAGATTAAAAACTGCAACACAGCTTCGTCGCGATATTCAAATCTTCGTAAATCTTTTGCATCCGTTTATGAAATTCTCGTTGCGTAAAGTTTTTTGACGAACAGCTCTTGATTTGTTTTGTTCCGTTGTCTCGTAGGGGAATATTTTAATTAGCATTTCAGGAAGTAATTTATAAAGTTTTGTTACATGTTTTTGTACTGATGCTGCTGGTCGCGTTAAGTTTGCAGGATGATAATTAACGTTTCAGAATCAATGAAGGATACATAAATATTCATGCAAGTAAATAGAGGGCGAAATAATGAGGTGATTGCGTGATATTAATGACACTTGGTAGTATGAAGTCATTAAGAACAGTGGATGAACATCATTGTTCAAAGTTGCTTCCTCAACATCTCGCAGAAAGTTGCCTTTAAGACGCTGCAAACTTATTCATTATGAGTGTTGAAGCGTACGCTGCTGTTATTCAGTTCAGACCAAAGAAAAATGGACTTCAAAAAATTCGACTAAAACGGATCAGACAATCGGAATGCAATTTTTTGAAAAAAAAAAAACTTTCAGAAGTCAGAAAAGTTTAATTTCATTTATTATTGAGCTCGAAAATGTTTCAAAAAAGTTAACAGAAACGTTAGACGAACAATTAGGTTTCGCGTTTCCTCATTGTGACATCTTGATTCAACGGAATGATTCGCAAAATGGCGTCCATACATTTTAATTAGCTGAAAACACGAACATGACGTCGCGTGAGCGACCAAGCCTTGATAAGCGGAAACCAACCAACCGCCCCTGCTGATTAAATTTGTTTTGTTTGTTAAATCATAAATCAGTATTTCATTTGGAGCCTTCTGCGGCTAATTAATATTCCAGCGGTGCTAGCTTGGCGTGTGTACATCCTAAGCCAGTTTTGTTGCTGCAAATTGTAGCCGTAGCTTGAACATCGTATCAAACAGATCCAAACAAGCGGGTAACGGGACAAATTAGTTTGAGCGACAATCCCGAAAATGCGTCGACGAATTGAGCCAGTCCGAGTACGAGGTGAAAGTGCGTTTTTTGCCTACAAATGAAATACGAGGCCGGGGACTACAATTAAAAGCTGTAAAATCGTTGGTTGTACACAGTTTGGCGGGGGGTGATGTTTGCCTGCGAACCGAAATTCGAAAAAGTCGATCGAAGAATCCGCAACCCGACGCCCGTGATAAATTAATCAAGCGTCGATTAATTAAAAGCGATTGGTTTAAGCGGCAGTCGTTGATCGCGAGCGGAAAGCGAGACGCCCGAGTGGGATCGATTGCAGCGGCCAAATGAGCGAAAGGCAACGAGTGGAAGTGAGCGCGATTCATCATGTTTCGTGTCGCGGATGCGCATCAATGATAATAAATCCTCGTCGCTAGTTGCGTTAGTGTACGCCGACGTGTTACCTTCTCGTCGTTTTCGTATACGCTTTCTCGCCGACACCTCCATTTTCCAGGCCGCGTGGTCGCTCACGAAGCTATGCTAAATAATGATCTACGACGATCCTCGTCGGGATTGTCGCGTTGTTTGCTGTGTTAACCGTATAGCTGCCACCGATGCAACTACTCACTTCGCTTGTCTATTCGTTCATACATATTGCATATGCGAGCGCGCCAGGGTCCTGCACTTGCACTGCATTAATACACTCCTCCACGACGCTCTGATTATATTTCCGTTTATGTCCTTCGCGAAACTCGCTCGAGTGTTTTGCTCGCGTTCAACAACTTGCAGCCTGGCGAATGAGCACAATTTATCCCTCGAATAATGGATTCCTAGTGAAATATAACTGAATTATCAAGTACTGTTAGGAATCATAAAACCGTAATCAAACATTACTTGTTGTGGTCCAAGAACCTCGGATGTTTTAGTCAGTTTTAGTCACAGACGATTAACATTATTTCATTTCTTAACAAAATAACTTTTGACATGACATACTGAACTAGAGCTGACTTCACGTTACATAAACAAGTTTGACAGTCATAGTAACCAAAAGTGTATTTCCAAAAGGCATAACAATTCTCTCTAATATAATCCAGTGAAGAGAAATGTCACAAAAAATAAGGAACATAGTGGTCTTTCAATGGAATTGTTGTTTTTGCATGATTATGCGTAAGTTTTGAATTTGAATTGAAATATATTTGTAGGCAGTTTGAAAGACAGCAAACTATCACTTTGGAGACATAAGTTCGAATCCTCAAATGAACTCTAGTTTTTCATAGAGAATTTTAATTAACTAATGAAAATTGAGATGAATATTTGAATTATTTTTTTATTAGTGTAAGGTTCTATAGTAATTACATCGTTTATATCTTATCGGATGTTCGTCATACTACAATTTCGTTATCTAAATGCAAACAAATGTAAAATCAAATTTCGCCATGTCAGGTTAATAGAGATGCAACAATAGAGCATCCGGGCGGAATCATTGCTCTGATTCCTAACGTGTGTCAAATGTCGAGGTGTCAAGGGGCTGTCTTGAACTTGATCAGCAGCGTCACAATTAATATTACAAGTAGGGAATCGCGTAACACCATCAGTCGATTTACCCAATACCCTTGGCGTTCTCATGAACAACGAAATTAGATTACCGTGGCGCAGACGAAACAACAGGTACCACCTAATTATTCATTCGACTTTTCTTTGTCAACGTTTTGCGCGGTTTATCTACATCGCGCCTTTCAATTAGGCGAACGATATCGTAAAAATAAACTTCGTTTCGCAAGAGAAAGAAGAACGAGCACAAAAAACACAGCGTGGCAAATTTGATGAGTATCAAATTATCTTCTTTCGTGCAAGCTGATGTGCGAAATTTCGTTACTTTTTATAAGGTTATAAACTTGTACTCAGTCACAATTAATTCAACTATATTATGGAAATAATCTCTGTCTACCATTAAGAATGAAAACACACGCCGGGAAATGGCCGGGCACTGTATGTTATTGTAGGTCTTAACAAAGTCAGCTAACGAAGGTTGACAGTAATAATCTCCTCGTTGGGGACTGGTTTTGTGAGAAAGCGCGGCGTATACATTTCATATACAATACTGAATTTTAAGTTATACTCCGACTCTACCTTTTGCCTCCACTTAGAAATGCAAATACGAACAAATGCGTTAGGAATAAAGATGCAATTATATTAATTTCATTTATCAGTTCATATCACAACTGCAATGCCAGGCAACTCGTGTTATTAAAAAAAATCTCACAAAGTGGCCAGTCGGATGCCAGCGTACGTGCTTGCGCTTTATGAAAAGAGACCGTATCGATTTAGTTTTTTTGCATATTTGTTTGTGAAGAATCTGCGATGGCAAAGGGGGTAACAGCATTTAGCGTGCATATTGCACCGGGGGGGTACTGCGAAAACTGCTATATTTTGACCTAGCTCTATGTCTGTGAGTAGTTACGGTTTTTTTTTACGAACGACAGAATGTAATAAACGCGCGGTCATTCTTTTACGCGCGCGCAAGTTTGTCTTTCTTTGCTGACAGCATTGGCTGCAATTTATCCTGGATTCTTACTGTTCCCGCAGAATGTATGTGTAATAAACGTCAACTTTGAGTATCTATTTTTCTCCCAAGACTCTGCTTTTTTTATTCAATTCAAAAATCCCACCGCGAGAATTTTTGCGTAAATTTCACTCGCTCGTGTGAAATGACTTCATATAGCATACTTTGCGGACAATTTCAAATTCGATTTATCATTGCAAAATAATAATTTAACGGGATAATGAAAATGATTTCACACTGATTTACACGACAGCGTTTACAGTGAAACAATTGTGAGCATGGATTATTCTTTGTGAAGATCAATATAATATAATTCGTAATTCACATCGAATAGTAATAGGATATTAGCATTCAATAATTCAAATTAATTTTGTTACTTTTGACAATAGAGTGAATTATAAATCGAAATTAAATAAACAGTCAGGATCCAAAATTAATTGATGTTTGAAATTTTAATTGGTACTCAAAACTAAACCCGACTGTAGCGAAGGTAAAGTGGCGCGTTACTTCACGTATACTGGCGTTTGAAATCTCAGTCACACAGTCAAACAAGTGATCTTGAAGTTCCACAAAACAGGAACAAACGCGGAATTTGTCTTTTGGAATTCATTGCCATATTGACACTTCTTAACTCACTATCACCTTTACAAATGTATATAAAGCAGCCTTTTACCAAACCTAATATTGCATGAGCGAACCAATATTATTCTATTGTACGAAATTTGCATTCTACAATTTGACCAAAATGATTTTTCTCTAACCAACAAACGATAGAAATAAAATGTGCTCTATAAATGGATTGTGACTGTTTGATACGATTATCGGGGACCTTTTCTAATCGTCCACTGAGTCTATTATTGGGACGTGCACAGAAAACGATCTCAGCGAGGTACAAGATACGCTTACCTCTATTCACGCGGCAAATCAAATCGTTTTTGTTACAGGTGGATAAGTCGAGATAAAATATTATACGTTCGTCAGTAACGGTACGTTTTTTGAATATTTATGTGTTTCAGACAAGATATATCGTCGGTTTTATTTCTCAAAAACGTTTGATATTCTACCTGATGTTCGATGATACTTACAAAAATGATATGATCGCCCTTAAAAATCGTTCCATCATTTGAACTACTCCACCGTTTTTCATATATGAACCTTTATAAATTCAATGACCGACAAAAGGGAGGAATGAATTTGAACAAAAGCGGAAACCGCAATCACAACAGTGTTCCACGAAATTGTTTTTTGAAACAATCAGTGAAGCAATGTTAGTTATTTTGTTTGTGACGAAACTTTCGTAGTTTATAACATTCTTCATTACTCAACCTTACCGAATCAAATTCTCGTTGAACAATAGTTCTTGAACGGAACATCGTCTTTGTAGATGGTTCTTGTAGGAGCAAAAGACTGAAAACACGTAGAGTCGAATCCGCAGAATTCGATTAGGCTATAGATATGGCGACATTCACGTTCCCAGCTCTAGAAATCGGGCGTCGGCTTCGGTTGCAGGATCAAACCAAATCTACATCAGAAATAATTTAGTATCACTTTTCTCGGATCTTTTTATTTCATGAAAGCAAACCTAGTTTTAGATTTTGATATTTGAATCTAAAATTGAAGATAAAATGCTTTGTTCAAAACAAACTTCATTTCGAATGTAATCAAACGAGAAGTAGAAATTCTAACGGGCTACCCTACTAAGTCGATTAGGTATAAATAATTCTGCACTCAGCTTTTAGATTGGCATTTTTGGAATCTATTGTTGAGCGGATGGTTAACGTAAATATAACATGAGTATGATCCGTTAAAACTCGGAGCTCATCCTAAACAGAGCGGAATATAAAACGTGTCCTATTTTGAGATCTGAACTTCGTTTATTAAGAGTTTTTTTTTCGATCAGTGTGTACAGTTGATTAGAGAAGTTTGAAGTAATTTTCTGTACCATCTGTAACTGGATGCTTTGTCTAAAATTGATAACTGGCAAAATGATAAAACTTTTTCACACATATTGTTAAAGTTTGTGGGTCTCGAAGTACCAACATGGCGATTGTGTTTGAAATAGATAAAAGCATTTTAGTAAATTTGACACAATAATATGGTCGAATATATCGTTCTTATTTTTTTATTTTCAATTTTATTTTGAAGTTTTGCGGAGGTGGAATATTCGCAACTTTTACATTTTAGTATTGAGTAGGTGGGTTTCGAATAAAAAGTTTATATTTTTTCCCAACGACACAAATGACCAACATGAATGAAATATAGTTCTAGTTCGTTCATTTCACGCATAAGTTTCTGCTCGTAGACGGTTGCGTCAGAGCTGGAATATTTACGAGAAAAACCGACGCAGTCGTAATACAATTCATAAACCCATTTCTTCATTCATGACTGAAGATGCATTTTTATTATCATCGCCACTGTCGTTTCCGATGCACGAATATATACTGCAATCTGGTCCTATTGAATTTGCCCGTCTGATGAAAAGTTTTTGTCGCGTGATTTTCACGGTCCCGATACGACTCGTTCTTTTTTCACATTTTTGCCGGTAATGTTGCAAATGAAATTACACGAGCAACACAATGATGCGTAAACAAGAATATTGTCCCGAATTAAACATAGCCCGAAGCTTAATTTTCATTTTACAGTAATGCACCAGAGGATGTTTCATTTGAAATTCGACGTCGAGTTGTGCCACGAGAGAGTTATACGTGTACAATTAAAGTGATTTTTCAATAGCAAACATCTCACATTTTCACGCGACGTTATAATGATGTGCAAAGTAACGTCCGGATATAACGAAATTATAAGGTGGAAATGAGAAACGTCCAATTTTAATGAAAACAGGCGAAATCTGAATTTGTGACGAGCCAAGTGTGATAGCTTTGTAGTTGCCTTTCAATTACAAGTCTTGTATTCTGTCCCGAATATTATTTAAATATAGAACTCGTCGACAAACAATTTTGATAAAAAGGGTCACATATTGACAATATATTTTAGCAATTGTTAGCAATATTGTCATCATGAAATCAAAAAATTTCCTTTTTAGTAGACATAGCAATATTTTTGTTATTTTTATTTTGGTTACATTTTTGTTCTTTTTGAATTTCAATTTTTGTTTGCTTGACAATATGCGAGGTTAAATTAAAATTCAAATTGTGTGAAGAGTTTTTAAAATTCGAAAAATCACTGTATCCTGATGTTTGAACTCATGTTACAACGGCATCCACCAATTTATGGTATACTGAGAGATTCGGCCCTAACAAGGTTTACTTTATACAATTTCTGGATACGTTACGTCAACACAACTACAACACTTTTTTTCAAGTGGCCGGCCGAGAGGGATTTGAACCCTCGACCTCGAACAAGAGCCTTGGTGTATCCTGACGTGAAAGTCTAATGTTTACAATGTTGATTGGATGTATTCACTATCAATACAATGTCTGTCGAAGATAGATTTTACATGTAAATATTTATAAGCCAAGAATCGTTTTAGTAAAAAATCTAATTTCAAAACTAGCACTATGAATATATTTTAATTAAAAACATGAAAGAGAAAAGGTATTAAAAAAGGCCGGTAATCTAGTGTTAGAGACAAAGCTTTATTTTATAAAGTTTTAACGCTATTCGAAGTTTATTAAGAATTAGTTGAAAATTTGATTTTTGGTGCCGTTGCATTGGCCGGCCACTTAATTAGATTTTCTATTGCGCTAGCAAGACCAGCCGGACATTAGATTTGAATCGGTGGTCTTGGTTATTAATCGAATTAGTCCTCCATCATTCGGTATAATTACACATCAGAGATATCTTGGGTGTTCGCTGACCATGATGGTATGTGGCTTTTCAATGACTGCGGCCTTGTCATGTAATTAATGAACAGCTTCTCTAAAATTCGTAAAAATAAATTCAAATTGCTGCATCGATTTGTCAACTGTTTCAAAAAAATTGTCCATCATGCACTCTCCTGGTACATTTAATTATTATTCCTGACCGGATGAAATTTGCCTAATTATTAAATTATAATTTATCATTGAATTATAATTTATTATTAAATTATTAATTTAATTCCGAATTGGACAAGGAAAAAACCGACTGGACAAATAAGCATCTGTGTTTGACACAGTCGGAGAAACGTTATCTGACATTATTTGATGTCATTTACACAAGGAATGCTCCGATTTGAAAATCAGTTATTTTTTAGACCGTTATGGAGTTATGAAATACTTATCATTGTAATTAATTCGTTTGTAATCGATTTGGTTTGTAACAATTAAATTACTTGTTTTAAAATTATTATTATGATTTTGGTTCGCATATTTTTTCCACTAATTAGAGATGACATTTAGTATGGTTGTAACACAAGGCGAATAACCTGCGTGACAGAACTTAAAATAGCATGTACAAAGAGTACACATCGTTTCTACACAGTTTTTTTTAAAAAACCTGTCTAGAAGCAAGTACGCTGTAGTAATTAGTACCCACACAATTATATTTGATGGAGAGTTCTTTTTTGTAATTAAAAAAAATCAAATTAAAAATATTAACACGCTTTTACATTTACAGAGATATTTATTTAAGTATACAGACGTTTGATATTAAAATTTTCAAAGAGTTGTAACCGTTTATATTTAAGTATGAAATTTTAAGATATAAACAAATCTCTTCCACTTTTTGTTACAGATAAAACTTCTGGGTACCAGAGAAAGTAATGGCAAGGCTCAAGCGATAGCAAAATCGCGTGCAAACAAGTGATATGACTGAATTTTTATACTGATAAAGAAACTAGTAAAGTCAAGAAGAAAAAACTGAAGACACACATTCTGAATGAAATTGTGTAAAAAACTACCTTGAATGTAAACAATGCGACACATCCCAAGGTAGACAAAACAAAAATGTCATAGACTTGAAAAAGAAAATTAAAAATTTTCCATCAAGTAAATTTGCAACAGGAGTTTGCTTTCGCAAAGCTCGTTAGACGTCATATCACAGAATGATGACTGTTAATCCACGTGTATAGTTGGGAAGGGTGCATAGAGGCGGATACCAGTTTGAAATACTTACAACCGTATGAAAATTCATTGCGACCGATGCTGCGGGGTGTGAGCGTGGAGCAAGCCAAAAGGGTTGGCCAAGTGAATAGGCTTTTCATTGCAACAGCGAGCGCTTGTGAAGATGATATTGAAGCCCGAGATTGATTGAAAGTGGAGAAATGGCGGCAAGTGAAGTTGCTGGTGTAACGAGTGTGGTGCGCTGTGGGGTGCTAGTGTGATGCGCTATTATGTTTGAGTGTCCGTTATTTTTCATAACACCTACGCGTACTCCCAGCTTGCCTGGACGCCCATCTACCTTGAACACAGTGAGTAGACACTTTATTTATGTTTTTACTTTGACAAACAAAACAAAGGCGAAACCTTTTTATACAAAATCGACCATGTACACAAACCACGAAATTGTTTTTCATTCTGCGCTGCAGCAGCTCTGCAGAACAAAAGAACAAAGCTGTAAAACATCATGAAACGGTTTGACATTGGTTTTCAAAATTTTTGCAACAATGCCATTTCAGGCAGCAAAAATGTTGGATTGCCATGAAGACTAGCGTTGTGTAATAACTTTTTTGAAATGAAAATGGAAAGCATGAGTGCTGTAAGAACTCTTGCATAACAAATTGTTAAGTTTTTAAACTTTTCTGAGACGAGGCATTGAAAAATTTAACAACTGTTCTTAACAACCGCTCATATTCTGTACAGTTTGAGTTATTCATATTTCAAGCCGGGGCTCTCTAGGATGATAGTGATAATACATTGTAAATTTAAATTTCGAGAGGAATAACGCTTCAGTTAATTTAGAAATAGTAAGACCGGAATAATTCATAATCATTACTCGATAACTGCATAATTAATTTGTATTCAGCGCAATGATTGTGTGGTACGATTTTGTTACAAATTACGACCACTGGCGTTCCACAAAAGTCGCTCTCAATTATAAAGCAAAAATGTGAATGGAGACGTTTATGCAAATTTCGAATGTAAATTAAATCTTTGCTTGGGTCAGTACAATAGGATTTATTATGTAGATGATACAGCTATGCTCTTGGCTTAGTATCCATAGGCGACATTGTGTCCGTTTCTTTTGTCACTTTTTTCCAGCTAGTTTTTAACATAATAATTTACCCCAAAAGCAATTCGGAAATCAATTTTTTTCTATTCTTGTGCGAACGTTCGATTGAAAAAATGTAAAAAAAATTGCGGCAAAACGAAGTGAACATCGTACGAATATAAAGTTAAAATAGACAAAACCTCGATATTTCATTTTATGCTTGATTTCAATGGGTCTTTTGGAAAAAAATGTCCGAACAAAATTGACCGCGACGTTGATATCATTATTTTTATTCGAATCGAGGAGGTTTACGCGGCAGCATCATCGTTGAAACAAAAACCTATAAATAGTTGTATTTGACGTCCTGCGACGACCTAACGTCCGACAATCGGATAAAACTCGCTATTGATAGACCGAAAACCGCTCCAATCGACATTCAGGTTAACTGTTGCGATCAATACAAGCCCGCGGAATTGAAATTGGTTTCTTTTAACAATTGCTTGATAGCTTGTCTATTTGCGTTAAAATGAAGTATTTTTTGTCGTCCGTTCGAGCTGTCCTCTTTTCGCCAGCTTGTCAGAAAACGCTGCAAAACATTTGGTACCGATATTGAAAGTTGGCTTAAAATTCATACATTCTTCAATTTCTCGATCTCTCAATATTCCGATAGTTTTAATTAAACATGATTCGGCTCTCGATTCGTCAAACAAAAAATGAAAACAAATTGGCGTCGTCAATTAAAATTACATTCCATTTTCAATATAAAAGTATCACGACAAGGTAGTTACAATCGAGCTCGGCGTTTTACATCAAAGAGACTGGCTTTTTTTTCACATTGTCGGAACATATTGCTGTTTGTACTACTGAATGACTTCGATATAATGCTATTTGGCCGTACACGTGCGAGTAAATTGATCCCGAGCTAATATTTGACGCGAAGTTCATAAAAGTAATATTGCCCACGCGAAATCGTGGTCCCGGGGCGCAATTATAACAATTTGGATATTTACACGTGCACCTCGAACGAACGATATTAACCTGCACTCGCAGCTACAACTGTCGCGCTATGAATATTCGATCGCAATTTTGCGCTGCCTCCAGCCACATAAATCATGACATATTAATCGAAATAGTTTCGTCGTGCGATTGTCTTAATCGAATAATTGTCACTTCGGAGGAAAATTCCGTGCGATTAGACGCTGCTCGTGGCGCGGCAACTGTATTAGTTCACGAGCGACAATCACATTATTGAAATTGCGATTGGAAAATCGTTGACCCGACGGCGAAACGTCGAAACGATAAGAATTGTCATAAAGCTCACGGGGATCGAATTCCAATGTCGAGTATTTTGATTATCCTGTATTGTAATCATGAGGCCGCGAAGGAGATTTTCAAGATCATTTCGTGAGATATGTTCGATTGCGCGAACCTGACGTTTCACTGCGAGAGATCTGGAGGGATAGCCTCGAGGATTGTGGAGAACGAGAGAGCGCCGGGACGAGCCGAGAAGACGCGTGCTGAAGTGCTATTATTCGATCCACGTAGTACTTTCAAACGAAAAGTAATCAGCCCTTCTTTCGCCCTCTTGAAAAGGTACATGTACGAAAACCCCTCTGACGAGAAATCAATCCAAAACGTGTGCGAAGTAACTCAATTTCTTTGAGTGTCCCGTCTGACTCACTTCTTTCGTCGAAATCACAACAAAAACGGTTATATAATGCGAGTCTTTTGCACGTCCACTTATTACTGTCGGCACGCGCACACGAGTTTACGTCATTTCAGCTAAAAATGTTTATCGATTTTGTAGCTTTTTCTATCCAATTCAACCCCTAAATAAACACCTTAAAAATTTAGAGTTCCGTCGCGATAAAAATAGGATCACAAATATGGACATTTTAAATAGTCATATTTTTCCCCTTTTTTCCGATTTTTTATTGCCTATTTCTTCCAACTTATTTAGACAATCATCCGATATAACTTATGAAAAATTGTAATTCAAACTTTGGTATACAATTGAAAATGTTTTTCAATTACAAAAGATGGAATCTGTTCAAAGTTTAACTTGAACGTCAGAACTTTACAAAATACTTCAAAAATATAAGAGTCAGACACATGGAAGTATCTTTTTATTAATTCACTAAAATTTCCGAATGAAAAAAAAAGAAATAGACGAGTCTAATGATCGAAAAAAAGGAACAAAAGAAAAAACTAAAATTGCAAAGGAAATTCAGCAATCTGGTAAAAGAATTCTTTGATCCTCGAAGTCAACCTGATGAGAGAAAATGTTCTTTGTCGGCATGAGCAAGTATATTGATAGAGAACTTGGATAAAGGTGCAGAGAACACGAAACATGAGAAGTTTAGATTGAACATTTATCGCGAACAACTAGTTTGACTCGCGTAACGCGACGTTTTATTTCGAACCGAAGAATTAACTGGATGATCTTCGGGGTTTCATCTACTACGAATTCATTTGCACGCGAAGATAAGCGCACTTTTTTTTCTAATTAAAACGCAAACTTCGCGAGCATATTCGGATCAGATAAAAGTGCGCGCTTTTTAATACCACGGCAGCCGAGCGAGAGGACGTACCGAAATATATGAAAACTATTAGCCGACTTTTCGTCGCATATTCACATTCATGGTTAATCACCAAACGAGATATGCATGCCGCTAAGTACAATGTCAGACATTTGCAATGTAAAAGAGCAGCGTCAGCACTTGCATTACACAGATAACTCAAATAAAAAGCCATAGAGACGAAATTTGTCTCTGCCTCGAGGACTGGATGGGAATCGGTATGCGAATTGCAACTGTTGCTAAACAGTATATTCATAAAGAGCAGAGAGAGGGAGACGACGCAGCAGTTGTGCATTATTATCAATGTCTACATCGGCGTTGCGCAAAACTACTCCGAGTTCATCGCTGATACTTGGTCGGAATAATTCAAGCCACAAACATCATGTTGGTAGTGTAGAACAATTGCGAAGTGGTATAAGGACGGGGAGAGCGAGAGCGCGGATCTCTTTTGCAGTTGTCGTCAGAAGCAGACTGTACTCTAATTAACGGCGCTGGCTAAGGACGCCCGAGAGGGACAAAGAGTCAGTCTAATAACTCTCGTCGGTACAACTTTTTCGCAGTCCGAATGAAGAAGCAAAAAAACTTAACAAAGCAAGAAAAAAAGAGCCAAGTGCGAAGAAAAGAGCTCGCACACAAACTTGTACTGGGCTTTCTTCGATTCGGACTCAATTTGTTGACTCAATGACTGGCCGTTCAACGGCCTCTATCGATCCGTCGCGGTTATCTTTTCAACCCGACAAGGCCGGACAAAGAACGAAACAAGGCAATAATGCGCGCGTCAGATTAATGAACCGCCGACAATGATCGATAGCAGTGCGTAATGAACGGCGTGATAATGCGCCCACGGCTTTTCGCGTAGTTTGTTTGCGCTTAAATGCGCGCTTTATTCAATTTTCCATTGACAGTGTTCGGCGGTTTGGGCCCCGAGCCAAGTTGTGTGTTTTTCGACAATCAGCCAGCCTGCGACTTGGTGCGATGGATTTATGCGACTGAGGAAGCGACACTCAGCTTCAAAGAAAATACAAATAGTGTATGCTGCATAGCTTCGCTGTCTCTTTTTTAGTCACATTCCCAAGGAACGTAAAAAAGTTTTACCTCCTGCACGACTGTCGGGAAAAAATGTTTTTCCGACGTGATAACAATTTTTACGACGAGAGTAGAGTGGTTTAAGAGAGTTAACTTTTTTTTGTTGATTCTTTAGATTTAGAAATTTTGGTTTGTTTTTCGGATGTTATTTGTTGATTTTTAGTTATTTGAGTAATCAGAGGTGGAAGGATTGTCGATTTTCATTAAAACGCGATTACTAAGTTGTGTCACCTGGGCCGGTTTTCACAATAATGAATCTAGTATTATGTGTTACATAAATTAGTGTCCAAAAGTGGATTCTGTAATTATTCTCCATCGGACCGTTAACGAATCGATAATTACAGCATGTGTGTCAAATACATTGTTATTCTGTTTATGTTCGAATCGATAACTTTTTGAGGCTCGATTAACAGCAAAGGCTTGAAATTTGGAACATCATTATTTTATTTTAATTAATCATTAATTTCCACTTTCGAATTAATTTCTCACTCAACGAATAAACGAGTTCAAAATAATTAACGTCGGCTTTTCGAAGTCAACTATTTTGTTAATGGTTTCTGCGGCTATCGATTATCCGTATCATGCAAGTTTACTGGCATTATGTTTATTCATGCTGGAAAATTATATTATGTAAAATTATATTACAAATTATGCAACGAACAATATTTCTTGATAACTAATTTTCCCTCAACGAATCGTTGCATAAATCTCTCGGATGAAATAATTGGTAGCTATTCGCAATCTGCGGGTGTGATTGATTTTTCCACGTTGCACCGGCTAAGAATGCAGGTGGTCACTGATAATAACAGGAATTCTTCTGCTTGGCGTAATGTGAACATTGGTGTGCCTTGAGATTCAATACTCACGCCGTTACTCTCTTCACTGATGATTAACGACATTGGAAATTCTTCGCAGCTACTGATACTAAAACTCCTTGGCGTAACAAAAAAAAAACTCGTCCAAATTTATTTGCATTCTACAATCTCTCGAGTTATTCTGTCGCAACAGTTTACTACTACGGATAATGAGCTTTCTTCTCCGTAACGAATGAATAAAAATAAAACACCCCGAGCATCCTGATAAAAACAAAATCAATCTTCAAGATAAAATTGTTTCGAACAAAAAGGTTCCAAAACTAGTTAATCGAGTCCATTTTGGGTCCTTGAATTAAGCAACCCTTTTAGCAGAAGATTCTACTAATTAATGAAAATTCCTGTAAATTTTTTCAGACCTTTTTCTAACTTGCCACGGTTTTTATTTGGACTCAACTTGTTAATTTCCGGTTGAAATTCAAAAGTTGTTGTTCGACGTTAAAAAATTAAACTAATCAGCTTGGAGCTTCAGATCACGTATTTGGTGCAATTTCATCCCCTCGAAAGTAGTAATGTACGAGTGAAGTAAGATGAAAAAAAAGTGCGTTTATCTTGGTGAGTTCGATCGTGAGCAAGGTGTGTCGAGAAAGTGTGGCAAGTTCGCAGCGAGTTAGCCGGCGGTCCAATCCACAAACGCTATTTATTACAATATCTGTCCGGCAAAATACCGCAATTAATCGCAACGCCCGAACCTTTCACCAATATTAAACGTTGTATTCAGGTCGAACTCGTTCGTTTGTGTACACGAACAATCCCGGCGGTGCGGACGAACGCCGGCAGAGATCGGAAGCTCCGTTACCGCAGCTAGTGGGCCAGCGAGTGCGCAGGTGGTCTTGCAAGTCTTTGCCGGAACGGGTCTCCGAAATGTAATCCTGTTTTCTAAATGCGCGCCAACTTCGATGAACATGTGTATGTCCGACCGCAAGCACTGTTCGACAATTTGTCTCCGAAACAACATATCCAGCGGGCGCTCTGCTATTCGTTAGGAAGCTTTATCTAAGTTGCGCACTCTCCCAACTCAACTTAAAACTTGAAGCGACAATCCCCCAACATCGACGACACTTAAGTGTTGCATGAGAACATCGTTTTCACGAAATCTCGGCCGATCAATAATCTCGCATAACGTCCTGACGGCTTACATACACTTTATTAGATTGGATTATCCGATGGCGCACCAACGCATTCCAATTTCTCCTCCGATTCGGTATTGTTTTGGTCGAGTTATTGATGCTGCGAGTTCGGCGCTGTAGTTTGTTTTTTCATGTCACGGGTTTTAATCCGAATTAATTGGGGTCGACGAAAATTGGAACGGTGCATTTTCTATGACGACAACTAAGTGTTTCGAAACTCGCGTTAAACAGTCGACGATGAGCTTGTGGAAGAAGTTGGCGTTGCCAAACTCGTGTACGCCTGCAGATGAGCTTACACAGCCGCTCGTAAACACTTGAAATGCACAATTGAAAAATTAAAACTTAACAGTGTGTATGAATTGGAGAAACGCAAATTTAAATGCGCGTGCTTTAATTTCACCGAGTCGTGCATTTTTGAAGAACGTTACTGTGCCGATGAGAATCTCGGTGCGGAATAAACGCCGCGGATACGAACTTGCAAAAGTTGTTATCAAATCATAAGTAGAATGAGACGATGAAATTGTTATACATTTTTCACGGGGAACGTTCGCATAAGAGCAGGCATCAACTCTAGGAAAATATTTTGGAGGGACTTTTTATTGGTTCGGGGAAAATTATTTCGTTTGAAAGAGCTACGAGTGAACAAAATGACAAAGTAAAGATTCCTTGAATACTGACATATGTAGGGTTCTAGAATAAATGGAATTTTAAAATTTGACTGAAACGTTATTTCGAAATCTAGTTGAATTTTCGAAATGAGTTTGTTTGAATTTCGTTTTCCAAACTGTTTAAGAAAACAACGATGACGATTGGCAACGATTTTCAAATGTTCAATTATCAAATTTAACTTGATGCTTGAAATTGTATTAAATATAATCAAGTGCCACTAAATGCTGTGCTTTGATTGCGTAAGTTCTATCAAAAAGCAATAACGCAACTTCGTTACCGTAGATTGCCCTTCAAAAAGGTACGGCAGTGTTTCACGAGGTCATATATTTCTCGATGAGATACCGCTCTTGTAATATTTAGAGAAGCTTGCGTTTTAAACATTTACCTCGACGTTTAGTTGCAAACTTATGGATGTACGGCCACGTTAAAGGAACAAAAGCAAGTTAGATATTTTATGAAATGTTTGCTTTTGCCAGAGATCTTGTTAGTCTAAAGCATTGATGTTCTCATCACAATTAAATTGTAATTGCTGTACAAGCCAAGGAGGGCTGCATTGCAGATGGAAGAACGTGTAATTTTCCGTACAATCCAAATGACTCCTTTGGTGCCTTGCATTACCATACGTTAATTTCGTTTATTCTAACTTTGGCCTTGAGAATTCCATTGTACGTTTATTGCAAAAAGAAGCAGGAATACTTTAATCAAGGATGTTTAAACCAAACGTTGTTCTTTAATTAGACGACATACTCCATAACCTTTGAGTCGAACTCGCAAAGCCTTATTAAAACGAAGATGGTAGGAAATTCATTTCGCTCTGGGAATAAAATAATTCTCTTTCTCTTTTGTTTGTTAACGTTCATTTGAAAATGATCCGTTGAAGTAAATCTGTAAATTAAGAGCGATTTGTTGAGTTGTTTATTTTCACTCGATGAATATGAACCGCTTCACAGAGATTAAGACAGAAATAATTGGCTACGGATTCAGCGATGAAATTTTTGTTTAAGAAGATTAACGAGATGAATTACCGAATCGACAGAGCCCGAAACTGCGTGATCAAATAACTATATCGTGAAACACAAAATGCCATGTGAATCGGTTTGTGACGAGATTAGGGAGATCATTTTTAAAAGTTTGTACGTACACAATTGTTTGGTTTGCACAACCTTTGCATGCGGGTAGAACGTAATGTTAACACCACAATGTTTCGTAATTCGCGAACGAATTGAAACATTTAAATTCAGAGAAATTCGCGCAGTCAAACCTGTTCTCGTTTGTTCAAAATACACTGGATCGTTGATTCAACAACTTCAGCGATAGCTCTGTCAGTGACATTTCAAAGCTATAAATGGTGCCAATGGCGCTCGAATGATCTTCCATTGTTGAATTAACATTTTCGAATAGTTAATTGGAAAAAATAGTTTAAACATTATAAGAAATAACATTCAGTTCGAATGATCTTGTTTTTAACATAACAGAATTTACTAATAAGTGATGATCTATTGGATATCAGAATTCCAATTTACGGTACGTATTCAATGCAACAAACTTTGTGGCACGAGGAAGTTGTTTAAGAATGTATTGTTCGTATAATTCATATGGAATGCAAGTACCAAGTGCCATCTTGATTAAGAATCATGATCCAATACATTCTTGGCTGGATGCAAACTTGATCGGTTGCATGTATTATTGGATGGCCTACATTCATTCACTTGCATTTGCATTTTCAGTTGTTGAAAAATTCGATTGCATTTACATGTCATTTGCGCGATTTTTCAGCAAAAAAATTGTGTCCAATTATGCAACATTCGAAAGTGCAATTAAACACGTATAAGTGTAAAAGCGTTTGAAGGAATATGTAAATTACCGGCTGTTTTGTTTTTCATTGAGAATGCAATAGTGTATCGTTTATACGAATTATGCCGCGGGTTTTCTGCGAGAGAGCGCAAAGCCAATTAAACGAAGCGTCTAATTACAATCATTTCACGAGCGCCGCATTGACTTCGAACAAAGTCTTCGCGATGAAGTTCGAGTTAATTTTAAAATATTTTCCATTTGCGCGCAACTGTACCTTTTGCTCTCTGGTCACGAAGCTCCGGCTTAATTAAACGCAACATTTGCATTGTACAATTTATATTTTAATATCCGCAATTTATCGCTCGATGTTACGGCTAGTTGACCCGTTACGCAAGCTCCGGAGCTCCTCCTTAGGTATCCGTCATTGCTTTTATTTATGTGTCCATTGCACTTCAAGGACTTCGCGTTTGCTCAATGTCGTCTCATCAAGTCAGCAACTCGGCTCGTTTATTTGCTGACGTACTACTAAATTAAGTCTCCTTCGTATATCTTCTTAATCATTTTTTGTTTCTTCTGAAACTCCATCGCAGCGTTGTGTACTCGCGCGACAGACACACGCAGCTTAATTTGTTGAAGATGATAAAATGTAATTAGCAACTTTCGCAAACGACTTTACTCCGTCATCGTACCTTTTTTACGGTCGTATTTAGAAAATTCGACGAACCGTGAATTTTTAGGATGAGTTATGTTTAATAAAAATGTGTCAGATTTGTGATATGACTTCACTTTTAATTTAGTCGATGAGTGACAGGCGCGGCTTATGGATATTAACAAATTTAATATAGTAATACAGATTTATATACTCCATATATTCTGCTTCAGGTTAAGTCAGTCAGGAAATATTCAAACAAATTGACAAGGGTTGTTACTTAGTTACTTGTTATAATTGTAATTTAACCTGGAATCAATAAATTTCCAACAGATTCATTTGGTTGTCATGGCAACCTCGCGGAAAAAACCATCACTAACGAACAGAATCTGCATATTGAATGAGCAACAAATCAATAGAATCATGAAATGATTTGCAACAGATTGCGTTTATTGTGAAACATTGTCGTTATTGTTCATGTGGATTAAGTCGTCTAACGTCAACTAAGTTGGAACTAGAAAGTACTCATCCGTCATTGGTAACTGAAGGGAGCAATTTCCCTCGCAGTCGAGATTTATCGATACTGTTGTCGCAGACAGCGAACATTCGTAAGCAGCCACGTCCACGCCTCTTATGTATTCCATTTCTCACGTGGCGGAAATCTACTTGGAGGAGTTAAGAGAGAAATGAAATCGTCCACGACGTTTATTGAACCATTTCCAACTGTGGCGGAATGCAATCGAGGCATGTCTCTGCACTCATAACAAGACCAGTCGCTGGTCACGAACATTTCAGGCTTGACACAAGCAATAGTTGCAATCAAATTGAAAACTACATATTTGAGTACAATTGAAAAATGTGACATTTTTTTTTCTCGCCACGTTTGTCAGTTTTGCTTCGGTTCGAGTACACATCGTTGGCTACGTGAATTACACCCTTTCGACGAGACTTTAAAAACAATTGTTCTCTCAAGTAACTAGCTTTCGTGTCGGGAATAAATAATTGCTAGCCACCTTACATAGTAAAATCGTTATCTTTCGTTCTTTGTTTTGTGTGTTTTGAAAAATGTGAGTGTTGCTCACTAATTTGGTTCATTAGCAGATAAAAAAACTTATTAAAAAGCAAGTTGTTTTTGTTAGCAGCAAATCATAAAATCGTACGTAAGAAAAATGGAGGATAAAAAACTCGATAACGGTATCGCGAACATTGAGCTTCGCGTGTATATATCCAAACTCGGTAAAACTTTCTTTGCCGTAATAACATTTTCCCAAAGTAGCCATAATTTTAAAATGCATGAATCTGGAACAATAAAAACAACGCAAATGACGATGTGTTTAATATTGTTGCGCTCCAGACGCCATTCCCTTTTAACTGTCATGAATTTCAAGCTTGTAAACTTTTCATCCTCGTCAATAAATAATCATCTATTAGACGACCGATGAATATTTTTAAAATTGGATGAAAAATAGTGAGCAAAAAAGTATTTGAATGCAGAAGCATGCGATTCGCGATTCTTGAAGTCATGTATGTATGATTTTAACTCTTTCTATTATGCAAGAAGGACCAACGGATACTTCACACCCCTTATTTGAATTGCAAATATTTTCCCAAGCTGGAGACTCTCGTGCTCAATATACGCCTAGACTCAGACAGTTTGGATAACTTTTTTGTTACACTTTTTAGAACTGTACAAATGGACACGTAGCAATGGGAATCACGAAAAAAAAGCTCCCGACGATTATGATATAAACAAAAGGAGTTAACACTGTCAAAACATTCACGCTGTGTTAACGTTTGGAGAAAAGCTCGGTTCATACGTTTGATGTTACCATTATTTTGTAACAAATACGGGGCACAAACTCGCTGCATCTTTCATACGCTTTTATGCTCTCGAATGATACGCAGTCGTATAATTACAATCGAGTTACAATGAAAAAATGGCGCATCAGCGTGCGCCATTGTATAATTCATTAACAATAGCTGCAAGAGAATGATCAACAGAAGAGTGGAGAAAATACATAATGGTATAAGCTATCAGTATTGTTGGCAGCAGAGCACAACGAACAGGAAAAAAAACAGGGAGGAAAATGGAGGCAACGATTCAGTAGACAGTTGCGACATTGAACTTGATTGTGTGCTCGCAATCAGGAAAGCTTGAAAGCCTTTTCGGAGGCAGTCGTTACTGCAAAGCGTGCCTCGGAGAAGCGACGGAAAAAATTTGTTTCGTTCCGCCAATGAGAGGAGGCGACGATAAAAAAATTGTACGAAAAGATCGTGAGGGGAAAACGAATTGCAAAATGGAAGGACAATGCTTAACCTGGCACGTAGCGACGTTTTTCCTTCGACTTGGTTTTTTTTTCGGTTGTCTCGTTCTTTCTCGAAGAGGTCGAATGATTGACGTGCGAACGTAGAGGAAAAAGACGTTTCTTTTTGCTGTCGACACGGCATCTGTGATCAGTCATTAACGTGCCGTAATGAGTCTTTCGTGCCCATTTTTTATCGTCGCGTTATCCCGCTGCTGAATTAAAAGTTTGCCTTGGCTCACGGCTTAGCGCAGCTTTATTCGCACGGTCGCTGCATTTTTCAGCAAACGTCGTTTGGAATAGAAATTACATATTTATTCTTCCGTAGAAAGCAATAAGGAACGATCGCGAAGAAAAGATAGTATTATTAACAACGGCAAAAAAGTATGAATTATTCAGCTGCTTGATATTTCTTTCATCTGAGCGTGGCAGCGTCCGCGAAAATTCATTTCAAGCGCCGGAGATCGTGATACGTTCGTATTAATTTTTTTCCTTTACCGCGCAACTGATGTAAATAAAATGTTTTCGTCTACGTGTACAACATAGTTCTCGTCTTGTTAATGTCTCAAACAAACTTCATGTTTCTCATTTTCGAAGAACTAATACAGATTTACATCTGTCTTCGTATCTTACTTTTAGTTTTCAAAATAAAATCATTTTCACTCATTCAATTGTATCGTACGAATGAAAAAAAATCAATAACGTTCTATAAAATATTTTTCATGAAAACTTAAGAAACTCCAGAACATTCAGGGAAAAGAATAAAAATATTAATCTACAATGAGTAAGATGAATTTTTCGATAAATTATTGCACTTCTATATAGACGATTCGATGGAATTGGCATCCACTAAATTTGCCATCATTATTAGAGTTCTTTTAAAAGTCCGCATGATTATTCAATTGTACCGAGCCAGGTAGCACACCTTGTCTAGGAGCCGCGCGGAAAAACGAATGTTATCAACGGCACTGTTACAACCCAGTGGAATCGTTTTCCAATATTGGTCGAGACTTGACTGATAATTAGAAGTCTTAATTGAGACGATTGAATTGGTCTGTGGGCCACTGCGCTCGTTTTTTAATTGAACTTCACTTAGCAATGAGTCTCACGGTGAAAACGGGAATTTATATTCGAGCGTCAAAAAGGTCGTTGACAGCTCCTTTTCTTCCTTCAATATAACGTTTACCTCTGTAATTGTTTCATAAAACTCTTCTATGTAATTTCTATGAAATATTGATTATAATCCTTCAAATTCTTCAACGCTTTGAATTCACCGTTCTCCGTACGTCCGAGACTTGAAACAAGTTCAATCTAAAATAAAGCAAAGATAATTGTTTCTTTATTTCCCGTCTCATCTTTAGACTTTCAGACGGAAATTTTGTTGCATTTTCTTATGCAAAGTTCATAACCGCTAGACATACTGAACGATATAGCTATTAAACATACTTGGAGTGCGGAGTTGGAAATCTCGTAATTAGAGGCTTAATAACTCCTTCACTTCATAGGAAATAATTGGGAACCAATGAATGCGAATGAGGTTGCTGGAAGACGCATGATTCTGTGAAGTTGAATTTCTCTATTGTCTCAACCAACTTCCTTCAGTCTGAGCCAATTATCGAACCGGCGGAAAACGCTCCGATTCGAAAGAGTAATTTATGTCGCGTTTCCATCCAGTGCCCGACCGCATCGCAAAGAAACAGGCGCTAAACGTCGC